>CAWUFW010014622.1:0-405000 GCA_963921515.1 Calotriton arnoldi
GCACGGCTGTGTGAGCTGGTGCTGTATCCTCTCCTGGACAATTCCCCTGATTAAGGTTTTCTAAGCCGCTGGTGATGGAAGTCTAAAAACATATTGAGTGACATGCTGCGGGGAGTCCCGCAACTGCAAAATAACCTTACCGGCAGGATATTCTGGTTGTGGTCATCCCCGCATTGCTTTGGGCTTGGTCATCTCCTTCGCCTGTCCGGCTGCTCGTTAGGGATTATGGCTCCGAAGGTGTCGGCGAGGAACCCTACTGCAAAAACTCGAGCCCCCATAGTGCGTGCAGGCAGCCCTGGGAAAGCCGCCGGCTCGGGGAAGGAGACGTACGCGGTCCACGGGGGGCTCCAGACGGCTGCTGGAGGTACGGGCAGCAATCAGGCGGCATCTGTTTCTGCTGGAAAGGGAAAGCAAACTCTTCCTGCGTTGTTCAAACTGCAAGCTGGGAAGGTGAAGACCCCCGTGAATGCAGGAGGCAATAAGCTGGGGCAGTTGGCGGCATCTGAAACGACTAATGCTATGGTCTTGGAGGTGACAGGTGCTGCCTCTACCCCGACCGACCTTGTGTCGATGGCCTCACTCACTGTTGCAACGGAGGACGGCAATCTGATTCAGAGTGAGCTGAGGTCTCGGGGTTGTACCGGGGCCGATATCACAAATGCCAGGTTGCTGCTTGATGGTAGTGGGGAGCTCCCTGTAGATCGAGGCGGAGTGAATGGGGAACTCCAGTCAACGCCGTCGCTCCCGGGGAATGGAATTATGGGAGTTGTAGTCCCACATGTTGAAAGCACTGCTATTTCTGCTCAATATACTCCCGGAGTCTCTCCCCAAAGTGGTGTGGCGGCAAGCCCAGTGTTGCAAGAGGTGGGTTCTAATGGCGTAACTGTGGTAAAAAATAAAAATGTAAAGGAACCTGAAGGGGGAGATAAATTCTATTCATTATCTGATCACACTGGCTCGTCAGAGGGCGATGACCTAGACAGAGAGTGGTCAGTCGATGACAGTGATTCTGGCGATTGGCGATCTAATGAAGTATTAAGGGGCGAAGCCTCGCGAGGTCCTCATACAGTCCGAAAAGCAATAAAATTGAAAGATCAAGGGGCTTCTCTGCTAAGCAAAGACCCAGGGTCGTCAGCCTCAATGGTTTGGGATTACTCTTTTTCTACACAACCTGGCTCTGTGGGGAGTGCTATAGTTTTGGCTGGAGGCAGCGTGACTGACCCCCCCCCAGGCTCCTCCTAAAGAGATGACACTCTCAATCATCTATCAGACTATTATGGCGCATCGGGAAGAGACGCGTCAGGAGAGTGTTCGTACGCAGGGTGCATGCCGTAGGATGCAAAACTCTATCCGAAGAGTCGCTAAGACTTGTTCTGACATTGCTGCTAGAATTGTCGAAGCTGAGGAAAGGATTTCTACGTTGGAGGACGATTTGGCTACTCAGAAGGGTCTTACGGATTTGATTAAAACACAAAGGGATGACATGCTCTGGAAACTGACTGATCTTGAAAATAGGGCCAGGAGGAACAATCTGAGGATTCTGGGGTTCCAGAAGGCAGAGAAGGGTCGGACATCAGACAGTTCGTAGTGGAACTCTTTTCTGAAGCTTTTCCAGATGTTAAGCAGTGGGACTGGCAATTGGAAGTGCAACGTGCGCATCGTTTCCCTTTTAAGCAGAGACAGAGGTCTGGGCAGGCTGGTGATAAGCCTCGGGCAGTTTTAATTTGTTTGAACAACTTTCTGGCTAGGGAGAAGATCTATGACCTAGCTAGGCCAGACAGGAAGAGGGTGGGGAAGGATTGTGAGTTCTTCGTTAGGCCAGATTTTTGTCCGGCAACAGTTGAGCGGAGGTGGCAGCTCCGCCAGCTAATAGCCCCGTTTCAAGCGAAGGGTTCTCAAGCCTTTCTACTTTATCCCTCAAAATTGAAAATAATTCACCAGGGCCAGACTAGATTTTTTTTTCCGGAAGTTCAGGCAAAGGAGTTTTTGGATGGGATCTAGTTAAACTCTGCTGGTCTTCTCTTTCTTTTCTGCCATGTCAGGGGCTTGGAGGCGGAAAAAGCGGGGGTTGAACCGATTGGTATTTTGTTCTATTAGTAAAAAAAATTTTTTTGGGTAGGATCCCAATCGGTTTAAATTCTCGGGTGTTGGTAACAATGGGGGGAAGGGTCTAGGGGAGCGTGGGCGAAACCAGCTCTTTTCATCACAAGGACCTCGGTCCTGTTGCCTTACAAGAGGGGTGTAGGGGGTGGGGGGGTTGGGGTAGGGGGTGTTAGGGGTTAAGGGTGGAGGTGGGGTGAAGGGGGGGTTACTAAGGTGCTGGACTTATGCTATAGTCATGGTAATGTTATTTGTAGGGGTTATGGTATCTCAGTATTTATGATTAAAAAGGGTAATGGTTTGCAGTGGAGAATAGGGTTTTTTTTTTTCATGTATAAATGGGCCAGGGTAAATTGCGGATAAGTTCCTGGAATATTGTCCAAACTATGCAACTGGATGTTTTGTGTCTGCAAGAGACGCACATACCTTGGGGTAAGAGGGAGTGTCTGAAAGTCCCTGGATATGACTTAATTGCCTGCTCTCGACAGTCATCTATGATTAGAGGTGTCGCTATCTTGCTGAGGCGAGGCATTGGGTTTTGTAGAAAGGCCCGAGAGGATAGTTTAGGCAGATGGGCTATAGCTGAAATACTGGTTGAAGGCAGGTTATTATCTATATGTACTATATATGCCTCAAATGCAGATGATCCAGAAGTGATAAAATGCTTAAATGTAGAATTAGCAGCTTGGACACATCCAATGCTGGTCTGTGGGGACTTAAATATTAATTTGGCTGCAATTTTAATCTGGCAAGTGCTCAAAAATATTTTGGTAGGAAACCCAGGGTCTTTAAAGCTCTTCAGACTTTAGTTCAAGAACATGCATTAATGGATGTCTGGTATAGGCATAATAAAGATAAAGATGGGTATACATATTATTCTGCCCCCATAATAAAATGGTTCGGCTGGATTATTTTCTTATGTCAGATCTGGTGGCAGAGCTGGTTTCTATCACAGTGTCCCCAAGGATTTTATCTGATCATAATCCACTGGTAGTGGAGTGTCCCTGGGTCTGCCAGGTTAGAACTCCCAGGACATGGACATTCGAAAGAAAACTATTGTTTGATCAGGCCTATCGGGATCATATGAGGAAGTGGGCAATCGAATTTTTAAATATCAATAGGAAAACTGCCTCTGATTGCATAGTTTGGGATACATTTAAGGCTGCAGTACGTGGGGAGACCAAGAGTTTTGCAGCCTTTCGATGGAAGACTGTTCAGGAGCAGATAAAGTCCCGTGTCGAGAAGCTTAGGGTGGCAGAATTGGAACTAACGCGGAATATTAAGGAGGGTCTCAATACGGATCAGAATCAGCAAAATGTAGCTGTAATCAAGTCTAAATTGTTGGAATTTTTTGGGCAGGATCTGGCCGCTAAGTATTTGCAATATCGTACAACAATGTACGAATATGGGGAAAATTCAGGTAGAATTCTTGCTAAAAGGCTCCAACAGAAAAGCTTGTTAAATCGAATCACTAGAATTCAGGATCAGCAGGGTGTTATACAGGATACGCAGGAGGGGGTAATGGATGTGTTTCAGAAGTTTTATATCTCGTTATATATGGAAGAAAATGTTAGATCTCAGTCCGAGCCCCAGGTTGAGGGCTTTTTTCTGGATATTGGTACCCTCAAAGTTACAGTCGAACAGAATGAGGTTCTTTCTGCTCCAATTATGTGGGAGGAGGTTGAGTCAGCAATAAAATCGTTGGCTAATGGAAAGGCTGCTGGTCCTGATGCCATTCCGTTAGAATTCTATGGGGCATTTTGCTCAGAGATCCGTCAGGATATTTTATCGGTCTTTAGGGCAGCACAGGGGGGGGCTATACCGGAATCATGGTGGCAAACCACGATTGTTCTTTTTAAAAAGAAAGATAAACCTGAGCTAGACCCTTTATCTTTTCGTCCTATCTCTTTGATAAATACCGACAATAAGATATATTCTAAAATTTTATCTTCTAGACTTGCAGAGGTTATTACCCCGTTAGTCTCTGTACGCCAGCACGGGTTTATCCCGGGTAGGGATACGGCCGACCATGTTCGGCGGGTTATTGCCCTATTGGATTGGGCTCAGGTAACTTCTTCTCCCCTCGGAGTGATCCTGTTGGACGCCGAGAAGGCGTTCGACAGGGTCTCTTGGGGGTTCTTATGGGCGGTGCTCCATTGGAAGGGTTTTAGTACTGAATTTATACAGGCTGTTCAGGCATTGTATACTTCCCCAGCTGCAACACTGCGTATTTCTGGTCAGGAGTCAAGGCCATTTAACATCAGCAGGGGCACCAGACAGGGGTGTCCCTGCTCGCCTCTCCTTTTTGCTCTGTACATTGATCCCTTTCTTAGTAAGATCGAACGCAAATCGGATATTTTGCCGATTAGGGTCAATGGTACAGAGTATAAGACGTTGGCCTACGCGGACGATATTGTTGTGCTAACTAGCGATGTTCGTTCTGCCTGTGCTGCCCTAGAGACTCTTGCTGAGCAATATGGTCTGTTATCAGGTTATAAGCTTAATGTCTCAAAGACTCAGGTTGTTCAATCAGCTGCTATGTGTCCTTCTGCTGCTCCAGTGGTTACGGAAGCAATTTATTTAGGGGTCAAAATTACTAATATTGTGGATAATATCACTGATCTTAATATCCGCCCGGTGATTCAATCTGTACATACTAAGCTGGAAAGATTGGATCATTTGCATCTTTCTTTACATGGTCGTTGTAACATACTTAAAATGCTGGTTCTCCCAAAGTTCTTGTATCTATTCAGAACTATCCCATTAGAGTTTTCGCAAGTCAGTTTGGCCAGGGTTGATAGGATCTGTTATAGGTTTCTTTGGGGATATCGCCGCTCTCGTAGGGCAGCTAAGTGGATGTGCCTCCCTAGGATTTGTGGGGGGTGGGCGGTCCCACATTTTTTATTATATTACTGGTCGGCCATGCTGCAACATTTTGGGCTACCGTTGTTGGGAGATAGGGCAGAGGTTCCGCTTTCTAACAGACCTTCTATTTTTGAGATAGGTCTGGGTGAGGCTGCCAAGGGTATTCTAATGCGAATTCTTGAGCCGAGCTATTTTAAGAAAACAAGGTTTAAAGTTATTGGGGCTATGTTTTCAGTCTGGTGGAAAATTCGGCGCAAATGGTCAATTTCGAATATTAATTTTTATACGCCTTTTAATGCTGTCCGAGTTTTGCCTCCTATTTTTCAGGATCAGTTTATTTTCAGATGGCAGTTGTTGGGTCTGCGGGATATAGGCGACTTAGGTTCTGGTGGGCAGCTGGCCTCTTTCTTTTTTTTAAGAGATAAGTTTCATTTAAATATTCATGACTTTTTCAAATACCTCCAGATTAGAAGTTTTATTGATAAATATCAACATGATACTCCTACAATGTTTGATAAGCTCACCATAATTGAATTAATTCAAAGGAGGGCTAGAATAGGTATAATTTATCAATATCTGCTATCTGATTTTTCGGATGACCTTGATTTACAGAATTCTAAGTGGGTGGGTAAATTGGGTAAAACTGGGGTGGATATAAGGCCCGCATTGGAATTAGCAAGCTATGTTTTAGTTTCTGGCAGTTTACGGACTCAAAGCTATATGGCAATGTTTGACTTATACTATACACCGGCGAAAATTGCAAAGTGGGGGGGCCGGAGGGGTGACGCTGTACATATGTTTTACTCCTGTCCAAGACTAGGGCAATTTTTGTATGAAGTGGAGTGTTTTTTAAATTCGAGGCTTAATATCCCGGTTACCATCTCTTCGGAGATGGTAATAATGGGGTGTGAAGGAACTGTGGTGGTTGAAAGGACGAGATATACCTCTGCTTTTTTGTTTGTAGTCATGGCTATGATTCGTCTATGTATTACTTCACAATGGCTAAGCCCTGAAGCCCCTATGTTCTTTAATTGGAGAGCTAGGATGTTAGCTTTATATAATTTGGAGTCTTCAGTTTTTTTATTAAGGGGGAGAAGGCGGCGGGAGTTAGCCTCTAAGGTCTGGGCCCCGTTAGAGGAATGGCTAAAGCAATGATCTTCAGTTTTGTCTGATGTATCTCATTCCTTTTTTCTTTTTATTGTCTTTTTTCTTTCTTTTCTTTATTAGCCTTTTTTCTTTTTTTCTTTCTTTTTCTCTCCACTGCGTGTATCATGTGTCTGGTTTTCGTATATTAGTATCTGTATCGGCTTTGTATGTTTTTGTAAATATGGCTTATCATGACTTGCTTTGTTTTCTAAAATAAAAAAATATTTTTAAAAAAAAATAGAAAGGCAGTGGACAGAACACTCACCTGCTCCCCTGCTTTCCCATACAGCTTGCTGTACTGTGGAAGGAGGCTGTCCAGCAGGGCCTGGTTCTCCTCAGTGCTGAAGGCTGGGGCTCTCTCCACAGTACGTGCCATTGCAGGGTCCAGAGGGTGCAGTTACAGCAGCAGTGGTGGTGGCAGATGTCGTCCTGGAGCATGTAGTGCAGGCAAGTGAGCTCTCAGGGGAACAGCCAGCATTATATGTGTGCTGCAGAGGCAGATACTGACCCATGTGTTCAAAGTGATAGGTCCAAGTCGTTTGCATCTTCTGAATCTGGCCAATCCATGGAATTGCACCACTTACACACGCCCACAGCATCCTTCAAAAGTTCAACTTCATGACACCCATGAATTTGCAACATTGTTGTGGGTGACCAACTGAATTTACAGCATCAGACTCGTTCAAAATTTGAAAACGCGTCCGTTGCCAGGCCAGGCCATAGCCAATGGGTGCGCACCGATCGGTCCATTGCTGTTCAACGCGTACCCAGGATACAACGCGTACCCGCACACATTGAATGCAATGGGCCGGCCGGGCACACCGATCGGTCCATTGCTGATCAACGCGTACCCAGGATACAACGCGTACCCGCACACATTGAATGCAATGGGCCGGCCGGGCACACCGATCGGTCCATTGCTGTTCAACGCGTACCCAGGATACAACGCGTACCCGCACACATTGAATGCAATGGCCAATGTGTGCGCACCGATCGGTCCATTGCTGTCCAACGCGTCCCTGTACAAGTCACTGGCATATGTCACCATGCCTGTCACAGGTGAACATATGCCAGCCACATATACTTCCAAGGGAGTGAGGGGCACACCTACAACACCACAGCCTGTCCAAACTGTATCCTAAGGCATGTAAGGCTGCATTACCTATTCCGTGTATGGGGGTGAACATGTTGTTCTGTGGGTGTCACTTGGGGGCAGCCACCCCCAGGCTGTGCACGTGTTCATGGGGACAGAATCCTTGGTGTTTCGTGTACATGACCACTGTGATGTGCAACTGTTCATATCTGAGCATGTGGCATGGTCACATTTCACGGTGGTGTATGTGTATGTCATGTCACATACCCCCTGAGTCCCATGTGGGACGGTATGTTTAACCCAGGGTGACCCATTGGCACAATAGTGATGGTCCTCCACAGTCTGTGTGCATGTTGTGTTTACAATGTCTTGATTTCATGTGCACAATGGGAGACAGTCTCCACATCCACGTTGTTTGTGCATGGACTTTGATGTTGTGCGTGTGTGTGTCACAGACGTCCATGTCTGTCCTGCCGAGGCAACAGGGACCACTACCTGTGGGGGTCATGGTTGTTTTGCTGTGGTGTATACATGATACACCATGTCATGCCAGTGTCCATGTGGCAATACAGGGTCCCTGGGAATCTACCTGTCGTTGAGCTGTGATGGCTGGGGCACATCTGTCCTCACATGTCACTGTGGGGTGTGTTTGTAACGTGGCAGCAGGAGATGGGAACTGTGACACGGCCTCATGATATCCAATGGCACAACCTGGGACTTATTGATGCCACTTGTTGAACTTTGATGTTAGATGTTGGCCATGTATGTGCCATACATGTCCTTACGGAACTGCACACATCATGTACTTGTGCCTCATAATGATGTATCATGTGATATTGAGTGTGTTCAATGCCACATATGTGGGGTGACGGACAATCTTTCTTTCTTCACCTAAGCACTGCAGGGCACCAGCTGTCCATAGACCATTCCCTGACCTGGCAACGATGGTGGAACGTGACAGCATCCGACGGTACCGCTTCACCAGGCAGCTGATTGAGGATTTGGCAGTGCGCTTGGCACCACATTTGCAACCTGGCTGGCCGTACCCTACAGCGCTGACCCCCAAGGTGAAGGTGATGGCAGCCCTACACTTCTTTGCCACCGGTACCTTTCAACACACTCTGGCGACTGCTGGTGGGATGTCACAGACCATGTTCAGCCGTGTGCTCCGCGATGTTTTGGAGGCTATGTTGATATACCTGAACCAGTACATCTATTTCCCTAGACTCCAACAACTCACTGACGTGAAGAGTGACTTCTATGCCCTGGGGAGGATGCCGCATGTCATTGGCTCCATTGATGGGACACATTTGGCTTTGGTACCACCACAGGCCCAAGAGCAGGCATACAGGAACCGCAAACACTACCACTCGGTCAATGCACTGGTGGTCTGTCTTGCAGATATGAGCATCTCACACGTGTGTGCCCGTTTCCCGGTTCTGCACACGATGCCTACGTGATGAGGAGTAGTCGCATCCCGAGGATGATGTCACAGATGCCGAACCAGCGTGCCTGGCTTGTTGGTGTGTACTGACTTTGTACCATTGTGTGTGTTCTGCAATGTAGTGTTCCACCCTCTTTTCCAACTCAGCTAATGTGCAATTGTCTGTATGTAGGTGACTCCGGATAACCCAACATGCCGTGGTTGCTGACGCCCCTCAGGAACCCTGTGACACCAGCCCAGATGCGCTACAATGAGGCACAGGGTCGGACAAGGAGAGTGATTGAGCGGACATTTGGTCTCCTGAAGAGCCGCTTCCGCTGCCTGGACAAGACAGGAGGGGCCCTCCCATATGCCCCAGCAAAGGTGTGCAAGATTGTCATCGTCTTCTGCATGCTACACAACCTGGCAGTGCGGAAGGAGTTGCCTCTCATCCTGGATGACGATGACCAACATCCGCCACCTGTGGAGGATCCTGGCCTGGACCACGATGCCAGTGATGATGATGATGATGATGATGATGGTGATGGTGATGTCCGCACACAGCTCATCACCAACTTCTACAGCTGAATGTGAGTATCCAGAGATGTCATGTCAATGATGTGAGTTTGCATGATATGTGTTGGTGGTGCTTTGGTGCTGTTTGAGTGTGTCCATGGGCTACATGACTGTATGCGTGTAGCGATGTGTCCTTACAGGTAGTCTGTACTCCCCAACAGTGTTGACATGCTAACTTGGTTCTGGGTGGGTATCTTGTGACATGTATTGGGCATGAGTATTGCAGTTCTGTTCTTCAGTGCTTTTGACTGTGTGTCATTTCTGTCCTTCACAGGGTACTTTCAGAGTCGTTTGGTCAACTGTGATCCCCGACACCGTGATTCGACTTCCAGGGTGGTAGCTGTCGTGTCCCTACAGGTGATGTGCGCCACACCCATGGACTTCCTTCCTTCTACACTTGTTGACTGTGTGCCCGCTGCCAGGTGGGATTACCTTGCATCTGTAGTGGTTACAACAAGTAGCAAATGTGTAATAAACCTGTGCTTCACTTTGTGATGTGCGTTGTCTGTGGTCACACATTTGACTGACATTTGCTTACTGCACCAGTGGGCTAGTTGACAAAGACTGTGAATAGGTGTTGTGTCTGTGCATTGCACCGTATTTCCTGGCAACATCAGTGTAGGCAATGAGTCAGATGGCCTAGGTGTGTATTTGTTGTGTAGCCCTGGTGGTGTGTCTCCCTCATATATGTCACGTTGCCATGACTCACATGCCTGTGTTGTACTAGCTGTAGTAGTTAGCATGCACAGTGTAATTTCGCTGGTCATCATCTCCATGACAGAAACCACGTTGGAATCACGACAGAGGCAGGTATGGTGTATTAGTGTGTTTATTGTCATACATGTGTGTGAATAGTGCACAGGATGGTGAGTGCTGTACATTTTGATTGCAATCCAAAGTTCCTAGATGAATTGGAAGTCCTGGTAGCAGAAATGTCCTGTATCAAGTCCACAGTCATCTGAGACATTGGTCCAACTTGTACTCCCCATGTCATGTGGGGGAGTTGTGTTGCAGTCAACAGGGTGAACAGTTTGCGCACAAAGGTGATTATCCAGAACAGGTTTTGGCTTCCTGGGGTTGCACATGGCCATCGGCCTCTCAGTTGCCCCTCCTCGGACGACCCCTCTTCTTTGGGGGGACCCTCAAGTGCAGGCTGCTGCGGTGCAGGGGACTCTCCGCCAGAGTCATCCTCCCTCCCTGTGGCAGTTGCAGTTGTTTCAGCACCAGATGTTGTGGGCACACAGGGAGGTGTTGACTGGTTGCTGCTCATTTGGCGGAGACATTGTAATATGTCCCTATGCACCGCCGTCATCTCTTGCAGTGTGTCCCACTTGGACTCCACGCGGGACATGTGTGAGTCCAAGCGGGCATGATGGGCAGCCTGCTGCTGTTTAATGTCCCTGAGGAGCCCCACTACCTGGCTGAGCTCTCCGGTGCTGGACTGGTACGTATCGGCTATGCGTGCCAGTTGTGGGTCATCATGCAGTCCAGACCCCTCTGCGATCAGCGACCTATGTCTCCCACCACCCCTGGCGACACGTGCAGTACCTGAGGTGGCACGCACAGGTGACCCTGGGCCCCCTTGGGGGTTGTTGGTGGTGTTGGTGTCCATGGCCCCACGTTGGTCCAGGGTCCCTGTGCTGGTGGTGGTGGTGCTCCTTGGTCTGTCCATGTCGGCAGGGGTGGTATGTGTGTTGACAGTCGTTGGAGGGGTGGGTGCAGGGGGTGCAGCTGGTGGTCCTGCTGGTGCTGCATGATGACTTGCTCCGGAGGTGCCAGGTAGGTCTTCTTCATCCGAGGAGGGCAGAGGCTGTTCCACACCAGTGAGCTCCGTATCCTCTTGAGCCTGGGACGGGGAATCCTCAGCGTCTGCTGCTGTGTCCCCATCATCACCTGTTTTTGGGAGACACACACATTGTATGTTATGTTTCTGCAGGCATCAATGGTTGACACACCTGACAGTTGTGACTGTGCCTCTGGATGCGGGCCTGTACGTTGCATTGTCCTAAGTTGTCACAGTCAGAGGTTGATATTGGTGTAGCACATTGTCCTGCATTATTTGGGCATTTCTATGTGAATGTTGGGGTGTGTACATGGTCTGCATTGGTTGTATTTGGTTGACATCCGGCCCTCCTTCCCACCCAGCCAGATATTCCACCATGGAACGTGCTTCCATTGCAGGGAGTGCAAGTTGTCTTTCAGGATGTCAGTCAGTGGTGTCCTGCTGTTGGTTGTTGCACAGTTCCCAGCATGGCCTTGTGCTCCCCACAACAGAGCACCAGTGTCAGACATCTTTGATGGGGCTTTCCACTCTCTGTGGGGTGTGCATGCTTGAGTGTGAGCTTGCTGGGCCATGTGGGTGGGGGATGTTGAGCTGTGACTACCACTCCCATCATGCTATTGCCTCCACCCCCCTTCCCAGCATGCCCATACTTACTTGCTTTTGGGTGGACTTCACTGTGTGTGAGTGTGAGAGCAATGGCAAGATGGCTGACAGTGGTGTCCTGCTGTTGGTTGGTGGCCAGTTCCCAGCATGGCCTTGTGCTCCCCACAACAGAGCACCAGTGTCAGACTTCTTTGATGGGGCTTTCCACTCTCTGTGAGGTGTGCATGCTTGAGTGTGAGCTTGCTGGGCCATGTGGGTGGGGGATGTTGAGCTGTGACTACCACTCCCATCATGCTATTGCCTCCACCCCCCTTCCCAGCATGCCCATGCTTCCTTCCTTTTGACTCTGCTTCCCTGTGGGGTTGTGTGCCTGTGCTGACAAGATGGCTGACAGTGTTATCCTGGGGTTAGTTTTGCTACAAGTCCCATGTGTGTCCCTGTGCTTCACTCAGCATGACCCAGGGTTGTGGTTCTTTGTGGGATATTTGATTGGAGTGTGAGGCAATGCATTCTCCCAGGTGAGTTGTGTGGAGTTTGTGTTAGGGGTGTGTGTGAGTGGAGCTGCTGGTAACTATGGTCAGGGCTGTGAGTCCTCCTTCCCACCCAGCCAGATATCCCACCATGGAACGTGCTTCCATTGCAGGGAGTGCAAGTTGTCTTTCAGGATGTCAGTCAGTGGTGTCCTGCTGTTGGTTGGTGCACAGTTGCCAGCAGGGCCTTGTGCTCCCCACAGCAGTAGCCAGTGTCAGCCATCTTGTCAGTTCTTTTCCACTCCCTGTGATGTGCACATGGTTCAGGGTGGTGTTGATGGGACAGTTGTGAGGGTGAGCAATATCTGTGACTACCACTCCCATCATGCTATTGCCTCCACCCCCCTTCCCAGCATGCCCATACTTCCTTCCTTTTGAGTGTACTTCACTGTGTGTGAGTGTGACAGCAATGGCAAGATGGCTGACAGTGGTGTCCTGCTGTTGGTTGGTGCCCTGCTGTTGGTTGGTGCCCAGTTCCCAGCAGGGCCTTGTGCTCCCCACAACATTGCACCAGTGTCAGACATCTTTGATGTGGCTTTTGACTCCCTGTGAGGTGTGCATGCTTGGGTGTGATCTTGCTGGGCCATGTGGGTGGGGGATGTTGGGCTGTGACTACCACTCCCATCATGCTTTTGCCTCCACCCCCTTCCCAGCATGCCCATGCTTCCTTCCTTTTGACTCTGCTTCCCTGTGGGGTTGTGTGCCTGTGCTGACAAGATGGCTGACAGTGTTATCCTGGGGTTAGTTTTGCTACAAGTCCCATGTGTGTCCCTGTGCTTCACACAGCATGACCCAGGGTTGTGGTTCTTTGTGGGATATTTGATTTGTGTGTTTGAGGCAATGCATTCTCCCAGGTGAGTTGTGTGTAGTTTGTGTTAAGGGGGTGTGTGTGAAAAGCTGCTTGTTCATATGGTCTGAGGTGTCAGTCCTCCTTCCCACCCAGCCAGATATCCCACCATGGAACGTGCTTCTATTGCAGGGAGTGCAAGTTGTCTTTCAGGATGTCAGTCAGTGGTGTCCTGCTGTTGGTTGGTGCACAGTTCCCGGCAGGGCCTTGTGCTCCCCACAGCAGTAGCCAGTGTCAGCCATCTTGTCAGTTGTTTTCCACTCCCTGTGATGTGGGCATGGTTCATGGTGGTGTTGATGTGCGCATTGTGAGGGTGGGCAATATCTGTGACTACGACTCCCATGATGCTATTGGCTACACTGACTTGCCCAGCATACACAGAATTCCTTCCTTTCAGTGGGCTTCACTGTGAGGTGGTGTTGTAGTGGTGGCTACATGTCTGGATGTATTTGTTAGTTATATTAGTGCCACTGCCTAGCTGTAGTTGTAGTTGTGTTTGTACATGTGATGACACAGTTACATATCACTATGAGATGGCATGTGTTGTGTTTATCTGACTGACATACACATTTTGGGATGATTCTGTTCTGGTTGGTGTGTATTTGCTAAGGGTGCATGGTTTGACTCTCCCCTTGACAGTGATGTGTGTGTATTGTCGCACAATATTGTGTACATTTGTTGTGTACTCACCAGGCTCTGGGATGTTTTCTAGTCCATATACGCTCACTGGTGGTAGGATGGCCCGCACCTTCTCCTCCCAGGGCCTGAGGTATACTGGTTTGGCAGGAGGGCTACTGCCGGTGTGTTGGCTCAAGAGGTAGTCCTTCTTCAACAGCTCCCTGACCCTCCTGCGCACGTCATACCACCTGTTCTGGATGTCTACCTTTGTGCGCAAACATGGTGATTGTGCGTTCACCCTGTCGACGATCCTTTCCCACATCTTGGTTTTCTGCGACATGGGTGTCTGTTGGACCAGTGTACCAAACAGCTGTGGCTCTACCCTGAGGATCTCATCTACCAGGACTTCCAATTCACTATCTAGGAACTTATGATTCTTCTTTGGGGGCATGGTGATGGGTGGTGATGGTGAGTGATGTGTGTGTTGGTGTGCAGGTGAAGGTGTGTGAGTGTGTGTTTTGCTGGGTGTATGTGAGGGTGCTATTTGTTGAGGTGCTGATGGTGTGTGGCTTGTGTGATGGATGAGCTGTGGGTGTGTGGTTGCTGTCTGTTGAGTGCTGGCAGGTAATTTGAATTTGCAAAGGATCATGGTAGGGATTTGTGTCCTTTATATGGATAGAGTTGTGGGTGTGTCTTTGTTCCCTGCCCCCCCCAGTATTTATTGGCTTTGTAATTGCTTGTTTGGCCTTTTTTGTGTATTTTCCCTTTGTACTTTTTGTGCATGTAGGAGACGTTCTTGTGACCGAGTCGGACCCTGCAGTTGTCTCGTACGAGCTTCTCCGAGTCGTTCACGCTGTGTTTGTTCTGTTTTCTATGCTGCGTACGCGTCGGTCGCGGTGTTTTGGGTTGCTTCGGCTCGCAGTTTTGTATGCGTGTCGGTCGTACGGCTTGTCCTCCGTGCGACTCGGTCGTGTTTTCCACGCGTTGCATCGTACTTGGCGGGTAGGAGTTCGCGGGTACGTTTCGTTCGGGATTGTTCCGGGTGCGTGTCGGTCGGTTCGATTCGCGTGTTTTTCCGGCCGGATTGCTGTTTTCCGCGCGGCTCGGTCGTTCGGCTTGTGTTCCGTACGAGTCGGTCGGGTTTTGCACGCTTCTCATCGTACTTTGCGGGTCGGGCTGCACCGGTACGTGTCGGTCGGATAGAATTCCGGCTCCGAGTCGTCGGTACGTTTTCCGGCCCGAATCGGAATCGACCCCTGAGTGTATAAAGTGGATAACATTTTTGTTTCAGCTGAGAAATAGCGTCTTCATTTGTTGAAGCGGAGCGAGCAAAGGAACCATAACTGATTTAATAAGCTGTTCGCAGTTTCAAAGTACCAGCCATGTGTACTTGCACATGCATAGTATAATCTTTGAGACAAACATATGCTACTGGCAAGGATCAACCAGGTGAAACTGCAAATGGCTCATTCAATCAGTTATGGTTCCTTTGATTGCTCTGCTTCAACAAATGAAGACGGCATTTGTCAGCTGAGGAAACAACAACTGTAACAAGGGATCACTGACAGAATATCGACAGCAACAATATCATGTTACACAAATATCGGGACATAAATATCGTTGTCAATAATATCGACTTCCTATCTTCATAATGGTAAGTACAAAAATATTGAGAAAAAAAATATCATTGTCAAAAATATCGAAGTACAAAATATAGGGGCTCATTACGATGGCGGGCGGAAGCACAACCGCCGTGCTGGCGGATGCAAAAACCACCAGTTACCGCCGGCACGCAGCAGTCCACACGCCCGCCCAATTACGATGCGAAAAGTAGGCCAAACACCGCCGGCAAGCCAGCAACACCGTCCGCCATCAAAGTGCGCCCGTTCACGTAGCGGCGCAGCACAACTGACACACACCGTCCGACGAAACACGTCCCGCCCGGCGCATAAATTACGATGCCGCAAACAAACGGCTCCCACGGCCAAGAGATACCGTACGACAAACCGAAGCGGTAACACGGATGCCGAGCACGGACAACGAAGAAGCGGCTCCCCGAGCATGAATCCAGCACTGCAGGCCCTCCCCATGCTCCTGCTGATGCACCACCAAGGACGCAACGTACCGCGGAGACGCAGGTAGGCACACACACAACAAGTGCACGCAAACAGCGCACACAGTGCAAGGGCGGAAAAAGCGGACAACCCCCACCAGCGCGTGTACACTACACATCCACCATTGCATCCACATATGACACACAGGCCAAATCGTAACATCGCGTAACACATGTGTACACACCACCTGGGACTAGGAACCAACCACCCCGTCACGGCCCCAAAGCGCCGATGACGCCGCCACACATGCGCACAACGCAGAGGCCAACCGCAGCGCCATGCATGCGTCGCACACAGACACAGGGACACAACCAAGCAGCACACACATCAGCCCCACCCCGAACGCACATGACACGTGACAGGCCTGCCACAGACATGTCCCCAACGCCCAATTCACGGACAACACCCAACGCCACACAACCGACGCACACATGTCAGTGAAGACACGCAACAGCAGGACACACCCCAGTATAACAAACATGGCGTAGCACACAGCGGCGGCAACACCAACTAGGAGAAGCAGGGCCCCTTCGGGAAGAGGAACGCCAGTACCACACTGAAACACCCATACCACCCTGCACATATGAACAAGACATATAAAACGGAACACCAAAGAGCCCGGGGACCGACAACAGGTGGCCCAAGAATAACATTCACACACAAGGCCCAACGCAGAGCGGAAAGGCAGCCTGCCGCCCGCACAAGGGAGAGCAGACAGCACTGAATGACCTTCCATTCCAACTCCGAAACCACAGCCCTACGACAGAAGCCGGTGAATACAGCCATTGTCCAAGAATAGACCAACACAGGCATGCCGAGGAGACCGACCACAGGGCAGATAGCGCATATCACAGAAGCACACAACGGACGGGGAAGAAAGAAGAAAACACTCCCCCATGTCGGCCACATGCAAGTTAATTGGAAGGAGTCACACATCACTGACCTTGAACTGTCTGAGAAGCATGTGGGAAGAGGGCCCGTGTCCTCCAAACAAGCCAACAGAACACAAGTCCTGTCTCCCTACGACTACACAGAGCTCACAGCAACCTCGGAGCGTGCACATTGCAGACTGCACACACAGCCGGAGCACGCCACCACAACGCACCGCTGCGAAATGGCAACCGCAACACACCTACCCAACTACGCCGAACAGCTCAAGCTGTACAAAACCAACCTGTTCCATACATTGGGATGCGATCTCCTGTCCCTGCTGAACGTAAGTTACCGACTGACTTACCGCATCACATTGTTCAGCTGCGTCATGCCCGTCTTCTACTGTCGGAGGTGTCCCTACCAGCATCCCGTGGAGATATGCCTCTCCAACCCGGCATGTCTGAAGGCGGACCTGCTACCACTACTCCTCCCTCTGGACGCACACGACAGGGCCTGCTCTGCCTATGGGGGCATGGCGTATGTGGCCAACATCGCACCCGCACTGAAATGGGACCACTGTGCCTCCACACGACGGATCATCGAGAACAGCTACATCGAATGTCACCCAGCATGCCCCATCATGGTCCTCCAAGGGACAACTTACGAACAACACCTTGACAGCCACCATCCGCTACATTGGCTGGCAAACATGTACACCACCAATGACATGGAAGCCCTGCTGGGCGGCATCGCATACCTGACAACCTGTAAATTCGTCGGACCACAACGCAGGTTCCCGAGTGACCTATGATGTCCAACCCCGCACCCATGCTTAGCTTCCGCACGGACCGGCCAGTCACCACCACAACAGCCATACCAAACGACCGGCAACTGTAACCACACCATCAACGACATCGCCATGACATCGGATATGACCGGGACATGCACACTGTTCCCCATCACATCCAGGAACACCGCATGCATCGTGGGAGGCAGTGGCATGGGCTCTGTGTTTCGCACCCACATGGACGGAACTGCACGAACAACCAGGACACGACATGGATCCAGCGCACATGGACACACACACCGCTCAGTGGACATGAATAGGTCGCCTGGAGTCTGTGGGTGCTGCACCCCTCCCACCCCCGCCCCGGGAATCCCATACCAGGACCTTTGCATGGACGACAAGTGCATACAACAACAACACGACCCCAGTGACTGTGACATGTCCAGTAACCACCACAGTGCAACAACAAGTGGCACGCCGCTGCATGCACGCAAGCACATGCCCTGATGTCATCTCACATGCACGCGTGCATGAGGAACAACCGCAGCAAACCTGTCACATGGAACTGAGATGGACTGTGCCCATGATGCCAAGCGGTCTGGTAGGCTACATGTATACCGTCTGTGTCAAAGTCCGCAGCTCCGCAGCAATACGTAAATGTACATTAGCACAGCCTTGGCCAAGCAGATGTCACTCTGAAGCCCACATCCCACATGCAACAGCCAATCACATGTAACCCCACACCCTATCCCATTTGCAATCATGCTCAGTATATCCTCAACATGTATTCCGCTGCCAGTAGTGTCCACTATACTGCATCACAGAGGACAGAAGACTCAATATAATGTTTGAAACCAAAACTGTCTCCGCTGACTCATTTCACAAGTACGAATGAGAGAGGATGAGAGTATGTGAAGTACATGGCAGTCGTGACATGACCATGTAGTCCACTGGTATTGGATGTCAACGCAAATGAGTAGCACTACTGTGGAAGACACACATGTGTCGTGTGAAGTCGTATGGACGCAGTGCTCAGGTGGGTGGGTGCGACGGGTAGATGCGCACATGCCAAGTTGGAGCACGCCGTGTTGGGAGGGGTCATGAACAGTACACCACCGCTTCCCTGGGCATTGTGAGAGGACACCTGTCGGGGGAGTGAACACGTGTGTGCACAGCAGCCGGGCACACGTACAAAGCGGTACCAGGCGCACCTCAGCCCACCCTCTGTGGACAAGCTGGATCCTGTTGTGCGCCCGCCATGCCCCTTGACAAGGCACACACAGCCCCAGTCGACCAGGTGTAACCCCAACATAGTCAATCCGCACAGGCGATACAGGGCACGGGATGGCAGTGGAGCATGGTGTGTGAGAGGTCTCCTCGCGCTCCTCCTGGTCATATCACGCAGGCAATAGAACCTCAACGTCTAGCATGGCACAAGTCAAATGGAAGTGTAGGGGGACGCACCACAGCACGAGCAGCACTGACGTCACGGGAGGTGGCTCGCACCATCCCATCCATTGCCCATCATACCAACCACGCCACATGCCATTGCGACTAAGTGCAAGCGCGTGCGCTACCACCCCCGAGCCCTCCCCAGAGAGGCCAAAGAGTGAATGTGTGGGCCATCAGCCACAGACGGACGCGGCCTGGCCGCAAGGGCAGCCACAGCCACTGGGTGTCGCAGGTGGCGGATCCGGAAGGCGAAGACTGTGATGCATAGTCCATGCAGGCCGGGTCTCCATTTGGGGCACCACGCAGGTGGACGGCGTCCCGCAACACATCATACCCTGAGACAGCCCACTCGTGCAACTGGACCCACACATACACTCCTTGCCCTCTCTGGTGCGAGCTTGGGGCTGCCTGTGCAAGCGCTAGCCTCGCAGGTGAGCATGCATATTGGGGGAGCGAGGGGAGGACATGAGGGCTGGGGCGAAGATGACTGTATCACTGTCAGTTAGTACAAGGGATGACCCAGATGTGGAAAGGAAGAGACGTGTCCCGTGTGTACTGCAACTAGTCGCCAATCCAACTACCCCCCATGTCCGGAATGTAAGCCCGCACCTAGGCCCGCCCATCCGCCACATCGAACATACCACCAGCACGACAACCTTCCCATTCGAAACACTGACTGGGGGTGGCGACCAGTGTACAATCATGTGTAGCCTACCCACGCGTACATGTGGGCCCTCCATGATCCATGTCACCTGCGGCAAAGTCATGACATGCGCAATGAGGGAAGTGAGGAGAGCTGTCCGCCCCACGCACAGAAGGTGCATCAGCTCCACAGACCCAGCAGCGAGTCCAGCAGGGGTCACATGTGCAGGGGCAGCTGTGCCTGGTGTGAAGGCACATGCATATAGACAGCACATCGACCAATGTGTAGTCTGCCCACATCTACAGTCCATCATCATGCGGACATAGGAATTGAACACAGGGCAACACATCTTCAGTTGGTGCACCCACCGTGACCAACAATGCGCAATCATCGACGTACCCGCCCTGTGCATGGCCCCCACCCAACGGAGGCACATCCAGTGCCACCATCCCACACACACAAGCCTTCCACGGAACATGCTGTGTCCAATGGTCAGTACAGAGTCAGCGCCCATCTGGTGGATCCTGACCAGGAGACACATGCACACACATGCCAGCTCCCACTATGTACGTCTGCCACCTGGCACGTGCAATGTAACCTCTCATCTGTGACGTGTGACTGCAAGCACACAGCCGTCTTGGCATGGGGCTGTCAATGTGGACACCTGTCAATGTTTCGGGAGGTGTGATCCGTACAGTGCTGTACATAGGGTGCAGTGCTGACACCTACTACTGTCTCATATCCCCTCGTGCCACAGGTCCCACTTGTTTTGGCCGCTCAGCCTGTGCCCACATCGTCGTCGTCGTGTGCCATACTCATCCAGCCGCGGAAGCAGTTCCATGCTCAGCAGACATTCATGTTGCCGTGGCGTTGCCGCTTGACGGATATGCAGTCAGTCCCCATCAGCACGCCCGCAAGTCATTGGGGCCTAGATCCCCATGTGCATGCACATGGCAGTGGTTTGTATCACTAGCCATTGCCATTGTTGGGAGACCTGTGTAAGTGTATTGTGGCCGTGCCGTCCCAGCTTGACAGCTGGGCTGTGGCTCATGTGCTTGCTCAGTCATGTCAGTGATGTGTATGCGAAATTGCTATGTGTCGTGTTGCTTTGACATGTGTCCTCTGCCATTGTCCCTAGGCGGAGACCGAACATTGACCGCCCATACCAATTGCTGGCGGACATGGACGATACAGAGGTTATTAGGAAGTTTCGGCTGGACAGGCCAACCCTGCATCGACTGTGTGCCATGTTAGAACCCCATCTCCGTCCCCGCAGGGTGTATCCGACTGCTGTCACCCCCACGGCTAAGGTGATGGCCGCCATGCATTTCTTCGCCACTGGGTCATTCCAGCACACAGTGGGCATTGGAGGAGGGATGTCCCAGCCCATGTTCAGCAAGGTGCTGAGGGATGTACTGGCAGCCATGATGCTGTACCGAAACAGGTACATCCGCTTCCCCAGGGCTCGTGAATTGGTGGCAGTGAAGGGTGCATTCTATGCCCTTGGCAGAATCCCACACGTCGTTGGAGCCATTGACTGCACACATGTCGGCCTTGTTCCACCACAGGCCACTGAGCACCTGTACCGCAACAGGAAGCACACGCACTCCCTGAATGTGCAAGTGGTGTGCCTTGCGGACATGGTGATCACCCACGTGTGTGCAAAGTTCCCAGGCTCGGCCCATGACGCACACATAATGCGCAACAGCATCTTGCCACGACTGATGTCCAATATGCAACAGGATCGTGCCTGTATTGTCGGTGAGTATGTGGAGTGGTGTAGCGTGCTGGTTGTGCGATGCTGTCCCCTGTCCAGTTGGAATTGCAACGGTTCTCTGTGTCCCTCACACCCAGGTGACTCTGCGTACCCGAATGGGGCATGGCTGCTCAGTCCATTGAGGAATCCTCGCACCCCAGCAGACGATCGCTACAATGAGGCACATGGGAGGACCAGACGTGTGGTCGAGCGTACCTTTGGCCTCCTCAAGTCCAGGTTCAGGTGCCTGGACCGCACCGGGGTGCGCTGGCGTACTCCCCACAGAAGGTGTGCCGGATAGTGGTGGCGTGCTGCATGCTGCACAATCTGGCCATTCGGAAGCAGATCCCCTCATCGTGGATGACGGAGATCAACCAGGGCCCCAGCCCGCAGACCAGGACAGCTCGAGTGAGGAGGACAGCGGAGAGGAGGAAGCTGGTAATGTGCGGCAGCAGCTCATCGCCCGCTACTTCACTTGACGGTGAGTGTCCATGTACGACGGCTGATGTGGCTGTATCTGTGCAGGTGTGTGTGTGCTGTGTCAGGGTGGCCGTTTGTTCACTGCGTGCTGTGTGTCAACGCTCCATGGCCAGGGTAGTATGCCACTGTTGGTGGCTGTGGCATTGTGCCCTATTGCTCTGTGCGATGTGTGTACATTGCTTGTAGTTGTTGACATGTACTGTGTGATGGGTGTGTGACACACTCATTGAATGTGCTCCTGTTCTGTCTCCCACCCCTAGGTCCCTACAGGCCCTCCGGATTCAATTGCCATGCCACGCATCAGGTGCCTTTCCGCCCAAGGTGGCCGTTGTATTCCGTACAAATAAAACACAGGGCACAAACAGCAGTTAGTGTAAAAGGTGCATTTATTACAAACTGTGACATGTGATTGTGTGTAAGGTGATGACAAAAGTGGTGCGTGCAGTGACAATGAGCTGTCGGTCATGGCTGCGTGATGCTCAGGGTGTACCCACTGGTTCTATGTCCATAGTCCAACACACACATGCCATCCAGATGGCTGTGTGGAGTGGGATCGTAGTCCAAGTCAATGCAGTGGCTGGTCAAGGAAGGCTGGCGGAAGGCTGGCTGGCTGCCTCACTTGCGTTTGGAGCGTGCGAAGTCCTCCCGGGAGATCTGTTTCCACTTCGGACGGCCCCTTCCACGTTTGCGAGGGGGTGCCTGCTTGCGACATGCTGGTGGTTGAGGTGTGCTCACTGGCTGTGGACGCAGGGGAACTGGACACTGCTGCTCCACCCTGCGCCCCGGCAGGTGGTGGCGGAGGGGAGCTGCTGTCCCTGGCTGTGACCTCACCGCCACCACCAGCTGGCCCATGAGGTCCACGAGTTGGCCCATACGGGCGTCCATGGACCTCAGCACCCCCAGCACCTCACGCGTGTCTGAAGCAGACCGGACCCATTGTCCTTGGGCCTCTTCATAGGCCCCAAGGACTCTGGCCATTTGAGGCAGGGCATGGCTCCCAGGGGAGGCTGGCGTTTCCCTGACCCTGCTCCTCCTACCAGTCCTGCTGCCACCGGCCTGCCCACTAGCCACATTGCTCACCACGGTCCTCGCTGTGGCTCCCAGGGTGGATCCAGTCGGCCGGGCCACCACCTGCGCTGGGGCTGGTGCCAGCGAAGACGTGGTGGTGGTGGCGGCGGTGGTGGTCGGTGCGGCGATGGTGGCGGTTGCGGCAGTGGTAGTGGCCACAATGACCGTGGGTGTGGCCGCAACGACAGTGGCAGCAGGGGGCTGGGAATGTTCAGCAGCCCTGGATGATGGGTTGGTGGGTAGGAGGGGTCCTGGGGAGCGGCTGGGCCCTGCCACACCAGATGGGCCTGCTTGGTGGTCCGTGTCCGAAGAGGAGGACAGATCCTCCAGATCCGTGTGTCCTCGTTGGGGGCTTGTAGGCTGGCTGTGCTGGCTGCTGGCTCCATCCCCAGCATCCAGCAGTTCGTCACCTGTGGAGAGAATGAGATCTGTTATTGTGTTGCACCTGGCGAAGTATGTATTTGTCGTCTGACATTAACAGTTCGTGCAATCTCGTACATGGGTTTCCCGGAGGCGTGTGTGTGGCTGTAGCATCTGTAGTTGTGTGTGCTTGGCAATGGGACTGTGTGCTGTGCACATGTGGCATGGGACGGATTGGCCATGCCGATGGGTGTGTTGCTGTGCCCCTACTTATTGTGACTCTGGTGTATGCGGGCTCCTGGCCCATCCTGGGTCTGGTTTGTACTTTGCTTTTGGGGTTCAAATGGAACGCTTAGGAACGCATATGGCAACATGGGGGCCATGCCCCAGATTCGCATTTGGGAGGGAATATGCTTTTGGGGTACATGCTGTGAGCCATGGGTGCCGAACGTGACATGTGTTGTGGCAGCATGACAGTGCATGGTTTGAGGTGTGTGCATGCTTGACATGGCCTGCATATTTGCTGTCTGTTGTGATTACTGGACATGGCATTGGACGCATCGTTATGAGTGAGTGATGGTTGTGTGCCAGCCAACGTATTGCAGTTGTCCCATCTCCTTGGTGTGCGTGCTGCCCTGTGCCATGTGCATCACTGCAGTGCTCGGGGGTGTGGCCCATGTTGTGTGTTGTTGCTCACAGTGTGTCGTGCGCTTCATTGACTTCTGGCACATGGTTGGTCATGGGCATGTATCTTAGCGTGACTGCTGTATGTGTGGCAGCTGTGCGGATGACATGCCTTTCATGAGACTGGGGCTGACGGATGGGATGGATGGTATGTTGTATGTGCATGGTGTGTCTGTGTGTTTGATGGGTTCAGTGGTGTTCGTGTGCATTTATGTTGTTCCGCTCTGTTGCGTCTAGTGTTGTTTGTCTTACATAGGCGTAGTTGTGGGGTGTGTGGTTGACAGGCAGTAGGGGCTACATGGACAGGACTTCAATGGTGTTTCAGTTGTGTGTGATGAGTTGCACAGTGGCTGCCGTGTGGTACTATATTCAGTGTGGCTTGTGCATGCAGACGTGGCTCCTTGGGTGTTGCTATGTCTGTGATGGGTCATGTGGGGTGTGAGTCTGTTGTTCATGTCCGTGTGCACATTGTTCACTTGTTCGTGACGGTGGGCGGTGCTGCGTGTTCGTCTGCTACGTGACATGTCCCATGTGTTGGTCGTGTTATGGTCCTCATGCCTCCAGTAATCCAGCCCTGTCCAGTTTCCCACCTGCAAGTTGTTCGTGCGTGCACTGTACTGGATGCCACATGGCTCTAAGCGGGGGTGCTCCATGTTGCAGGTCTGTGGGGGTGGGGGGTGTTGTGGGTCGTGGGGTGGCTGGACACCCACTGACACCGATTGCTGTGGACCGTGATGTCTGCCTTTCGGCTGTCGTTGTGCACTGCGGTGGCTGACACGTGGCTGTGGGGTGTGGGGGATGCTCCTCCTTGCTGTGCTGTGGGACTGGGGCCTGGTGTGTGTTGTACTTGGGCTGTCCACCCTCCCACCCACTGCACTTTGTGTTCCTGCCACTTACCTGTTACTTGTCGGTTAGTGCAGCTGTGGCGGACACATGGGTGTGGTGGGTGCTCGTTGTGGCGCTTCTGGCATATTTGGGGACCTGTTGGTGGTTACGTGGCTGGCTGAGTGTACACATGTCCCCACGTATGTTACAGTTGTTCGGTTTGGGCTGTGTGTGGTGGTGTCTGTTGCATGTGTGTGTGATGTGTTGTGTATTGTGTGCTGGACATGGGGGTGTTTGTCCCTGGGAGCTGTGGCATGGTGGTAGTGCATGTGAGTACATAGCGGTGTGCTGGTATACATTAGTTTGTACTTACCAGCCTCCACTCCCCCTGCTAATCCGGCGAGGATCTCCGGATGTATTATGACTCGCACCTTCTCCTCCCACGCTTTGAAGGTCTTAAAGAGCGCGGGATTCCCTCCGCCAGTGACGGCAGCCAGCTCTCTGTTTTTGCCCTCCTTCTTCTTGACCAGGCTCTTTACGTCATTCCAACGTTTGTTTATTTCACCTCTGTTCCTGGGCAGGGTCCCGACTGCATTGACCTGGTCTACGATCCGGTTCCACATTCTGTTTCTGGTGGCTAGTGGTGTGTGCTGGACCATGTTCCCATAGATTTGTGGGTACACCTTGATGATCTCGTCGACCATGACCGTCAGCTCAATGGGCGTGTACTTGGGCATTCTTTGTGGTGCCATGGTGTTTGTGGTGCTGGTGCGGTGTGTGTTGTGTAATGTGCAGGGGGTTTGTGGTGCAGGTGTTTGGTGGTGGTGGTGGTGGTGGTGGTGGTGGTTGTGATGTGTGCGTTTCTGTGGTGTGCTGCTGTCCTTGCTGTGTCACTGTGTCCTCTCCTCTCCTCTCTGGTTTGCAATGTAGCAAGGGGTTGTGGTCTGTGGGAGTGCTGCTTTTGTACTCACCTATGTGGGTGTGTCCTCATTGTCTGTTGTTTTCAGGTGTGTTGTGTCTGGGGTTCTGGCCTTTGTATTTTTTGTTTGTCCGGGGGTGTTTTCGGGATGTGTACTGTGCTTGTGTATTTGTGCGTGCCTTGCTGTGTGGACTTGTTGGCCATGTTGTGTGCTATTGGTTTTGTGAGCGGATGGTTTCTGTGCAGGTACGTGGGCGCCATGGCTTCTGCCGTGTCGATTCTCATCGGCGTTGTTTGCGCTGGCGGGCGGTATATTTGTGGTTTTTCCGCGCTCATGGCGGTGCGATCGTAATTTCACGTGCGGTGTGTCGGCCGTGAGGGCGGGCGGTTTTGTGTTGTCGTGCGTGTTTCCGTCCGTGGCGGGCGGTTTGACTCCGACTCGGACGTTGGCGGGCGGTATTTTGTGTGTTTTTCGCCGATGGCGATTTTCGGTTTGTGTAATCGTAATGGCGTGGTCGGTGTTCAGACGGTGTGTGCGGGCGGATTTTTGCCGCTTCCATGCCTGGCGGATTTTTTACGCCGGGTATCGTAATGGGCCCCATAGTTTTTTATATGTATAAAAGTTAATGTAAAATAAATTAAATAATAAATGTAACTTTAAAAAAATTATTTAGATTTATTTGTAAATGTTAACAATTATAATAAAGAAATTTAATTAAAAAAATTAAACATACATATATAAAATGTAATACATATATATTTACTTAAAAACAATTAATAAATAATATTTTTTATTAATTTTAAAATGTTATAAATATATTAAAAATTATAAATAAATATATACATACACCTGTAACATAAAAATTAATAAGTAAAAAAAATATATTATAAATTAAAATTTTAAACTCTTTCATATTTTTTAAACCTACATTTTGCACAATATTGAGTGCAACAGTAGAGAAAGTGTTGAAGAGCGGAGGGGTAAAATTACTATTCCCACTCCAGCGAATGCAACAGTAGGGAAAGTGTTGGATAGTGGAGAAGTAAAATTACTATTCCCACTCCAGCGAATGTAACAGTAGGGAAAGTGTTGGATAGCAGATAAGTAAAAATACTATTCCCACTCCAGGAAATGCAACGGTAGGGAAAGTGTTGGATAGCGGATAGGTAAAAATTACTATTCCCACTCCAGCGAGTGCAACAGTAGGGAAAGTGTTGGATAGCGAAGGGTTAAAATTTACTATTCCAACTCCGAGTGCAACAGTAGGGAAAGTTTTGGATAGCGGAGAGGTAAAAATTAGTATTCCCACCACAGTGAATGCAATAGTAGGGAAAGTGTTAGATTGCGGAGGGGATAAAATTACTATTCCCACTTCAGCAAGTGCATCAGTAGGGAAAGTGTTGGATAGCTTAGTGG
Organism: Calotriton arnoldi; assembly: GCA_963921515.1. Taxonomy (NCBI): domain Eukaryota; kingdom Metazoa; phylum Chordata; class Amphibia; order Caudata; family Salamandridae; genus Calotriton; species Calotriton arnoldi. The sequence goes on from CAWUFW010014622.1 coordinate 26,963, forward strand.
ATAAAATTACTATTCCCACTCCAGCGAGTGCAACAGTTGGGAAAGTGTTGGATAGCGGAGGGGAAAAAATTACTATTCCCACTCCAACAAGTGCAATAGTAGGGAATATGTTGGATAGCGGAGGAGCAAAAATTACTATTCCCACTCCAGCTAGTGCAACAGAAGGGAAAGTGTTGGATAGCGGAGGGGATAAAATTACTATTCCCACTCCAGCGAGTGCAACAGTAGGGAAAGTGTTGGATAGTGTAGGAGATAAAATTACTATTCCCACTCCAGCGAGTGCAACAGTAGGGAAAGTGTTGGATAGCGGAGGGGAAAAAATTACTATTCCCACTCCAACGAGTGCAACAGTAGGGAAAGTGTTGGATAGCGGAGGGGATAAAATTACTATTCCCACTCCAGCGAGTGCAACAGTAGGGAAAGTGTTGGATAGCGGAGGGGATAAAATTACTATTCCCACTCCAGCGAGTGCAACAGTAGGGAAAGTGTTGGATAGCGGAGGGGATAAAATTACTATTCCCACTCCAGCAAGTGCAACGGTAGGGAAAGTGTTGGATAGCAGAGGGGAAAAAATTACTATTCCCACTCCAGCGAGTGCAACAGTATAGAAAGTGTTGGATAGCGGAGGGGTAAAAATTACTATTCTCACCAAAAAAAAATTAAATTTAAAAAAAAACAAAATATCAACTACAATACAAAAAATAATAAAAAACAAAACATATATAAAAATATAAAAATTACAAAACATATTATAATGTTTAAAAAATCTAAAACTTACATACAAAAATTCATTTATAAAAATAAAAAAATAATTTACAAATACATTTTTTTGTAATAGAAATTATTTATAATAAAAACATTAATTATTACATAAAAGTAATATTTTTTTTCCGAACCTATATCACAACACAATTTACAACACACATCTAAATTTTAAAAAACATGTACCTCCTTAATTAACACAATTAATTATCAATTAAACAAATATTATTAATCAAAAACCACCTCAAAAAAGATAAAAATTAATATACTAACCAAACGTTACCCCTATAGAACCAAAATCCACAACCAAATTAAAAATAAACAATTACCAAAAATATTTATCAAATAATAAATGAATATTAATGATCAAGTAATAATTATGGAAAGAAGTGCTGGCGAACTGGGAAAATCCGGAGTAAGCACGTAGTGCCGGTGTGGAGGAGGTGAGTGGCAGCGAATGAGCCACACTTGTCTGCACGGATGGGCCAGGCTGAAGAGGACTTGACACTACACAGCCTCTCCCTTCTGGGAGAGTTGCCAGGCGACGCTATTATTGGGAAACCATGAGAGGTGGACGTGGGACCGGGGCCCGCGGGGTGGGGGTTCCTCTCCTCCCCCCCCCCCAGGTGACACAAGTGAGGTACGGCATACATTGCATAACTATTAAGTCTCATGACTGCACCCCCGGAAACAGGTGCACCCTTGTCCCCCCTCGGCATGCAGTGTTTTCTTTGTTCCCTTCTGTTTGTTTCTTTGGTTTATTTCTCATGTTACTGGATTATATGCTCAAGTCCAATTGGTTGTGTGTACAATCGTTGAGGACACCGCCCGATCCGGGTATGGAGCCGGAGTTGCTCACCGAGGCAGGGTGAGGAAGCAGCGTTAGATAGGGATCAGGATAGTCATTTACTGGGGCGGCGAGCTAGTGTGCGTGCAAGGATGAGTAGTTACTAGACTCAAATATAAGATTGATGTTGATACATCCTACCCCAGGATTGCAATTGTAAAGTATGATACCCTGTCTAGAGTGATAAATGAGACCTACATTGAAATTTGGTTGTTGCAAATACTGTGTAGTGCAAATGTGGAAAAACCATAAATGTTAATAAAAATATGTTAAAAAAAAAAAAAAAATGATCAAGTAATAATTATTTAATTTAAACTAAATTACTTTCCTCCCTCTACCCCAATAAACACAACAACACACACCTAAAAATAATTACACAATTTCCATAACTAATTTTACATTAATAAATTAATATCAATTAACCACCAATCATCAATTAATAAAAATAAATTTACTTCCCACCATTTACCACTATAAACCCCACAACTCACACATCCAATTAATTACACAATTGCCATATTTAAATTTTAATTAATTAATTAACATTAATTAACAAATAATTAATTAATTATAAATAAATTACCTCCCACCTATTCCCCTACAAACCCCACCACCCATTTCTAAAAACGAGACAATTAACATAATTACCAATTAATTAATAATAATTAACAACCAATTAATAAATAATTAATAATAAATTAATTCCCACAATTAACAGTATAAAATATTAAATAAATAAATATTAATTAAAAAAATAGTAATTTAATTATAATTAAATTACTTCCCACCCTATTCCCCTATAAACCCACAACCCGCTACTAAAAAAATAACACAATTAACATATTTACCAATTCATTAATACTAATTAACAACCAATTAATAAATAATTAAGAATAAATTAACTCCCACAATTAACAATATAAAATATTAAATAAAAAATATTAATTAAAAAATATTAATAATTTAATTATAATTAAATTACTTCCCACCCTATTCCCCTATAAACCCACAACCCGCTACGGAACTAAAACGCAAAATGTTATTAAAATAAAATTAAATAAATAAAAATTAATATTTAATTTATTATAATTAAATTACTTCCCACCCTATTTCTCTATAAACCACCAACCCGCTACGGAACTAAAACGCAAAATGTAATTAAAATAAAATTAATAACTACTAAAATTTTAACACATATATTAAAAAACAAAAGCAATACTTACACAAAAAAATAGAGCACATACATTTAAAATACATACTAAAATACATAACACTAACTAAAAAGACGATATTTTTAACAACTATATTTTTGCAAACGATATTAAGGACTTCGATATTTTTAAAAACGATATTTCTTACCTTAAACTCGATATTCTTGACCACGATATTCTTGCTGTCGATATTTCTGTGTCTCGATATTTCCAACTCGATATTACTTCAAGTCGACATTTTCTACTCGATATTCTGACTGTACACCCTGTAACAAGAACTATATAGACTGTGAATGTGAAGAATAAATAATTGCTGAAACATAAACTTTACCCAATGAGCCTTGAGAAAGTCCCAGGCTATCGAACCCCTTAGGGGGTGAAACACGTGTCAGCTACTCACAGCACACTAACAATATACATGTGTAACTATCTGATGGAATAATTTACACTAGAGATAAAGTGACAACTACTACAAATAAAAACAGAAATTTCAAAGAGACAACAAGGACTCTGAGATTTCTTACTTAAGGGTAGATACACTCAGTATTTTCTACAAGTATAACAATACAGAGGTTAAGTAGGTCCAAACCTCAATAAATGGACTATCCCCTTGGACTTGGACTAAGGGTATTTCTGAACAGGAAGGGAGTGCTAGACCTTGATGCACACCATTACAAAGCTACAAATCACTGACTTCACCCATGGTCCTGGCGGTGGTCCCCTCAGGCCCGGGACCAGGGAACAGAAGCAGGCTGGAGAGGGGCATGCCCACTACGCGGGCGACACATCCCAACGAGCCAAGGAGCCACTACAACTGCTCCTTCCAGCCTCCTAGCTCCAATATTTCTCACTGCGTCTCCTCTCTGTCTCTGGTCTCCAGCCATGAACCGCAGCAGGCTATGTTGTCTCTTTGCTGTCCTCAGGGGCCAAGTTGCAATTTGGACTGTAGTCCACAATGGCCTGGGTTCAGTCGCCACCTCCTCGATGCTGCAGAGGCCAGGGCAGAGGTGAGCAGGCAAGATTAGAATGGATTAAAATGTGGTACTTTACGGAGCTCACTTGTGACATATCCGCCATCTTTGGTGATTAAGCCTCGACCCGCTCTCGGTGAACACATTTATTTATTTTTTTCCAACCAATTTTGTTTGATTTTATTTAATGTTCTCTGTCCTGTAGCCCGCCTTTAGGTGCAATATTGCTGGTTACATCATTTTGTGGTAGCATGCATACAGAATGAATATAGCAATGTACATTATGGGATGTGTACAGCATGCAAAATCTGTATTTCATACGCCCTGCTAGTAACAAAACAACATGAACTGTATTGGGGATGAGGGAGGGGGAGGGTGGGTTGTTCCCGGTGACATTTGCAAGTGGGTCTGGCTCATCTGTAGCCAGATATGGTCAGAATATGGGTGTTGTGTGGGTGGGTCCAATGCTGTAGTTTATGGGGCCGGTCTTGGCATAGGGGTATCATGTAATGGAGGGTTACGGAAGGTCCGTCTGGGTCAGAGGCCTCAATCAGGGGAAGGGAGTGGGTAGAGAGAAGGAACCTTCAGTTGGACCCCCCCACACACACATAGGGGGGAGATGTGCCACTTCACGACGGTAGGTTGTCGTTGGAGACCAGATATCAATGAACAATTCTTGACAAGTGTTTTGTACATCAGTTTTAGCTGTACATCAGTGTTACACACATAGATGAATATTCGCATGTAATATTCACTCTCAGTGGCTCCAACACAATGTCTCCTAATCTCAGGGGTCTATTCTGTCTCAGGCTTTCAGTCAGTTGTCATCCTAATCTGAGAGGTTAAATGCCTCTCTCGGTGTTCTAATTACATACCTACGTAAACTTGTGAGTTAATAACCAATCTTACTGTCTCAGACACAGATCAGATTAGATTTAGAGATTGATAATCTCTCTCAGGGTCACAGTCGCATGCCTGTGGGTTAATAATTCATGTAAGCATCGCAAGCAGGTACTTCTGTAATGTCACAGATTAATAAACCCTCTCGGGGACTGATACACAAATCACCATAAAGTCAAGATGGGGTAGTCCTTCCTACGGTAACTGATTAAACTTTAGGGATCCCTTTCATGGTTTCAGGCCACTGGTCTGTCTAAACTTGGTAACTATTCGTCTCATGATCGCAGGCATAGACGGGTATTACTACAAGAGTTAAAAATCCCTCTCAAGGCCTCAGCCACAAATCTGCCTAAATTCAGTGGCTAATTCTCTCTGTCAGGGTCTTAACAGCAGACCTGGTTTACCTCAGCTAACCACACCGCTGTCTCATGCACAAACACCTCTCACTTGGGCCCAGGTGCATTTGTCAGCAGTGGCATACATTGACAGATTATAGACAGGGAAAGAACCAACAAGCAGTCACTGCTGCAGGGCAGCCGTGAAGCGATAGGGCATGCAAACGGCCCCGAAGATTAGAGGCTGCCCATCAACTTGGAGATGATAAAGCGGTGCGGGGGGCACTGAACGCCACTTTAAATAACCCATTTGAGACCACACTGTTCAGGGCAGCTTTCATGGTGGTATTCTTCGGTGCCTTCTGCAAGTTAGTGACACAACTGAGGACAGAAGCAGGCAAAGCATGCATGTGGCTTATGGATGCGCCTATACAGGAAGGGTATATGGTGCTGAGGCTTGGGAGGTGATAAACGATCCAGGAGGCAAAAGGGAAGTTTTCCCGCATCGACTGCCTGCCAGCGAAGAAACATTGCCAGCTTGCCTTGTAAGAGACTATCTCGCTATCAGACTGCTGGGTGGGCTACCTTTATTCCTACTTATGAAGTCATTCCTTAGTAGATTCCAGTTTTCCACAGTCATGTGTAAAGCCCTCAGTAGGGCAAGATTGCTAGTGCAGTGCTTCGTCACCCATTTGTTCCGGATAAGGGCTGCTACAACCCCAGCGCTGTATGGACTTATGCAATTAAGAGAGTAGGAAGACTCAGTCTTTCAAAGCCTACACGCTGGTTTAGACTTGTGCCAAACAGTTGATCTATGTTATGTTAATTTAATTTGATATCGTGCACGAATCTCGGTGCTAGGGCAAATCACAGACATAGAAGAGATGCTAAGTTGAATATATGACGTTGCAACGCATGCCTTTACAACGCGGTCAGTACAACGACCTCGTTGTTACCATGCATACCATTACAACGCAAGTCATTACAACGACTTGCTGTAGGGGGCGCTGGAGTTTGGAATAGTATAATTTACTATTCCAACTCCAATCTGTGCAACAGTAGGGAAGGTGATTGCAAATCCAACACCTAAAGCCCCCTACAGCAAGTCATTGTAATGACTTGCGTTGTAATGGTATGCGTGGTAACAACGCAGTCGTTGTACTGACCGCGTTGTAATGGTACCGCGTTGTACCGACAGCGTTGTAAACGCTGTTTCCCGCTAAGTTAGAACAGCTCTGTTTTGAGACGTTTTCTGAATTTGATATGGACTGTACACGTTCGGATGTAATGTGGCAGTTCACTCTAGTAAGAAGGGGCCAGATATGAAAAAGACCTTCCACCCGCTCTAGGCCTTCTGACACGTGGGACAGTGAGCAAAGCTTTATCCCTGGATCTCAGGAGCCTTACTGGACAATAGTGCTAGATCATCTGGTTAAAGTAACTGGGGCCTTTTCTCATCAACGACTTGTGAGTAAGGCTGCAGATTTTAAAGGTTATTCTTTTCCTTATAGGCAACCAATGATAGGATCTCAATAGAGGCGTGGCGGCGTCACCAGAAGAGAGATAGGAAATGAGACGGGCTGCTGTGTTTTTAACAACTTGAAGTTTGGATGGTAATGTCTTATTTGCAGAAGCAAGTAGACAGTGCCATAGTCTAATCTGCTGATAATAAGTGCCTGCACCAAGGTTTTCCTTGCTGAAAGAGGAAGAAAAGGAAGAGCTTTCCTTAACAGGCGCATCATATGGAAACAGGTGCCAATGGTAGACAGAACCTGCTCTTTCATAGTTAGAGTTTGTCCAATCGGACACTGAGGTTCTTAACTACCTGTATGGGTATTGGCACAGCATCTAGTTCCGAAGGCCATCAATTGGAAGACCAGAGCTGTTGGGCCTTACCAAACAGCATAATCTCGTTTTTTTCTGCATTAAGCTGTAGGCAGTTGTTGCTCATCCAGGCTGCAATTGCTTTCATTCTTTTACATTCACCAGGTCTTTGTCAAAGGAGATGACCAGCTGCATGTCTTCAGCATAGGACAGTATTTCAAATCCAAAGGATTTGACAATCTTGGCAGGGGGGGGGGGATACATATATGTTGAAGAGCGTAGGGCTTAAACATAAGCCCTGCCGGACCTCCTTGTCTTTCAGCATGGTGAGAGATTTGAAAGAGCCCAGGGAGGTGATGTTTTTTAGAAAATCACAGAACCTTTGTAGAGCTGTCCCGTGGATTCCAATCTCATAAAAACTTTGGAGTAGCCTGGAGTGGGACACAGTGTCAAACGCTGCGGATAAATCCAACAGCACAAGCATAGATGGCATATCAGCATCGAGAGATAGTCTTATGTGATCTGTGACAGCCACCAAGTCAGTCTCGGTGCTGTGTGAGGATCGGAACCCTGACTGGGATGGGTTCAGGATCTTATTATACTCGAAGTAGTCCGTAAGTTGTTCATTTATTTGACCTTCCAGCAACTTGCCCAGCAGTGAAGCAGCGAGATGGGCCAATGGTTTGTAAGTTTTGTGGGTGCAATATTGGCCTTCTTTTGTATAGGCATAACCTGCGCAGGTGTCCATGCCAAGGGGATTTCCCCCAGGTCAACGGATAGGTTAAAAAGGGAGCATATTGCAGGAGTGAGCTGATTATAAAGTAGTACTGAAATCCAAGGGGGACATAGATCCAGAGGATAGCCGTATTTGGCTATTTCAGGAGATCTCTGGATTAGCTCCGGAGAAAAAGAATTAAACTTTCTTAAGCTGCAAACACAGTTACGGGAGGTAGAATTAAAATTGGGCTCCTCATATGCCTGATCGAGCGAGCTGGGAAACTTCTGGTAGATTAATTTAATTGTGTCCTCGAAAAAGTCTACTAGAGAATTATACAGTTCTTGCCAGGCCTGAATGTCTTGGGAGCATGCATGAGGATTGATGAAATCGTAGAGCACTTTAAAAAGCTCTTTAGAAGAATTGCCAGCCTTGCCGATTTGGTTGGTAATATGAATTTTTCAAACTATTTTGATGTTCGATCTCACACAGTGAGAGATACACCATAGGCCTCCTTATCATTTTGATTATTGGTCATACACCAGTGTCTTTCAAAATTTTTACAGGAGGATTTCTCTTGTTGCAATTCAGTGACATACCAGAGCGCATGAGATCTGTGCTTCGTTTATCACAAGTTTTAGGAGGGGCAACGCCGTCAAGAGCCAAGTTTAACGCTTTGTGATAATCTGCTATAGCTTGGTCAACTTCTAGAGCCTCAGTGGTTAGTGTGAACTCAGACTCTTTGGAGAAAGAGCCAGGGGTGACTCTCTGCCATTGTCTTAATGCTCTTTTGTTAGCGAGCTGCATTCTTCAGGACTACGCATCCCGTCTCGCCACGGGGCCAGGGAGACGGCCCCTTTCTCCATTGCTCGCACCTGGGCCGACAGGGAGTGCTATATATCGCATAGCAGAGTCCTGCTGCGGGGGCTCTGCATTGTTCAGGACTACGTGTCCCATCTCGCCACTGGGTCAGGGAGACAGCCCCTTTCTCCATTGCTCGCACCTGTGCCGACCAGGAGCACTATATAACGCATTGCAGAGTCCCACTGTGGGGGAGCTGCATTCTTCAGGACTACGGGTCCCATCTTAGGAGGGGCAACGCTGTCAAGAGCCGAGTTTAACGCTTTGTGATAATCTGCTATAGCTTGGTCAACTTCTAGAGCCTCAGTGTGAACTCAAACTCTTTGGCGAAATAGTCAGGGGTGACTCTCTGCCATTGTCTTGATGCTCTTTTGTTAGCGTGCTGCATTCTTCAAGACTACGCATTCCATCTTGCCACTCGGCCGAGGAGATTACCCCTTTCTCCATTGCTCGCACCTGTGCAGACCAGGAGCACTATATAATGCATTGCAGATCCCGCTGTGGGGGGGCTGCATTCTTCAGGACTGCGTGTCCCATCTCACCACAGGGCCAGGAAGACGGCTCCTTTCTCCATTGCCCTCACCTGTGCCGACCAGGAGTGCTATGTAGCGTATTGCTGTGCCCCGCTGTGAGGGAGCTGCATTCTTCAGGACTACACGTCCCATCTTGCCCCGGGGCCAGGGAGATGGCCCCTTTCTCCATTGCCCGCACCTGTGCTGACCAGGAGCGCTAAATAGCGCATTGCAGAGTCCCGCTGCGGGGGGAGTTTCATTCTTCAGGACTACATGTCCCATCTCGCCACAGGGCCAAGGAAACAGCCCCTTTCTCCATTGCCCGCACTAGTGCCGACCGGGAGCGCTATGTAGCGCATTCTAGAGTTGTTAGAAATGGGGGTCTCTAGTTGGCAGAGTTAGGTGCCTTTGTCCAAATAGGGAACCTTGCTTCTAGTCAGGGTAAGGGGGATACACACTTTAGATAACCCCTGCTCACCCCCTGGGTAGCTTGGCACGAGCAGGCAGGCTTATCCCAAAAGCAATGTGTAAAGTATTTGTACTCAAAACACATAGTAATACAGTGATAACACCACAAATGGACACCACACCAGTTTAGGAAAAATAAAGTATCTTTATCTAAACTTCAACAAGACCAAAACGACAAAAATCCAAAGTACATGTAATAAGAATATGACTTTAAAAAGGATTCAAGCAACTGGGTCCATAGAAAACTATGGATGCGTGATTTCTCACAAAGTACCTGTCGATGCTTAGAAATTCACAAGGCCAAACAGCCGCAGAGATGGGAAGCGTCGAGTAACAAAGAGACGCGTCAGTTCATGAGAACATGGGGTGGCGATGCGACAGTTCTGCTGCATGCAGGAGAAGTGATGCGTCTAATACGGAATGTAGGGGGAAGTGATGCGTCGACTCCAAGACAATTCTGGCCCGCGGGTGATGCGTCGGGAAAACTTGCCACACAGGTACGATGCGTGGAAAACCGGGATGCGTCGACGATCGATGCGGCGGCGTCGAGCGGCGCTGCATCAGTTTCTTCAGCCACGATCCCTCAATATGTCGGTTCTTGCAACGGCAATAGGCGCTGCGTTAATTCGGCAGCAGCGCGGCGATGCGTGGAGATTCTTCTCGCACAGCGGTGCTGCGTCGGAAAAACAGCCGCAAGAAGAGCAATGCGTCGATTTCTTCAGTTCTTTAGGTTTCTTCCAGCTCCCAACAGCAGGAACAACCTCCAGAGGCCCACAACTGGAACAGGCACAGCCTGGCAGGTCAGAACTCTCAGCGCAAGAGTTCAGGGGAGCTGGAGGTGAAGTCTTTTGTGTCCCTGAAACTTCAGAGCAGGAGGCCAGCACACAAAGGCCCTTGGAAATCTTCTTCAAGCAGGTTCAAAGCAAAGTTCCAGTCTTTGTCCTCTCCTTGGCAGAAACAGCAACTGTAGGCCAACCCCACACAGCACACAGCAAAGGGGCAGTAGTCCTCCTCACAGCTCTTCAGCTCTTCTCCTTGACAAGGTTCCTCTTGAGTCCAGAAGTGATCTAAAGTTCTGGGGTTTTAGGTATAATACTTATACCCCAAAATATATTTGTTCTCTTTGTGCAAGGGTCTCTGAGCCCAGTCCAACCCAGTTCTGTCCTCACTGGTGCAGAATCACCACAGGCGGTGGAGACAGCATTGTGCAAGGGAGACAGGCCCTATTCAGGTGCAAGGAAATCTCCTCCCACTACTCTAAATTCAGCCCAGCTCTGAGTCATCCAGGAAGGGCCAGGCACACCTCACCCCCCCAGTGGCTGTCTACAGTGAATTCACACCCCCAGCCCCAGCCTCTGTCACTCCAAAACCAGACAGTCAATACACCAACAGGCAGAGGCACACAGAATGGTTAAACAAGAAAATGCCTACTTTCTAAAAGTGGCATTTTCAAACACATAATTTAAAAACCATCTTTACTAAAAGATGTGTTATTAAATTCTGAGTTCAGAGAGCTTAAACCTTATTTCTCTACCTTGTCCCAATGGGAAGTTATACTTGAAAGATGTTACAAAGCATTTCCCATTCTATCCTATGGGGCAAGATAGCCTTCCAATAGTGAAAAATGAAATTGGCAGTATTTCACTATCAGGACATGTCACACACACCAGTACATGTCCTACCTTTCACATACACTGCACCCTGCTCAGGGGTACCTTGGGCCTACCATAGGGGTGCCTTACATGTAAGAAAAGGGAAGGTTGGGGCCTCTCAAGTGGGTGCACTTGGCAGTTCAATATGGCAGTTTAGAACTGCGCACAGACACTGCATGGCAGGTCTGAGATACCTTTTCAGGGCTACTGATGTGGGTGGCACAATCAGTGCTGCAGGCCCACTAGTAGCATTTGATTTACAGGCCCTGGCACACTCAGTGAACTTTACTAGGGACTTACTAGTAAATCAAATATGTCAATCATGGATAACCAATCATGTTCACAATTTACACAGAGAGCATAAGCACTTTAGCACTGATTAGCAGTGGTAAAGTGCCCAGAGTCATAAAACCAACAACAACAGGTCAGGATAAAATAGGAGAAAGGAGCAAAAAGTTTGGGGATAACCCTGCAAAAAGGTCCAAGTCCAATAAGAGTTCTGCTGCGGGGAGCTGCATTCTTCAGGAATACGCGTCCCATCGTGCCACGGGGCCTGGGAGATGTCCCCTTTCTCCATTGCCCACACCTGTGCCAACCGGGAGCGCTATATTGTGCATTGTAGAGAGCCGCTACGCGAGTAGCGCCCGGGCCAAGCCAAGGGCGGGCCCGTCATCGACCATAGGAGGCCGGGCTGGTCCACCCCACTTACATCCATCCTTTGTGCCCTATGGCTGACATCTTTGATTATGCTGGATTCAAGAAAACCTGTGAGAAGACGCTTTACTGGCCTTTATGTTCTCCATGTAATTTTGCACTGCTACATTTAGTTTGCTGTGCTGGACAGGCTTGTGGGGACTGAAAGAATTGCTCTCCATTTTGAATCACAGATTGCCCCAGTGCTCTTTTGTTGCATGATTTGCCTCGCTTGTGCCTTGTTACCTAGGCCTATTATCGGATTTAACCTGAATTGCTTTTGCTGTTCATCCTATCATGGGAAAGAGAAAGCATCCTTCAACCACAATCAAATCTGAATCCCCTGGCAAGTCCCGCACTACAATTATGGACTATTTTACGGGGGCCATGGGAGATATTAAAAAAATATTCTAGTATTGAAAAGAGACTGTCTACATGTAATCAAGGTCTGACAAACGCCTTAATACAGGATCTCACACAAGATGACCTCATTAAATCCCCTGGGTTTGTAGTAATTTGTGGGACAAACGGTTGCGTGCAACCTATTTCAGCTTGTATTACCCCATCTGACTCTAGATCCCAACCACCTTAAAAACGAATAAGGACACCTGAGACTTGCACTAAAGCAACTCAGAGTAATCCATCGACTGGGGATACAGCAATCACTAAGCCTAAGGTACCCTCCAGTCTAATCAACACTAAGCTCAGAGTAATAATCTTTGAGATACCTTAAAAGTCTGTTCTCTATCTTTCAAGCTTTGGAATCTACTGTAAAGGTCTCTTTGGACTCTATTGTTACCAGACTAATGCATGTGGAGAGCATTACTTCCAGCTGTTTAAACTTTTTGAAGTCTAATATAACCACTGATACCATTCTTCCTATGCCTAACACTGGAGAGGTTTCTACGAAGGTTTTACCTGTTCCTTCTCAAATTGTGGGTGTCCATCCTATATCTCAGACCAACGCTGGTGGCATTATTACTTTGCATGTAAATCGCAAAGCAGGTGGTCACACAATCTTACATGCTCCGATTGGAGGTATTAATACTCTTTCCACGTCTTGCCACACATTACCACCCTCACATTCTAACACACAGCACTGCAGCAAGTTATCGTTAGGTAAGGTGGGCAGGAACTGTAATGTGTTAGAACTACCCACTGAAGTGATACCATATGTCATAATTCTGGCAAACGTACCCATTCTACCAGGGGTTGAAATAGAATCCTGGGAATCATTGACAAATAAGTCACTAAACTGGTTGGGCAATAAAACAGGTCTTGCAGGGGCACTTTTTGACGATTTTAAAATGGAAAGAATGGTACAATGGCAAGGGCTCAAAAAGGTTACTAGGTGATTGTATAGTTGTGTCTTTTAAATCACCCAGTTTAGTGGATACAATACTGCACAGAACCAGATACCCCACGTTCCGTTACTCCAAATGTTAGTTCTACCGCCAGTGGTCAAAATCTGCCCGTTAGACCATCTCCACTATACAGTTATAATCCCTGCATTTCATTCTGCCATTCCAATTTACAACCGCTTTGATAGATTAGCATCGTTAGATGGTGTCGACTGACTTGCAGTAGATCCATCCAGACTGTCATTTCCAGTAATGATAGTACCATAATGAATAGCAGAACTTCACCATCTTCCTTATTAAAACCAGATGAGTCCCTTGACAGGTCTAGTTCCTCTACTCTTTCTCCTTTAAATAACATGGCTGATTGTTCTATTTTAAACTCATGCTCCGAGTATAATTTCCAACAATTGCCCTGTAGTATTTTATTTTGGAACGTGGCAGGATTATGTGGAAAGGTCAGCATTACAGAATGGGTGGATTTTGTAACAAAATCCCAGATTTCATGCCTTCAGGAGACCTGGTCTGTTGAGCCTATAAACATGAATAGTTATAGACCTTCCATGTATCAGCAGTGTGTACGAAACATGGTAGAGCAAAGGGCGGATTAGCTGTATATATATCTCCAACTATCTGCTTTTCTACTATGTATCCAGTGCGGCAACCTCACAGTATTTACAATTAGTTATCATTGAAATTTCGCCCTCTTTACTGTTGTGCTAGTTAATTTTTATAATAACATCCCGCCAAGTGAACTTCTGACTGTTCTTGGTCAGCTTAACCATGTTCTTGAGTTCACCTGAAAGAGTGGTACAAAGTATGTTATTACACTTTTGGGGGGGGAGAGGGGGGTGATTTTAATATTTATTTGTGCCCTTTGATTTCGAATAAGATCTGTGGTTTGATGAACATCTATGATTGTGATTTATCCCACTTCATTCACAGTGGTTATGGTGATAAATTAAATGAATTGTTATTTAAATATGATCTTGCCTTTTGCAATGAACTTTGTGTCCCCTGTGCTGCATTCAAGTGTACTTTTAATGGCAGAGGGGAAAGTATTGGTATTGATTACATATTATCCTCCTACAAACATTCCTCATTGATATCCAGTTTTACCACACACAGTGTCTCTTTGAGTGATCACTATCCACAAAGCATAGCTTTTAATCATAATCACTTGATTTGTCAAGTTAAGCCTGTTACATCACGCCTGGTTGACAATATAGAGATTGCCACACGCTGTCAGGAAGTAACCATGCGTTCTTACCTTGAAGTCCGCACTGTCGAGATTCACAGAGGCGTTATGCACCAACTTTCCAGTACCCTGCCATATAACCTGTGTATTAGATAACCACTAGGATGTTGCAGTAGGGTCCAAGGAGGAAGGCGTGGGGTTTGGATGCTTTTATGTTCCTAGTTGTAGATCTGCGAGGCAACCAGATAACACTAGTCAGTTTGGTCTCATATTCCTCTTTAGTAATTACTATACACACTCTACGTTAATTGCAGGGGCCTTGAGATTTTTATATCCTACCTGCGATCAACTATTCTTAGTCTAGCGTCTGTATAATGACGACTTGTTCATGAGTAGTCCTGGTTGTAATCCCTGGAATTACTTCTGATCGGTTTAAGGGCAAATGCCAACAGGAAATATTAGTAGTTTCTCTTATGTGTCTATGAATAAACAAAACATAACATCAGTCACCACCACAGTTAAATATTACAGTTGGCTTTTAAATTGAATACATTGATTTTACCATACTTACGGAGCCAAATCCCCAGTACACTGTTCTTCGTGCTAATTCTTTTTTTTATAATAATAGTCTCTAATAGTCTTTGCCAAACGAAATACTAAAGTTCAACCTTATTGCTAATTTCTGTTCTCTTAAGTTTCTTTCACATGTTTCCAAAAATTATGGTTTATATATTAAAATCAGTTCTTACTTGCGATGGGAACCATTTTCAAGTTGTTCTTTTTATTTTTACAGCATTTCTCGAAGGCAGAATGAAGTCCAGGGATCGCGTTGCTGTTGCCTTGGAGACGACTATCGGAGCAGCAGGAACAAGGGTAAGCGCCCCCATGCGCATACTCCGAGTTTCCGGAAGGCTAAGCACCTTCCAGAACACGGGTGTGGCATTAAATAGTCATGCCACACCCAAGATGGAGGCCGCTGCGTCCCGACGGCGAGTTTGGCGTCCTGACGGCGAGTTTGGCGTCCTGACGGCGAGTTTGGCGTCCTGACGGCGAGTTTGGCGTCCTGACGTCTCTACTCATTGCCGCTCATGCATGAGAACTCACTCGTTCCATGCAGAGCGGCAAAGCGGCACATACTGGCTATGTTTACGGGAGCATTTACAATGATTATAGGAGCATTTACAAATGGAAGCATGTACAAGTAGGTGTGCAAAGTAAACGCTTGTGTGTACATCAAACGTTTACTTGTACAAGTTGTCAGACAACGAACGTAACCAGAACACATAATTCGTATAACTAATGTCACAACATTACATCATAACTACACCATAGATACTACAGATTGTCAGGTAGTATAAACAGGTAGTACTGGTGCACGGGATAGGGGTGGGTTTTTTAACATAACAAAGCCCTTTTCAGCAAGTAGAGGAATAAGGGCATGACTAAGGAGTGTGCAAGCAGGCAAAAGACAGGGTTTCATGACAGTACCCCCCCCCTTCAAAATCCCTCCTAAAACCATTGGAATGGGACGCGGTTTGTCTGGATACCATCTGTGGAAAGCACGTACCAGTCGAGGTGCATTTTGGAGGTGTGCCAAAGGTTCCCATGAGCGTTATTCCGGCCCATACCCCTTACAATCCACCAAGTAGTATAATTTTCCACTAATATGTTTTGAATCTAACAAGGCTTGTACTTCATATTCTTGTTCTCCTTCTATGTCTACAGGGGGTGGCAGAATACTTTGTCTGGTTGCTGGGTGGTATGGCTTTAATAAAGAGACATGAAACACAGGATGTATGCGATAAGTGTTTGGTAACTGCAAACATATTGCTACAGGATTTATAATATGCTGAACTGGAAAAAGACCAATAAAGCGGGGAAGTAATTTTCTTTTCCCTTTAACTTCAAATGTTTGGTGGATAGCCACACTCTATCCCCAATTGCATATTGTGGTTGTGATGAATGATGTTGGTCAGCTGCACATTTTTGTGATTCTTTGGCCTTGGTTAAATGGTAGCGAGCTTGTTGTTGAATTTCACGTAAGTGTCTATGACATTTGTGTACAGTAGGAACTGATGTATTTGGATGAAGAGCCCAGGGAATATCTTTAGGGTGAAATCCTTGAGCACAGAAAAATTGAGAAATACCAATAGAGGAGTGTTCAGTGTTATTATAAGCAAATTCGTGGCCCACAAAAGATCGACCCATTCTTGTTCACTGTCTGCTACTACACAACGTATATATTGTTCTATGGTCTGATTTGTGCGTTCAGTTAATCCATCAGTTTGTGGATGATAACTGGATGATGTGCGCACCTCCATGTTCAATGTCTTACTCAAAGCCTTCCAAAAATGGGAAATAAATTGAGGTCCACAATCAGAAATAATAACGGTAGGAATACCATGCAAACAAATGATATTAGACATAAACGTGTCTGCTAATGTAAATGCAGAAGGAAGTTTTTTTAATGGAATGAAATGGGCCATACGAGTAAAGTGATCAACCACTGTTAAAATGGTGTTATAGCCTGCTTTCGTTATGGGTAGTTCCACAATATAATCTAATGACACAGTATGCCATGGTTGTGGAGGTAATGGAAGAGGTTGTAATAACCCACAAGGAGATTGATGGGATGATTTATATTGTGCACAAATAATACAGGTGTCGACATGCTTTTTTACATCATCAAACATGAAGGGCCACCAAAATTTACGTTTCATTAACTGCTATGTTTTCTTTACACCTGGATGCGCGGCTAATGTTGTGTCATGACTTATTTGCAAAGTTATGCTTCGCAACTCTTGTGTGGGTACAAACAATTGGTCATCTTTCCATAATAAACCATTTTTATACAGAAGAAAAGGATGTTGAGATAACCAATATTCTTGTGGTGTGTGTCAAGGTCTTGTCTTATTTCTTCCAGGAATTCAGCACTACCTATAAGTGCTTGGAAACTTTGTGAGGGGAGAATGGGCGGAGGATCACAAGGCTGTTTTTGTACCTCCTCTTCCCCAATACGTTATATCGCGTCCGCTTTAGAATTCTCTTTTCCTGGACGGTATGTGATGGTGAAATGATAATCATTAAAAAACAAGGTCCGTTGGAGTTGTTGAGCTGATAAAGCTTTCACAGATTTTAAACACTGAAGATTTCGATGGTCTGTATAAATGGTTTAATGGATGTCGAGCACCCAACAAGTAATGACGCCATTCTCCAAACACAGATTTTATAGCTAACAACTCTTTGTCACCTATTGGGTAATTAATTTCGGCAGGTAGAAGTTTCCTTGAATAATAAGCAATTGGATGCAATTGACTAGTGGCTTTATGTCTTTGTGATTATACACCCCCTATTGCATATTGTGATGCATCTGCTTATACAATGAAAGAGCGAGAGGGATCTGGATGCGTTAATATGGGTGCTGATGTAAAGTGCTGTTTCAGTTCCTGAAACGCTTGTTCTGCAGCATCATCCCAAATAAAATTTACCCTTTGAATAATAATTTAGTGATGGGGGTTACGATCTTAGAGAATGGAGGAATAAATCGCCTATAAAAATTTGCAAAACCTAGAAAACTTGGTCTTTGTTTTGTGGCATTGGGACTAGGCCAATTCAGTACTGCTTCTATCTTTTTTGGATCCATTTCAATACCTTCAGGACTTAGAATGTATCCAAGGAACTCAACTTTGGAAACGTGAAAAGCACTCTTCTCCAATTTGACATACAGAGATGTTGTAACAACTGTTGGAGAATGGCTCTTACTTGTTTTACATGTTCTGCTTCTGTTTGTGAGTATATCAGAATATCTTCGATATAAACGACACAACAAACGTCTATAAAGTCTCTCAATACCTCATTAAAAAAAAACTGATATGCTGCAGGAGCATTACATAGTCCGAAGGGCATAACTTGGTATTTGTAAAGACGAATTTCATTAGAAATGCGGTCTTCCACTCATCGCCCTCACGAACTCGCACCAGATGATAGGCTCCCCGCAGACCCAGTTTAGTGTAAATGGTGGCATCTTTTATTTGATCGAACAAGGGTGGTATTAAGGGTAATGAATATCTATTCATTATGGAGACGTTGTTTAAAGCGCGATAATCAATGCAGGTTCAAAGCTCCCCCCCTTCTTTGGTATGAAAAATAGAGGAGAGGAGACGGGGGATTTAGAGTGTCTAATGAAGCCGTTGGCTAAATATTCATCTAAATAAGTACGCAAATATTCATTCTCCTGTTCTGTGAGAGCATATATACGACTGCAGGGTAATGTGGCCTCAGGAACTAAATCTATTCTACAGTCGTAATCCCGATGGGGTGGTGATGTGTTGGCTTTTTCTTTGTCAAACACATCAGAGAGGTCTGCATATTCTCTAGGGAGACCCTCAAGAACCAAAACACTATTTATCACTTTGGGGAAGTCATAGCCTTGAACTTGATGTGATATGTCTACAGCCGGAAAACAGGAATATATACAATGATCAGAAAAGAATGTCACTGTTATTTTCTTCCAATCTATGGCAGGATTATGTTGGACAAGCCAAGGGATGCCTAATATTAAACGGAATTGTTGTGCATCTATTACATCAAATTGAATGTGTTCAGAATGTGAATTCTCATGTCATAATTAGTTCTTCTGTTTGATGTTGTAGTAAACCTGACGTTAATTCCTTCCTTTCAACAGCTCTTACTACTTCAGGCAAACTCTTAGGTATTAGGAACAGTCCTAGTGTGTGAAGAAATTGAGTGTCAATAAAATTGCTGCTAGCCCCTGAATCCAATAATGCATGTACTTTCAAGGACCCTTCTTACCAGATGATGACTGAAGTGTTATAAAGATACTGAGATGGTGGGAAGCCGGACCAGAAGTTGTGGAGGCCAAACTAGAAGACCACTCGACAAAGCAGCCTCTTTTTCTACTGAGTTAGTTAGTTTTCTGTCTGTTCTATAACAGCAGCAGTAGTGGGCTTTGGTCGGGTTTTAAATTGGCGGTTAGGACATTCCTTTACAAAATGCCCTGACTTACCACAATATAAACATTGATTCAGTTTTCTTCGTTTTTCTTTCTCTTCTTTAGAGAGCGGTCCACAAATTGTTCCAATTTGCATGGGTTCTGCTATGTCTATTTTTGGGGTCATGTCAACTTTACTGGATACTCGATCCTTAAAGACGACGACTCTATGTTCTAATTTTCCTTTCTGTCCTTTTCTTTCCAGTAAACGATGATTTAGCTTTACTACTAAATCCATGAATTCGTCACAATTCTCTGGGGGTTCTAAAATGTGTGCTATCATGTCTTTTAACTCATCTTTTAGTCCTCTATAAAAAAGGGACACCCATTTTTCTTCCGGCCATTCAGCTTCTATTACTAATCGATTAAACGTAGAAATGTAATGAAGTAAATCTGACGAACACTGTTTAAGATTTAAAAGCTCATTATCGGCAGCTTGTACAAAGGCATGTTTTGCAAATAGACGTTTCATGGTTTCTTTGAATTGTCGATAATGATATAATAGAGGATCGTCTCGTTCAATTAAAGGAACAGACCATAAAGCTGCGTCCCCCCCTAAATAAGATAAGATAAAAGTAACTTTGAAGGCATCATCAGGAAAAGCACTAGGCTTTGCCATGAAATGAAGATGGCATTGATTTAGGAAAATACTAAATTTATTATTATCTCCATGACAGCGTTCGGGAGGCGCTAATGGGATTGGTGTTGGGGTAATAACTTGAATCTGAGTAGGGGTAACACTACTAGAATCGGTGCTCCCTGATGGTACTTGAAAGGTAGACGGTTTTAGAATTGGTTAATGCAGTGGCGCGAAGTCCCTTGTTTTATGTGTGTGTAGCTCTAACTGTAGAACTGTAAGCCCATGCCGCAAATCAGCATTTTCAGATCTAATGTCAGATAACATGGCTGCTATGTCTTGGAGGGTAATAGCTTGGGCTTGATCCATAACGCCTGGTCGAATCAATCGTCTTGGGATTAGCCTTCTGTCAGGAAGTAACAATTCGTTCTTACCTTGAAGTCTGCGCTGTTGAGATTCACAGAGGCGTTATGCACCAACTTCCCAGTACCCTACCTCATAACCTGTGTATTAGATAACCACTAGGATGTTGCAGTAGGGTCCAAGGAGAAAGGTCTGGGGTTTAGACGCTTTTATGTTCCTAGTTGTTGACCTGCGAGGCAACCAGATAAGACTAGTCAGTTTGGTCTCAAATTCCTCTTTAGTAATCACTATACACACACTACGTTAATTGCAGGGGCCTTGAGATTTTGTATATCCTACCTGCGATCAACTATTCTTAGTCTAGCGTCTGTAGAATGACGTCTTGTTCATGAGTAGTCCTGGTTGTAATCTCTGGAATTACTTCTGATCGGTTTAAGGCCAAATACCAACAGGAAATATTAGTAGTTTCTTTTATGTGTCTATGAATAAACAAAACATAACACCAGTCACCACCACAGTTAACTATTCCAGTTGGCTTTTAAATTGAATACATTGATTTTACCATACTAACGAAGCCAAATCCCCAGTACACTGTTCTTCGTGCTTATTCTTTTTTTATAATAATAGTCTTTGCCAAACGAAATACTAAAGTTCAACCTTATTGCTAATTTCTGTTCTCTTACGTTTCTTTCACGTGTTTTCAAACATTATGGTTTATATATTAAAATCAGTTCTTACTTGCGATGGGTACCATTTTCAAGTTGTTCTTTTTTTTTTTAAATATTTTTTATTGGCATTTTTAATAACCACTTTACATCTGCATCAATATACGTCATCCATAACAGTTAACATTCACGTTTTTCATGGCTCTTACATATCTGTTGTCAATATAACATACCCCTCATGTCAGCTCCTTTCAAAGTACAGGTTCTTCTACACATTGCCATAATATATCAAAATATGGATGTCTACTCATGGTCTAGTTCTCCTTCCATAGGTCAACGTTATTGTGGCAGTCTGAGATGCAGGTGTGTGATCTCCCTGTTTAGCTATCAACATAGTGGACCATGCCAGAATGTCCTCCTCGGCCTTAGCGTCCTTCCGGTATTAATTTCATTCTCACCAGCTCTGCTGTCACCCACTCACACATATCCCGTTTCCAGTCTGTATATTTTGGTGGTCGGGGATTCATCCATGCAATAACAACTCGTCTTCTGGCTAACACCAGTCCAAGATTAACTAGTTTCCTAGTGAGTTTTTTACCTTTGGGCGCAGGCCAAATTCCCAGCACTGCCTGTCTAATGTCACTAGTGATACTCCACCCAGTAACCTCCAGCAACTCCTTGAATACGTTTTCCCAGAAGGAGAGCAGCGATCTACATGACCATATCATATGAAGAAAGCCTGCCCTTTGCTGTTTACATCTAGGGCATTCATCCGCGCGGGATGGGTAGATTATGCTGATCGTGTGTGGAGTGAGATATGCTTGATGTACTAAATTATATTGAAGAAGCTTAAATCGTGTGTTGGTGCTAACCTTCTGAACTCCTTCGCCAAACTCCTTCGCCAACCTCGGACTCAAGCAACTGGTGACCACCCCCACACACCTCGCCGGCCACACGCTTGACCCCGTCTTCTCCTCCAGCAAGGACATCTCCTTCAGCCACACCACCGGACTCCACTGGACAGACCACAGCTGCGTCCACTTCAGCTTCAGCAGGATCACCACGCACCACCACCCGCAACAGTTTCCGCGCAGAAGCTGGAACAAGATCACCACCGACCAACTCACCACATCCCTGAGCCAGAACCCTCCCGCCAGCTCAACGAACCCCAACCAAGCCGCCAGCAACCTCACAAGATGGATCACCAACTGCGCAGACGACCTCGCCCCATTGAAGACCCCCCAGTCAGACCCGGCAACAAGAAAGCATCCTGGTTCACCGACGAACTCAAGATATCCAAGAAGAACTGCCGGGCCCTCGAGAAAGCATGGCGCAGAGACCCGACTGCAGACAACATGACCACCCTCAAGCACGCCACCCGAAAACACCACCAGCTGATCCACACCACCAAGAAAACCGCATTGAAGGAACGACTGGACAACAACGCCCACAACAGCAAGGAACTCTTCATCATCGTCAAAGAACTCTCGAACCCCAGCGCCGGAAACAACGACATCACTCCTCGCAAGACCTCTGCAACTCGCTCGCCTCGTTCTTCCACAGCAAGATCGCAGACATACACTACAGTTTCAGCACACAGCCGACGTACCCTACGACCGTTCCAACGCCCCCCACCTCCACCCTCCGAGCCTGGACCCCTATCAACACCGAAGACACTATCCGCACGATGAACTCCATCCACTCCGGATCACCAACCGACCCCTGCCCTCACCACGTCTTCAACAAGGCCGACGCCGTCATCGCACCCCACCTCCGGGACATCATCAACACCTCCTTCGTCACCGCCACCTTCCCAGAGAGCTGGAAGCACGCCGAACTCAGCGCCCTACTGAAGAAACCGTCAGCAGACCCCACCGACCTCAAAACTACCGCCCCATCTCCCTCCTTCCTTTTCCTGCCAAAGTCATCGAGAAGACCGTCAACAGACAACTGGCCGCCTTCCTCGAGACGAATGGATCCCTCGACCACTCGCAGTCCGGCTTCCGGGCCAACCACAGCACCGAGACCGCCCTCATCGCAGCTACCGACGACATCCGAGCCCTGCTCGACAACGGGGAAACAGCGGCCCTCATCCTCCTGGACCTCTCCGCAGCGTTCGACACAGTCTGCCACCGCACCCTAGTGCAACGCCTGAACAACGGCGGAATCCAAGAGAAGGCACTGGAGTGGATCATCTCCTTCCTCGCCGGAAGAACCCAGAGAGTCCGCCTCCCCCGTTCAGTTCCGAGGCCACCGAAGTCATCTGCGGCGTACCACAAGGATCATCACTCAGCCCCACCCTCTTCAACGTCTACATGAGCCCCCTCGCAGCCATCGCACGCCAACACAACCTCAACATCATCTCCTACGCCGACGACACCCAGCTGATCCTCTCCCTCACCAACGACCCCACAACCGCCAGAACCAACCTACATGAAGGGATGAAGGACGTAGCCGAGTGGATGAGGAACAGCCGCCTGAAACTGAACTCAGATAAAACGGAAGTCCTCATCCTAGGATCATCACCCTCCGCCTGGGACGACTCCTGGTGGCCCCCTGCCCTGGGCAACGCACCCAAACCAACGGACCACGCACGCAACCTGGGCTTCATCCTGGACTCCTCCCTCTCAATGACCCGACAAATCAACGCCGTCTCCTCGTCTTGCTTCAACATCCTACGCATGCTGCGCAAGATCTTCCGGTGGATCCCCACCGAAACCAGGAAGACGGTCACCCAGGCCCTCGTCACCAGCGACTGGACTACGGCAACTCCTCTACGCCGGAACCACAGCCAAACTTCAAAAAAGACTCCAACGCATCCAGAACGCCACAGCTCGACTCATCCTGGACATCCCCCGACACAGCCACATCGCCGGACACCTGAGAGACCTGCACTGGCTCCCCGTCAGCAAGAGAATCACGTTCCGACTCCCTCACCCACGCACACAAAGCTCTCCACAACCAAGGCCCCAGATACCTCAACGACCGTCTGACCTTCTACACTCCCACCCGCCAGCTACGATCGACCAACCATGCCCTCGCCGCCGTCCCCCGCATCCGAAGAGCCACAACGGGAGGAAGATCCTTCTCCTACCTGGCTGCCAAGACGTGGAACTCCCTACCCATCCACCTCCGCCTTACCCAAGACCACCTCTCCTTCAGGAAGCAACTCAAGACCTGGCTGTTCGAACAGTAGCGGACCCCCCTCCCCCAAGCGCCTTGAGACCCTCCGGGTGAGTAGCGCGCTATACAAATGCTTGATTGATTGATTGATTGATTGATTGATTGACCCTCCTCCACTCATTCTGTGTGAGAGGTTCGTCCAATAGCATATCCCACCTCTGCTGGATTTTGAGGGTCTCTTCTGGTTGGTCAGCTCTAAGTGCCCTATAGAGATGAGAAATCAATCTTCCTCCCCCCGCCATGTATAGCATGACTTTTAGGATATTGGAAATGGAGGGCTCCTCTGGGAAGTTCGGCCAAAGCTCCCGTGCTACACTAGAAATGTTCCCGTATTGACGAAATTGACCAGACCCGAGGCCAAAAGTCTCCTGTGCTTCTTCTCTGGTCAGGAACCTTCCGTCTGCATAGAGGTCTCCTAGTGTCTGGCAGCCTCCGTCTCTCCAGCGGCGGATCGACATGGAGTCTGCAATACTTGCGAATGGGCGTAGCTTCCAAAGGGGCATATCTGGTGCATACGGGGCATGTTGCACTACTCTTCTCACTGCGCTCTCCCACACGACAGACACATGGCGTATAACGTATGGGTACTTATTGGGGATTCCACTTCCCATCATCAGCAGCGTTGTCAGTGTGTGATCGCCGTGAGTACCTGCTAACAGATTTTTCTCCCAGTTTCCCTCATTATCCAACCAGTGGCCACCGTGTTGGAGCTGTGAGGTCATGTAGTAAAACTCTAGGCGGGGCACTTCCAACCCACCCTTTTCCCATGTCCTTTGCAGCGTTGTCAACCGCACCCTTCTGCATTTCTTCCTCCACAGCTGATCTATCAACAGACTGTCCAATGTGTGAAAGTAAGATCGCGGGATGATATATAAAGAATGCTGCAATGCGTATAGACAGCGGGGCAGAACAATCATTTTAGCTATCGCTATGCGCCCCATAAGGGACAATGGCAACTCCGTCCAGAATCGAATTGACCCTCGCAGTCCTTCCACCATCCGGCCGATATTAAGTTTAAGATAGTCTGTTTCTGTGTTTGCCAACCGAATACCCAAATAGCGTGTTCCCTCTTCTGCCCATGGCAGTTGAATCTGTGGTCGCTCCTCTTCCGGAATCACAGCCAACCTGCCGATAGGAACCACCTTGGATTTCCCGGGACTAATGCGCAGTCCGGAAACTTCTCCAAAATTATATAGCTCTGTCATAAGCACAGTAATGGAGTTCTCCGGGCTTGCCAGATAAACCAGTACGTCGTCGGCGTAAAGCGAGACCACATGGTTGGTCTCCCCCAGCCTGATGCCCCACGGGTCCATAATGGCTCTTAATCGAGCTGCCAACGGCTCCATGGCCATTGCAAATATTAAGGGTGAGAGCGGGCAACCCTGGCGGGTGCCTCGTTGAAGAGAGAATTGTCTCGATACCACTTTGCCCACTGGTACTATGGCAAAGGGATCTGTGTACAACAACCGTACCCACTTTAAAATATTGTTCTCCCAGCCCGAATCGATGCAGCACCTGCCATACATAGGACCATTCTACCGAATCAAACGCTTGTTTAATGTCCAGTTGTGCCGCAGCACAGTCAGTTTCTCGCGTCATTGGGGCATGCCATACATGTGCTAACCGACAAAGATTATAAGACGTACTCCTTTTTGGTATAAACCCCGCCTGATCCGTATGGACAAGCTGGGGTGTCATTGGGAGGAGACGGCCCGCAAGTATCCCGCTAAGCAGTTTCACATCAATATTGAGCAAGGAGATTGGCCTGTAAGAGCTGGGCAGGTTAGGGTCCTTGTCTTTCTTCGGAATCATGGCCACTAATGCTGTCCTCATAGAGGGTGGTAGGGATCCCTTTTCTAATGCCTCATTATAAACTTCTAGAAGTTTATCTGTCAGCAGGGGGGCACTTTTTTATAAAACTCGGCCGGGAGTCCGTTGGACCCCGGACTCATAGCTGTCTTCAGCCGATCGATAGCCCTGGTCAGCTCCTCCCTAGTGATAGGTGCACTTAGGGCCTCCGTTTCTTCAGGTTCGAGTCGGGGAAGTTCAATTAACTTTTAGTATGTAGAGATTGTTTCAAGGTTGAGGTCAGATTGTTCTGTGTATACCTCACTTAAATGATCCGCAAGTGCGTCAGCGATTGCTCATTGCGTGTACACTAGTGTCCCTCTGTCGGTTCTAATCTGTGTGATTGGTGCCACAGGTTCCTCCTGTCGCACGAGTCGGGCCAGCAGCGCCCCTGTTCTGTCGCCCTCTCTATACAAACGTTGCCTATAGGTTGTATGGACGTATTTTTCCAATCATCCAAGATCGGTCGGAAGGGCCTCTTTGGCCGTGCACCACTCCTTCAATTTCTGGGGATCCGAGGCGACCTCAGATTCTAGCTTACCCAAGACAGTCTCCCGAGTGGCCACCTCCTGCTCCAGCTGACATTGGACTCCTTGTGACGTTTTAATGCAGACACCCCTCAAGACTACTTTCATAGCTTTCCATTCTGTCACGCGGCAGGAAGTCGACTCCCAGTTCTCTTGGAAGTACCTGCCCAACTCCTCAGATACTGTAGCCACAAACGGGGGATCTGTCAAGGTCTTGGTGTTTAGCCGCCACAGTGGTATCTCTGGTCGTGGTCCCCTGCCCCCCAGCTCCATCAAGACCGGAGACTGATCTGACAGATATCTGCGCAGGTACGTAACCCCACCCACAGTCCATCCAAAGTCCGCCAAGAGGAACCAATAAACCAGCCGGCTGGAAGTTCCGGTGGCGGGCGTGTAACATGAGAACTGCCTAAGAGTAGGGTGACGCTCTCGCCAGACATCCCGGAGGCCCAACCCCTGTAGTATGTCTTTCAACGCACTGGTCATCTTGGGCTTAGTGTGATCTCTCGGGGGTTCGCAATCCAAAGTCCTGTCCATAACACAATTTATGTCCCCGGCCAGTAACACAGATGCCCCCAGGTAAGGTGTGGCCGCCTCTAGTAGTTCAGGGAAGAAGGAAGCGCTATCCTCATTAGGGGCATATACATTGATAATGCATACTTCAGTGCCATCCAACCTACTGTGTAGGACTACAGACCTCCCTTCCGTGTCAGCCACATGGTGTAAATGTTGAAAAGGCACCCCAGGTGCTACCCAGATTAAAACCCCCCTTGCAAACCCCGAAAATGAAGTAGCATACATTTGCCCTCTCCACCTTTTCCGTAAACATGCTATAGTGTCTCCCCAGATGTGTGTTTCCTGAAGGCAGGCTATAGTTACTTTATACTTTTTCAAATATGCCAGTATGCGCCTACGTTTTTCTAAGCCTGCAATGTCAGGAACGTTCTACAACAACAACTTATTCATGGAGGTCACCATAAGGTGCATATTCTACTCAACCATGTACTAAGTGCTGGAGTTACTATCAACTGACATTTGTGAAGGAAGGGTACCTTAAAACATTCCCAACTCCCCCCCACCCCCTGGGCAATACCACATCTCCCTCCCCACAACAACATAACAAGGTGAAGGCATGTAGACGTCACCCTATGTCCCCAAAGAAATCCCCCCAAATGACTCCTGTGGAGGAAAATCCCCCTACATGGATTGACACCACCTCCCCACCCTACCCCACAGTAGTGGCTGGCTAGCCGGAGAGGTGCGAGGACGAGCCTCAAGCTCCTCAGCCAGGTACCAGCCTCTAGAGGGCAAGCCCCCGTCAGCGTTACTTAAATTGTATAAGGGACTGCTGTGTCCATATGACCACTGTGTCCCTCTATCACCTTGCAATTAGAACAGTCTTACAAAATGTTCCATATTTGCACGCAGCCAATCAGAGGATGGTCTGGCGAGGTTGCCC
Organism: Calotriton arnoldi; assembly: GCA_963921515.1. NCBI lineage: Eukaryota > Metazoa > Chordata > Amphibia > Caudata > Salamandridae > Calotriton > Calotriton arnoldi. Next base: position 54,903 of record CAWUFW010014622.1, read on the forward strand.
TTGAGTCCGGCACAACGTCTGAGGCTTGCAATGTTCCATCTGGGCAGACTCTAATTCATCCAGGGCTGCGGTTTCCGCCTCCGTCCCGCGGAGGAGAAGGCCTTCGTCGGGTTCCGGGTCCCGATCCCGTTTTCTGGGGTGTCACTGTGGAAGGGACCAGGCAGGCCCCCGGGGATCCCCTGGAGTCCAGCCAATCGCTCGCCTCCGCCGCTGAAAAGAAAAACACAGTCTTTCAATTGCTCTCGACCCTCAGCTTCGCCGGAAAAAAGAGGCTGTATTTGAGTTTGAGTTCCCGCAACCGTCTTTTTACTACCAGAAAGGCTCGACGTTGTACCTGTACCCGTTGTGTATAATCTGGGTAAATGGATATCTGATGTCCTTCGTACATTAGTGGAACTCGATTACGGGTGAGCTGCAAGATGGAGTCCCTGTCATGGAAATTAAGGAACCGCGCTATGAGCGCTCTCAGCAGTGCCCCTGGCTTCGGTGGCAGAACCAATGCTCTATGTGCTCGCTCCACAGTAAAGAACTTGGAAAGCTTCTTGGGGGCCACCGCCGTGACCAACCAGTCCTCCAGAAACAGATCCGCCACTGGCCCCTCTGCCCTTTCAGGGAAGCCGACAAATCGAAGATTGTTCCTACGTGATCTTCCCTCCGCGTCTTCTGCACGATCATCCAGACGTACCATTCGTTTCTGGAGATCAATCACCGTCTCACATAGGGCAAGCAGATCCGTTTGCAGGGAATCCACTGTGTGCTCCGTTGTAGTCACCCGATCAGAGACTTTCCTTTGGTCACAGTGAAGCAAATTTACATCAATAGCGACGGCATTGATTTTATTGATCATATCATTTCTCGTGGCGTGTATGGCAGACAGAACATCCGCTATGGAGGGGGCCCGATCATCTGTTTGTGGCATCGCATCCTCACGCATGGCTGTGACCGCCGTCTGTGCCCCATGATCAAGCGGAAGTGCATAATTGGAGATTTTGTTGGTTTGTGCTGCCCTGTTACTTTTCTCCTTCACCATTTTGCGCCGTGGTAATCTTGTTTTTATCAATAAACTTTGTCTTATTACTGACGTCTACACAATGTGGTCACACTCCTGTCCCCTCCGGGTGTTAGATGGATCGACCCCTCAAGCCACAATTTCACTGGCACAGCCTGTGGACTCCTTTAATTCGTCTGACCTTCTCATCTGTCTCCCGTGATGATGCCCAGGTCACCAGCCAAGACGGAACTGTGGCCTAATCAGGATTTCCGCGCCCCCCCGGGGAGTGCCTGTTTCACTGTGTCTTCTCCTCGCAGGGAGTCCCAGATGACGACAGTAGTGTCCTTTGCAGCTGGGCAAACTCACCCCCAGTTGGGTTCAGTGCAGTTAGATTGTGTCCTGGTGGTCTCAACCCTCCCGGCACTCCTCACTCATGGAAAGGCTATCCTTCACTGGAGATCCAGGGTATATGTCTCCCCACGTGAACTATGATCTGCTCAGGGAGTCCCAATTTCGGCGTATAGCACCCACCGTCACTCCTGCCCTGCCAGTGCACCATCAGTCATAGGGCCAAGTCTACGGGGCAGATCCCTCCAACGCAGGAACTCCCACAGGGCGCTTCCGGCATCCCCCACCAGTCTCCTCAGGTCGTAATGGCCAAGATCACATACGCTCCGTGGAGGACTACACCCAGCCCTGGGCCGCCACACAGTCTCTCTCTGGTTCGCCCAATTTTTTCCTCCGGGGGCCAAAGCGGTCAGTCCCAACCCCCGCCGGAAACAGTCTTTTATGCGTGCGGCTAACCCTTCAGCCTCAATCTGCCTCACCGCACCAGTGCGATCGTGACCTCCGTCTCTCCTCCGCAGTCAGGTGACAGATCTTACCGCACTATTGTAGCGGCAGCTCTCCAGGTGAATCGATCCTGCCTCCAGGATGCTTCGGTGCGCCTCTAAGGGGAGCCAGGGTCATATATCTTCCCGGCAAGTCTTTATTTTCCTCCGGGAATGCCACCGGGTATTGCCACGGCCCCCGTCCCACTGGAGCGGCGGAGCAGGTGCAGGTCCGTCAGGGGTTTTATTTCCGGCCGCCCGGTTCTTATTATTCGGCCGCAGCTCCAGGGGGCTCGGTATGTCGTTCTGGGCGTGGGTAGGTGTTTTTCGTCCGCGGACACCCGCTCCCGGGTTCTGGCGCGGTCAGGGCCGGCCGCCTCCCAGCTCGTAGGCCTCTCTCAGAGTAGTCTAAGATGGCCGCCCGTCCCGGTCGGGTGCTTCTTTCGTTTTCTCCTCTCCGGTTGCTCTCAGGACGGCGACAATGGGCCACAAAAAATCGCCAGACGGAGCACAGGACTTGTAGAGTCTGAACACTGTACTTTCCGCTTTTGCAGAGTACACAGGATGCTTCCAGATGATTACGCTGACGGGAGCCTTAGCAAGCCACGTCTATTCCGCCATCTTGCCTGGCCACGTCTTCAAGTTGTTCTTCTTTTTGTTTTTACAGCATTTCTCAAAGGCAGAATGAGGTCCAGGGATCGCGTTGCTGTTGCCTAGGTGACGACGATCGGAGCAGCAGGAACACAGGTAAGCGTCCCCATGCGCATACTCCGAGTTTCCGGAAGGCTAAGCACCTTCCAGAACATGGGTGTGGCATTAAATAGTCATGCCACACCCAAAATGGGGGCCGCTGCGTCCCGACGGCGAGTTTGGTGTCCTGACGGCGAGTTTGGCGTCCTGACGTCACGTTTGGCGTCCTGACGTCACTACTCGTTGCCACGCATGCATGAGAACTCACTCGTTCCATGCAAAGCGGCACATACTGGCTATGATTACAGGAGCATTTACAATGATTACGTGAGCATTTATAAATGGAAGCATGTACAAGTAGGTTTGGAAACTAAACGCTTGTGTGTACATCAAACGTTTACTTGTACAAGTTGTCAGACAACAAACGTAACCAGAACACATAATTCGTATAACTAATGTCACAACATTACATCATAACTACGCCATGGATACTACAGATTGTCAGGTAGTATAAACAGGTAGTGCTGGTGCATGGGATAGGGTGGGTTTTTTAACATACAAAGCCCTTTTCTGCAAGTAGAGGAATAAGGAGTGTGCAAGCAGGCAAAAGACAGGGTTTCACGACACTTGCAATAGTCTTGCTCTCTGTTGGTTGCTGATCATTTCCAATGACTTTTTGGAAAGGCTGTTATCCACACACAGAACAGCTTTTGAAATATGTCTACGAGACACAGCTAGCTCCAGCAACATTATTAAGACCTCATCAATATAACAAAGGGGATTATGGAAGGTTTTTCTGCTTCCAGGCAACAGCCTATCCGGGACAGAAAAGGGTGATTTGACTCCTTTTGCACCAAGGCTCACAAACATCTTAAGAAGGGCCCTTCATAAAACCCCAAGGTGCACACAGGAAGTGCAAGCAAGGAGACGTTTATATAGATCAGCCGTGAAGAGGAGGAAAAAAGACTTAAAGATGAAGCATGGGAGTCCCACATTAAAGCACGCCTCAATAAAGATAATGCAGTGTTTTGGTGCGTAATTATTAGCCCTTACCTGGGAGAAGAGACAGTTCCAAGACGAGAGGTTCCAAATGCGATGCAGGGCACGCAACGAAATTCGTTTTATTTATTTTTATGTTTACTTACCTCTATTCTCCCGTATTCTGTAGTTTACTACCCCCCACCCTGCCCCTCCCCCGCCCTACGTCACCGCCCGGCAGCACTCCCACCACGGGCCGCTACTGATTACAATGCGTGCGGTCGGAGGCAGCAGGGGGAGGGACAGTCCGACGCTTTCCAATGTGCTCAAGGAGCCTGTCGGACCGTCGGTGGGTAAGTAATCCCTACAATAGGGGCGGTGCCTGCTCAGGCACTGCCGTAGGGATTACAATTTCCCTTTCCGTCTTGCCCTTTTATGCTCGCCATGAAAAGGCAGGCGGAAAGTGACTTTGGAGGCACCTGCAAGGTAACTACACTTGTGACTGCTTATTTTGTAGTTAAATATAGCAGTACTTGGTGTTTAGAGGAGTTCTGACAACATTTAGCCCCAGTGCCACTGCACCTGCAGCACTATTGAAATCATGGCCCTAATGCCAGCTAGATAACTGCACTTGTGACTGCCTGTTTAGTAATAAAGTTTTGCAATATTCTGCGTTTAGTGGGGTCCCTAGAGATTTTGGCCCCAGTATCACTGCACCTGCTGCACCGTTCAAATCAAGCCCATTTTAACTGCAAGATATATGCAATTGTGTCCGCCTGTATAGTAGTAAAATATTGCAATATTAGGTGTTTATAGGAGTTCTGACAACTTTTGGGCCCAGTGCTACTGCACTTTCTGGACCATTCAAATAACGACCCTGTTGCCTGCAAGGTAACTGCACTTATGACTGCCTGTTTAGGAATAAAATATAGCAATATTAGGTGTTTAGTGGGGTGCCTGGAACTTTTGGTCCAGGTGCCACTGCATCTGCTGTACCCTTCAAATAACGACCCTGTTGCCTGCAAGATAACTGCATTTATGACTGCCTGTTTAGTAGTAAAATATAGCAATGTTAGGTGTTTAGAGGAGTTCTGACAACTTTTTGGCCTGGTGCCATTGCACCTGCTGCACCATTCAAATCATGACCCTGTTGTCTGCAAGGTAGCTGCACTTGTGACTGCCTGTTTAGTAGTAAAGTATAGCAATTTTAGATGTTTAGTGGGGTGCCTAGAGCTTTTAGTCCTGGTGTCACTGCACCTGCTGCACTATTGAAATCATGACCCTGTTCTCTGCAAGTTAACTGCACCTGTGACTGCCTGTTTAGTTTAAAATTTTAGCAGTAATCTGGGTTTAGTGGGGTCCCTAGAACTTTTGGTCCCAGTGCCACTTTTAACTGCAAGGTAACTGCAATTGTGACTGCATGTTTAGTAGCCAAATATAGCACAACTATGTGTTTAGAGGAGTTCTGACAGCTTTTGGGCCTGGTGCTACTGCACCTGCTGCACCATTCAAATCATGACCCTGTTGTCTGCAAGGTAACTACACTTGTGGCTGCCTGTTTAGTAGTAAAATATAGCATAGCTCTTGTATATGAACTTTATTTTTAACGTGCAATCTTTATTACAACATTTAGAATTTGATCATAATGACCAAATGGATTAAGTTGAAAAAAATCAATCCGATAATGCCTACAAAGTGCAAAGAAAGGTACTGCCCCCACATATTCTAAGAGAAATTTTTCTAGCGTGCCCGAGCTGGCCTTATCCCTTCTAAATGACTCACTTAACCAGGGCGTGGTCCCCAGATCCTTTAAGGAAGCTGTGATAGTTCCTTTAATTAAGAAAACTGGCGCATATCTTTCAGTCCCCTCGACCTACCGTCCCATCTCACTTAAAAAAAAAAAACAATTATTTATACTATTAATATTTATCTTCAAACCAATTATCAACAATTAAATATTAATTATTAATAAATTATAATTTATGTACTTCCCACAGTATACCCTCACAAAACACACAACACACTCATAAAATTTCACAAAAAATATTTGTCAATTAAATAATTAATAGTATTTGACCACAAATTATTAATTAATTTAAATTAATTTACTCCCCACCCTTTACCCTTCTAAACCCCACACCACCTAAAAAGATTTAATTAAACAATTAACATAATTAATGATCAATTAGTTAATTCATTTACAATGAATTAATAATTACTTACAAATAAATTACTTCCCACTCTTTACCCCTAGAAACCCTGCAACCCACACCTTAAAAAAATTAATTACACAAATAACATTATCAATTAATTACTTAATATTAATTAAAAACTAATAATTAAATAATTAAAAATAAATTACTTCCCACTCTTTACCCTTATAACCCCACAAGCCACACCTAAATAAATAAAAATATATGATTAACATAATTAAATATCAATTAATTTATTAATATTAATTAACTAATTATTAATTAATTACAAATAAATTACTTCCCACCCTTCACCTCTATAAACCCCACAACCCACACATAAAATGTAAATTAAAAAAATATTAGCACATTTACCGTAATTAGATATCATTTAAATAAATAATATTGAATAAAAAATCATCGTTAATTTACTATAATTAAATGACTTTCCACCCTATACCCCTATAAACCCACAACCCGCTATAGAACTAAAAAAACACTAAATTAAATGAAATGAAATTTAATAACTCCTAACATTTTAACAAATATATTAAAAAACATAAGCAATAATTCTACAAAAAATGACATCATATACATTTAAAATATATACTAAAATACATAACAATAATTATAAAATTATATTTTTGCAAACGAAAATAATAACTTTGATATTTTAAAAATCAATATTACTTACCTTAAATCGATATTCTTTACATCGATATTCTTGCTGATGATATTTTCATACCACGATATTTTAGACTCGATATTTTGGTATGGCGATATTTTGTACTCAATATATTTTTTCTGAATACCGATTGCTTCATCGGTGTCTCTTCGTCGCCACGCCTGGCTGAGGTCAGCTGGCTTCTTGGGGGATGTCCAGGCTTCTCTTATGGACATGCCCTTCGATGGCACTCGCCTGTTTAGCTACAAGGCAGATTCATCGCTCGAGCACAGCAGGGCCACCATCCAGTCATTGCCACGGCTCCACATCAGCCCCATTCTGCCTTCTGTGGCCTTTTCCACACTGCCTCCACTGGCATCAGGTATCCAAGTCTTTTCTTGGCCGTGGACATGGCTCCCACTAGCCTTGTGGAATCACAACCAGAGATCTGCCCAGTCCACCACCCCCCATCATTCGCAGCCTTCAAACCCTTTTAATTTGCCCTCATAATATCATGGGCAACTGGTCAGTGGCAGGATCAAGCACCGCCTGTTCTGCTGGCAGTGCATCACTTCAGACAAAGGGGTGCTCCAAATTGTTCAGCTGGGTTACACCCTTCCATTCACAGAAACCCTGCCGACCATGCCACCACCCTCAGTTCAGCTGACGGAGAACCACCTATCTCTGCTTCATTAGGAAGTGCTAGCTCTTTTGGCCAAAGGAGCCATCAAGAGGGTGTCGATATCAAAAGTAGGTTGTGGTTGTTATTCCCGCTACTTTCTGGTGCCGAAGGGCGGATGGATCTACCCAGTACTAGACCTGGGCCTTCTCAACTTCTTCCTGAAAAAGGATAAATTCAGGAACCTCACATTGGCTCAGGTCCTGGCTTTCCTGAACCCTGGAGACGGGATGGTAGTATTGGTCTTGCTGGACACATATTTCCATGTACCCGTCCTACCGGCCCACAGACGTTACCTGCGGTTCATATTAGGCCACGAGCACTTTCAGTTCGCTATTTCCCTGTTGTCTCACCAGTGCTCATCAGGTGTTCACGAAAGCGGTGGTGTTTGTAGCCCATTTGTTCAGTTCATTGGTTCCAGTCTTTCCCTACCTCGACAACTGGCTGTAGAAGGCAGGCTCGCCACAGGTGGTCGTCACCCACCTCCAGACTACAGCGGACCTCCGGCATGCGCTGGGGTTCTCTGTCAACTTGCCGCAGTCACACCTGACTTCCTCTCAAAATCTCACTTTCATCTGAGCCATTCTGGACACAGTGCCTATCCTCTGGAGCGGCGAGTCCAGGATATACAGGTTATGATTCTGATGTTTCAGTCTCTATCCTGGATTTCTATGAGACTGACTCTGATGCTGCTGTGTCTTCTGGTCTCTTGCATCTTGCTGGTACATCATGCCTGCTGGCATATACGGGCTCTGCAGTGGGACCTGATTTCCCAGTGGACGCAGCATCAGGTAAATCTCTCCGACCTGGTCAGATATTGGAGGGAACTGTAACAGACCTGCAGTGGTAGCTCAGAAACCAAGATTGGGTCAGCGGCAGACCCTTCTCCACCAAGATCTCACAGTGGTGACAGATGCATCACTCCTTGGTTGGGGTGGCCAGCTAAGAGAGGTGAAGCTAAGACAACCCTCTTTTCTGGCGTAGTCTCGGCTCCACATCAACCTGTTGGAGTTGAGCATGGTTCGCCTGGCATTAAAGGCCTTCCTCCCTTCCTTCAAGGAAAGGCTAGTTCTGGTGTTCATGGACATCACCACTGCCATGTGGTACTGCATCAAACAGGGTGGGTTGGGGTCCGGGACCGTGTGCCAGGACACTTTGCGCCTCTGGCCATGGCTGGAATGTCATAACATTGTCCTGTTCGTGCAACAGCTAGAGGGGTCTGTGAATGCCGAGGAGGACAAACTCAGCCATCGATGCCTCACGGGTCATGAATGGCATCTACATCTGGAGGTGGTGGAAGGTCTCTTCCACTGACTGGGGAGAACCTTGATTAGATCTATTCACCACTGCTGAGAATGCACAGTGTCAGCACTTTTGCGTGTTGGAGTTTACACAGTGGCTCTTGCTTGGAGACGAGTTTTGTCTTAATTGGGGCTCAGGACTCCTGTAAGCCTTCCCACTGATACCACTCCTGCCCTGAGTTCTGAAGATGATCAGGATGGACCAGGCCTAAGTCACGCTTGTGGCTGCGGACTGGGCATGGAGAGTATTTGCTCCTGAACTCCTGAGCATGAGCATCATTTCTCCAATCAGGCTGCCCCTACTGGAGGATCTCCTGTTGCAGCAACAGGGCAGGGTCCTGCACCTGAACCTGCGAGTGCTCCACCTTAATGCATTTAGATTTAGCTGCAATAGTTGAGATGTTTTGATCTCCCGCTCAAAATCTGTGACGTCATCTTGGCAGCCAGGCATCCTTCCACAAAGACAGTATACGCCTGCCATCGGGAAATGTTTGGGGCTTAGTGCACTGACAACACATTGACCCTCTGTCTGCACCCTTGTCCGAAGTGTAGTTGTTTGTTCTGTCATTAGTCCTTGCTCTGGGCACAGTTAAAGGATATCATTTGGTCAGCTCAGTTTTTTTGCGGTTGCCGGATCATCCCTCCCTGTTCAAGCTTGTGTTCCGGTTCAGGTAGAACCTTGCTTGGCAGTTCAGGCTGCGTAGTTCCCATTAGCGCAGGGTCGGGACTGATTTGCATATAGCTGGGTCCAAACTGAGGTTGCATGGTGTGCAAAATAACGAACTGGGATGCGGCTCGGGTAATTACCAGTGACTGAGATTCATTCAAGCATTCCATCCATCACTATTTGTATACTTCAGGATATTTGAAATGCCAGTGCACAAATGCCAATGTCATTAAAGTATTTGTTTCATTGCAATGCCCATCCATCCATCACTATTTGTATACTTTAGTATATTTTAAATGCCAGTGCACAAATGCCAATGTCATTAAAGTATTTGTTTCATTGCAATGCCCATCCATCCATCACTATTTGTGTACTTTAGTACATTTTAAATGCCGGTGCACAAATGCCAAGTATTTGTTTCTATGCAAAGTTGATAATTCTGCTTGCTCAAATATATTCATGATTTATTTAGGCGTGGCTTGAATTGTTTTCTTGTTATTGTTTTTAAATGCCGAACAAGGTTTCATAGAAGTTAATATACTGATTTCTTCGATATTGTTTTTAAACAAAGGCAGTGTTTCACAAGATATATGTAGGTGAAAGGCTAGAAGGGCATCATTATTAATTGTTTATTCTGAAAGTGTTCAACAATATTCAGACAGAGTATGTACACTGGAACAAAACATGATTAGTTAGAGAGGACCATCGATCCCGAGTTTCGGGGGTGAGTGTCATCCAGTGTCTGTAAACACCTTTCCTTACTGAAAGCTAAAGAGAAAGCACATGGAGTCCTCCGCTCATCTTACCTGCTGGCTTAGGACATAGCCGCTGAGATGCAGAGGCAAGAACAGCAGCTGTTGTTTCTTTTTGAACACTGCTTCTAATGTTCTGAAAAGGTATGCCGGTGCAGACCATCTATGAAATTTGAGTAGACTCTTTTTGATGCTAATGTTAGCTTTGTTAGCTGAGGGAAAGGAGGGGTTAGGGATATCAATGGAGAGAAACCTTAAAATACCATCATAAAGTTTCAATGTTTTCTGTTGCTTTCCTGTTAACACTTATCACTGCCATTATCTTGTTTATTTTGTATAATAGCTACTATCTATACTGTGTGCTGTAGGATAGGATTTTGATTTAGTAAATCTAAAAAATATATTCCTAGTTTCCTACTGTTCCTGAGTGAGTCTGTTAGTGACGAAGGAGTGTTTGAGTTCCACTAACCATTTCTGAGAGTTTGACAGGGCTGATTGTTACCTAATACCACCTCACTAATGTAAGGATTATTGAGTAATCTTGGATGACACAAGATTTTGCCAATTATTATTAATAGCGGAGACATCCATTGTAATATTGGTCTCCTCCCTCAGTTCAGACAGGTCTTCCCTCTTTGCTGTGTGTTTGTCAAGCACTTGACTTATAAAAAATGTGTTCCACAGTTCAATTTCAGTTTTAAATCTCTGGTCTTGAATATGTTTTACAATGGCGCAGCAACCTATTCTGGGAGAAGTAAGCTTTAGGGCACCACTTACACAACACCTCTTCACTAGGGGTTTTCATAAAGCATGGGGGTAACTTGCAATGTAAATGTACATGCTGCATGCCACTTTGAAATATATTACTCCTAGGTTGAGTTTGATCCTGTAGATCCAAATACAGGGAACTTTCATACATATAGAGCTGCTAATTGTGAACCCTATTGAGACTTAAAAGTTCTGTTAGGATATCAAGAACATCTAGCATGGTTTGGTGGACAACTACCCTATTAGGTTCAGAACTTTAGATAGACCCATTAAGTAATGAAGGAGCACCCTTGTTCTTATTAGCCAGATATACACCATATCCTGAGACAATAAATCTGCCATCTTCAGATTTACGACATCTATTAAATCAGCTAGTAACTATTTATAAGTGACTTCAACAGTTTGTTTTACAAGCGACTGCTACAGGGGCATTTGTTCCCAGATCTGCACAAGAATTGCACCCGCAGTGCAGGCAATTGGTCTACAGACTATTAATACTATTATGGACAAAGCACCCACAAAGCGGGGTGAGATTCCATTTTGGATGACTCATAAAACTAACCAGCTAAAGAGGGTCTATCCTCATACATCTCCCCTGGATACACATAAGATGCTAACTAAGGGCCTCATTACGATGTTGGGCAGAAAACCTCCTCCCTACAGTCGGAATTTCCTCGACCGCGTCGGAACCCTTCCGACTAACTCAGTCGGTTTACATTACGACCAACGGATTACGATGTTCGCGGTCGGAACGTAAACCGGTCTGTCATTCCGAATCGGTTCCAACCGGCTCTCAGAGTATCCGTGTCGGTCAGAACTGCATCGTACACCCCTATGGACAGCATTTCCGTCTTCGGTATTACGATGTCGGTTTCCAACAGCCTTTCCGGCTCGGCCTGTCCGACACGGAAAGGCTGTCGGAAAGTGACTTTGGGGGCCCCTGGTAGGGCCCCCTTCATCCTATGGCTGAGGGGGTACCTAAGGGACCCCACTGTAAAACCCTGCACTGTGTGGTAGGTACCATGGGGTGCCTGCGACAGGGTGCAGGGTTTTCCGCAAACACCCCATTTCCCCATAGGAGCTTGGGTTACAGCCGGTTGTCGGGCTGAACACGAGCTTCCATAGGGAACAGTGAGACTCCGACCAAACACTGTTCGGTCGCATCGTAACCCGTCGGTTGGAACTGCCGACCGCAAGTCGGTCGGTCCCGATTCCGAGACGTGTCGGGCGGAGGCTTTCCACCCAACATCATAATGAGGCCCTAAGTGTGTTCCACTTGGTATGGTACCACCTGTGAAGAGTGTACTACATGGGGAACAATCTTTGCAAGTATGTATACTACTATGCATGGTACACCGTTATTGGGGGTGTTAGGGGAGGTGTTAAAACAGATACAGAATGGGCATGGAGCTGCAAAGGCACTGGATTTAAGAAATAAATTAATAGGGAATTTTGAAACAGTTTCCTAAATAGTTTTGGGTAATATTCGAGGAGAATCCACATTTCTGGCAGTACGCCAGCAGTTAACAGTGATTCCTGTTCAAGACCACGCATGGGAACTCCCTAAATTTATGTCAGAAGTTTACACCTGATACTTTAGATTCTCGAGCCACAAACCTGCAACTGAAAATAAAAAAGAAGACTGAGGGCTCCATTAAAGAGAAAGCTGCACTGGAGGCTAAAAAAAGCAGAAAGCAAAACAAAAAAACAGAACTGGATCGTCTCCATCACAGGAGTCAGGTAGAGTTTGATATAGTTCGAGAGACAATGGTAAAATCAGAGAGCCAGATCTGTATCTGAATTCTGATGACCTTACATTCCAATCTTTGCAGAACTCTGGGGAAAGTAAACGGACAGAAAGGAGGAATGTAAGGACTGAGTATCTCAGAAAGGACGAAAACAGACAGAAAAGTAGACCAGTGCATGAGGTTGAAATTAGTGCAAAGAAAGAAAAGAAAGGTCAAGATTCAAAGACTCATTTTAAGAAAAGAAATGTAGTTGATTTAGTGAAAAAGCTTGCATTGGAAATTATGGATACTTCCGTGGAATTGGACGTGGTCAGTAGCGCTTCTAGACAGCACAGCAGAAGTGACAATAGTTCACCAGACTGTCAAAGAGCATCTGGTGGTGACTCCAACTACAGAATACATACAAGTTGAGGCACTGGATGGACACATACGTTTAAGTTTATGTAAACCCTAGAGAAAGGTATTATGAAGTAGAAATGCAATTGAGGGTGATAAATGGTGCAATATTAAAGCTGTATTAATGTCTCATTAATCAGATGCTTATATTATTATCCTTTCAGAGGATGACTGGCCTCTGGTTTTCTTAATGGATGCACCTCAAGGTGAGGAGGTAACCAGTTTCCTCCTTAGTACCTAGGGAACTCACGAAACATATGCACGTGCATGGGCCTTAAAGCAGGCTCCTGTGTTATATAGAAGCCAAGCGGGGAGGGACAAAGATTCTGTTCCTCATGTGATTCCCGCAAGGAGTGAGCCCCAGGTTCAGGCTCAATATCCTCTCAAACTAAAAGCTAAACAAGATATAAAAGCTATTTTAGATCAATCACAACATCAAGGTGGAATATGTCCTTATCATTCCACTATTAACACTCCTCTTTATCTGCTTTTAACACCCTACAATTTCTATAAAATTGTGGTTTTCAGTATGCTTATACAAGATTGCCTTGGGGATATTAGAATTGCTCGTACTCTTTGCAGCAAGGATTATGGTGATCTTACAAAAAGATCCCAAGGCGCTATCATATATTGACGGCGTCAACATTATCGATTATGACTTGGCTGAACACCTAGATAGGATAGTGCCACTCAGTTAATTAAAAAAAAATCTAAAATTGCACAGGTTAATCTGATTATCCTTGGATAGGAATTATCCAGTGAGGGTAAAGGATTGGCATCTGCCTTCCTGCAGAAGTGTGCTACTTTATATCCTCCAAACATATTAAGGAAGTTACATGCCCTGATGGAGTTTCTTAACTTTGGTAGAGCTTACATGCCACATTACGCGGGAACAAGTAGAGCCGTTGCACATATTATTTACTCCCACGTTTTCTGAAAAGAATTGGATGAAAACACACACAACTTTTTTATGTGGTTTGCAAACAGACATGTTAGAGACAAACGGTGCTATTGACAAAGCTAACTTATACTTGTGAGTAAGTTACTGCTAAGTCCACAACAAAGACACGGGCGGGTAAACTGTAAAGTAGAAGTTTATTCAGAGTACTGTAAACACAGCTGTGGGAGCAGCAGCACAAGCATCAACTGCCGGTACGGTTCGTACGATAACAGAAGCACATTCAAAACCCCCTGTATGTTCTACCCATGACATTTCATCCCTACAAAGATTAGATCCAACATATCTTTCCCCTTATGAAATCAACAACATTCATTAACATGAGAAACAAAGGAAAAATTAAAATGCATATAAAAATAACCACGTGCTCAGCAGAACACGTGACAAACAAAAATGAAAAGAAAGCTAAATACATATATAACTCATAAGAAGTATAACATAAATGGATTTAAGAACCTTCAGGACAATCACACCTAGTCACGTAACTTAGCAGGGAGCTTCCTTTCTTACGGCATTCTTAAATCACGAAGTTTGGAAGATACTGGGGAATTCCCACTTACTCTTGCAGTGCTCTGACTCACTATCGAACGTTTAAGAGATAACCTCTCCTTGTTCCACCACTTCCCATCCTCTAGCATGACCACATGATCCTTGACTTGAATGACCTTCCTGGGAGTTGAAAACTTGGACAAATCTTTGACTGTCATGCCTGGTAGACAAACTCTCACCGTATCCCCTGGTTTAACTACCAAAGACCATCTGCCTCTAGCCCTCATATCACCAGCATATTTATCTTGTGCTTTATCTCACTTACTTTTCACCAATTACAAAACCTCCTCAGGCACGGACATATCAATTTGGTGAACGCCAAATGACCTTTCAACAGAGCAAAAGGGGACACACCAGTCACTGCATTAGGAGTTGTACAATGTTGTACAAATGGCCCACAGTAAATTCTTGAGTTCCACATGTCAATCTAAACCATTGGCAATGGACAACTGCACAATATCCTTCATGACTCTGTTACATCTCTCCACTAGACCATTACTACGGGGATGGTACAAAGATGTTTTGGTGTGGTTAACACTCCAATGTTTTAAAAATTCTTCAAATTCATGAGAAGTGAATTGCACCCCATTGTCATTTATTAACTCATCAGCAGTCCCTTCTCTCATGAATAGGGACTTTAAGAATCCAATTATTTCAAACATATTGGCAGTCTTTACAAATTCTGCCTCAGGCCACTGTGAAATATAATCCACAAGCACAATTCCAAATCTGGAGCTTTCCCTGACCACATTAATGGGACCAATGTCATCCTTCCCTAGCTTGACCCAACGTGTATCTGGCACTGGCACAGCATCCACTGGTCTGGTTACTGTAACTTGTGATTTGTAACTAATGGCACATGATACACAGTCTCTCACATAATTCTCCACATCTCTATCCATTCCTGGCCACCAAAACTTTTTCCGTATCCTTCTCTTCATGGCCCTCATTTCTACATGGCTTCATGTGCCAAATCCAATACCTTGCCACGAATACCACTATGCATGCACTACCAGGAGATCACCTCTCCTTAGTATACCATCGCACACATTCAATCCCCCAAATACGTGCTTGAAGGCATTGATCGCCTCTGGAACATCATTCCTAGGCCAACCTTTACGAATGAAACAAGAGGTGTCACGCAAAATGCCATCATCATGTACAGCAGATTTCTACTAATTTTCAGAAACACATCCCAAAGTCAGACTATTTACAACACCAACCGTAGCAAAATCTCCTTGTACCACATCTTGCACATTCATGGAATCTCTTAAGGGTAGCCTAGAAAGACAGTCTGTAAATATATTTTTTACACCTGGTATGTATTCAAAATGTTACCAGAATTCTTGCAATTAATATTATCACTTGACAATGCACAGAGTGGCTTTACCGGCACCTTTAGTGGTAAATAAGTTGATCAAAGGTTTGTGGTCCATGCGAATCGTGTCCAAGCCCCAAAGATAGTTTCTAAAATGATCAACTCCCCACCAGTAAGCCAACGCCTCACATTCAATCACAGAATAAGTCAATTCTGCACCCATCAATGTACAAGACCCAAAAGCAATGACTTCATCTCTCCCTTCCCATGCTTGAAGTAGCACAGCATCTAGCCTGTACTGACTGGCATCAGTTACAACCACACATGCATCACGGGTATCAAATGGTTTCAGTGGATTAGCATTGGCCATTTCCTGTTTAATTAAGCAATTCCTGCATAATCACTTCTTGGAAAGCTCATCTCTATTGGACTGAGGACTGGTGGCCGATGGAGCTTGGCCCTGCCCTCACTCCTAGAAGCGCGGTGAGGAACTTGGGCAGCCTCTTTGACAACAAGCTAGCAATGAAGGACCATGTGACTTCCACATGTAGTACATGTTTCGGGATAATGAGCCTCCTTAAGAGGATTTTATAGTGGCTGCCACTGGACTCTCTCAAGACCCTCGTCCGGGCCCTGATTATAAGCCGCCTTGACTATGGAAATGCGCTCGTAGTAGCATCCAACGCATCTCTCCATGCCAAGCTGCAGGTGGTCCAAAATACCGCAGCCCGACTGGTTAATAAACAGCCTTCGGGCACCCCATCTGTCCCTTTTCTTAGAGCCTTGCATTGGCTCCCTATAAAAAAGAGAGCAATCTTCAAACTTCTCTGCTTGACACTTAAGGCTCGGGCAGGTAAGGGGACCAAATATTTTCAGGACAAATTGAGACCTTACTGCCCCGATAGAAACCTTAGATAAAAAATCAGCTCCTTTTCTGCCCTCTACGCATCCGCACATCTAAATACAGAGGATGGGCCTTCTCTCACCTGGCTCCGTTCCAATGGAACAAACTCCCCTTTGCCATTAGGGCATGTACGGACTTTGCTGGCTTCAAGAAACAGCTTAAAACCTGGCTGTTTTAATTAGCAGCTCCTTACTCTCTGCTATCGCAAGTGCTGAGATTGTCCCTTCGGGGACGAGATGTGCGCTATAACAAATACTGAATAGCATAACATAACATATTCATCGTCCACATCCTTACCCAATACAAATGTTTCATTTGTTTAAGTAATTTTCAGCACATTTAGGAATTAACCAAGTAAAACTCCAACATCCCAAAGAATGATTGATCGTAACTGTTCTTTATTCTCTGAAACTAGACACTCAGAAATGGTTCAGAGTAGGTTCAATGCCTTTTGCTGAAATTTTGTACCCAAGATAGTCAACACATTCCAAAGGCAAATTTGCACTTGCTTACCTTCAACGTGATGCCCTTCTCCTTCAACTCTGATAAAACTATGCCTAAGGATTTGTCATGAGATGGCATATCCTGCCCAAAAAACTAAATGTCATCTTGGAAACATCTGACATTGAGGATATCCTTGCACAAAGCCTCCACAGCTCTCTGAAAAACAGACGATGCAGAGGCTAACCTGAATGGCATGCATTTAAACCTAAACATGCATTCAGGTGTGAGGAACGATATCAAATGCCTTGATTCGGGTCTCAAAACTATCTAGTGGTAAGCAGCTGTCATATCCAAGGCAGTGAATACCTTGGCATCACTGAGAGACAAAAGCATTTCTGTGATATTGGGAAGTGGGTGTCTATCAACCCAAATCCTGTTATTAAGATCCCTTAGATCAGTGTTTCCCAAACTGTGGTCCGCGGACCCCCAGGGGTCCGTAACACATTCCCAGGGGGTCCCCAGGAGGCAGTTTTAAAAGCACTGCAAAGTTCCTTGTCTAATTAGCAGTTTTCGAGCAACAATAAAAGTGTCAAAATAACGCCAGTGATTAATGCACCTGCTGGAGAGATGAGAGTTTTGTCCAGTTGCAGCTTTGAGTAATCTAACGTAGCACAGATGGTTAATATGCCTACTGCAAAGAACGTGTACCATGCATTTAAAAAAAGTGTTTTATGTGCATTGGTCAGTGGGTTGCTGCTTTTGTCACAGAAATGTTTTTGTTACTCTGCAGTTCATAAGTGACAATCGTAATTTAGCACAGTGACCTATAAACTGTCATCAAAGAGCTGCTTGCAAACTGCATGGTACAAGTTAGTAACTTATGTTTTTTCCCAGTCTTTCATTATCCTGATGCTGCTAAAAAGGTTTATTTGGACGGAAATACATTTTTATTTTTTAAAGTCAATGCTAACCACTGGCTGATGTTCTGAATCCCAAGTTTGCGCTTCTCCGGATCAAGCACTCTTTAAAAATGCCTACCAGTATGAATGACATGTGAATCCTACACATTGTAGTACCCTTTGCCTTATGTAACATTTTCTATACACTGATTTACACGTATGATTTATTGTCGCTATATGTGTGTGATGTAAAGTGCTCTGACATCCTACAATGGTATGAGAGATACTATAAAACAAATGAAATACAAGTGACAGAGAGGCTATGGAGAGATGAGAGACACTGTTGAAGGGTGATAATAAGGGAATCATTGAAGAACCCCAACAAAGATTGTCGTATCCTGGTGCATAGTAAGGTCTTCATTTACTATTTGTTAAAAGCCAATACAATTTAATATATAATGATAAATGTGTTTTAGACTGCACCAATGTTTCCTAAATTTCTTGGGGGAGAGCCTCCCAAAGCCCCCTTTGTAGTGGTCAGACTCACACACTGCACTTGGTGTGCACCGTATGGCGACTGGTTTGAAAACATTTGCCAGGGCTGCTTTGGGTTTCCAGTCTGGCCCTAGCAGGAGCCTCGTACTGCGAAATAAAACCAACCATTTAAAAGTTAGTCACGGGGATGCAGCACCAACTTTCCCATTAAAATGTTTTGTTTTTTGCAAATTCTTTGAATATAAAATACTAAGGGCGATATTTACAACAGAAGTGGCGGAGCGTGTGTTTAGCCTCCTTGGCTTAACGACACGCTCCGCCACTTCGGAAACACAGGGCTGCACCATATTTACAAGAATATGGTGCAGCCCTGCGTTTTCCCCTGTGCTGGCGCTACACTTAGCAGTGTAGCGCCAACGGGGCACCCTTGCACCATAGTGCAAGGGTGTGTGCATGCAGTGGAAGATTGTTTATGTGCAGGAAGGTCCCCCTTCAATCTTGAAATTCCGTTTTGTCACTTCTATGTGTGCTGCTTAATGCAGGACACATGGAAGTTACAAAATGGCATTTTAAAAGATTGTTTATGTGCAGGAAGGGTCACCTTCCTGAACATAAACAATCCAAGGTGTTTTGCTTTTTCCATGTGTGCTGCACAAAGCAGCACACATTGAAAAGCAAAAACGAGGAGAAATAAAGGATTTCTCCTCGTTTTGCCCAAGACCTGGTTTTTCCCTGGCTTAATTTTGGCGCTACCTCCTATTTACACTGCCCTTGTAAATAGGGGGCAGCGTCAAAATCAATGGGTGTTGCGGTGGAACGCCCACCGCAACACCCACTGCCCACCCCTTTCACGCTAGGCATTGTGTGACAGGGGCCTTATTTACAAGGCAGCGTTAAGCCATGTTAAGTGGCTTAACGCTGCCTTGTAAATAAGGCAAAGCTCTATCGCCACGGGAACGTTGCAAAAAGTGACGTTCCCATGGCGATAGGGGCTTCTAAATATGCCCCTAAAATCCTTAGTAATTTGAGTATTTGTTTTGTGTGCACGTGTGTTTATTTTTTCTGAATTACTGTTTTAATGTTTGAAATTTAAATCATACAAATTGCTTGGGGGTCCTCGGCTTCCAGTGGTGACTCAATGGGGGTCCTCAGGAGTCAAAAGTTTGGGAACCACTGCCTTAGATCAATGCACCTCCTCAACGTTCCATTTGGTTTTCTTACCAAAACAATCGGGGATAGCCACTCTGAACTTGTAATGGCTTCAATAATTCCCTCCTCACACAGATTCTTCAATTCCTTTCTTAACTCCTCCCTCATGGAAATATGTACCCGCCAAACTTTGTGTACAACGGATTAGCATCATACTTCAAGACCATTTGATGAGAAAAACACTTCAATTTTTTTTAAAACCTCGGGAAATGCACTGACCCAGGAGCACACATCCACTGCACCCACCATCATACAATCTTTCCTCAATAATACTTGATTGCGGCTGTTGGGATCAAGAATAATTCACAAATTCCTTTACTTCAACCACCCCAACAGACAAGATCCATCGTTTGCCATATAAAGTGTACCACAAACGTCTGTGCCTTTAAATTTTAACACGGTATCAAATGCACCCACCACTTCAATGGCTTTACCCCATAAGCAACTGAGCGCACGTTGATTTTCTCAGAATCCTATTGTCAAATTTTTCCCACTCCTTGACCCCAATCAATGTGAAAAAAGACCCAGAATCCGCAATCATAGTAACCGATGCTCAAGATATATATATGAGGCAATATGGCCTTTTCACATTTCCCAATGTGCATGACATCCTCACTAATACCTACACCTTCTGCCCTATCCACACTCAATCCCACGCTCTCATCATCCGAATCAGATTTGTTTCCATAGCTTGTAGTGACATCAACTACATTAACATTCTTAAGTGAGGAATTTGCAGTTATAGAGGGCTTTGCAGTTCTACTAGACTTGCACACTTTGGCAAAATGCCCTTTCTTTTTGGCACTCTGTCAAAAGCCGGACAACAAGAGGCATTTCCTTAGCGATTCTTACTACTGCATCTGTAACATTCTAGATCAGTGATTCCCAACCTTTTGACTCCTGAGGACCCTCACTTAATCACTGCTGAAAGCCGGGGAACCCCAAGCAATTTGTGCAATTAAACATTAAAACAGTAATTTGCAAAAAATACACAAACAAGTACACACTAAACAAATACTTAAATTACTAAAGATTGTATTTTTTTATATTGAAAAAATATGCAAAAATCAACTTTTTAATGGGAAGGTCGGTGCTGCATTTCAGCGACAAACTTTTCAATGTTTGGTTTTATTTTGGAAAGTTGAATCCTCAGGTCAGATTCTACATTTCCCAAGAGATTTCTGTATTTATTATTTAGGTACATAAGATCTGAGAAAGCTTTTTCACATAAATATGTGGTGGGGAAAGGAAGTAAAACCTTAAGTGCTGTCTATGATAGTTCAGGATAATCTGTTCTTACATGCAGCCAAAAATTTGCCTGAGAATTTTCCTTCAGTTGAAGTTTAAGTGCACTATCTGTAGAGATTTCAATCAAGCCATTTTCTTCAGATGCTGCCGGCCCCGTTAAATTGTCAATATGTACATTAAAAGGATCTTTAATCCAGTTTTTACTTTCATCTGGAAGTGGAAAGTACTCACAAAAACTATATCACATACCTTGGAGATGCCGAATAAAAAATTCCAAGACTTTGTTTGATAATTCATCAGCAGCAGATTCCAAGAATGTCTTTAGGTTTTGTAAAGAATCAAAATTTCTTTGTGATGAGAGACACGATGAGCCCACAAATCTAACAATCATGTCTTCAACATTAAAAATTGTGATACCTACTTCATGCATACTCAAATTAAGTGCATTTAAATGAGTGAAGATGTCTGCCATGTACGCCAGCATGGCTAACCAAGTATAGTCATTTAAGCGCTCGTCAAGTGCAAATGGAGATTCCAGTTCAGTGAAGAATACTCTGATTTCATCTCTCAATTCAAAAAGCCAAGACAAAACTCTACCACGAGACAGCGATCAGACATCTGTATGCAGCAAAAGCTGATGATGATCACAAGCGATAGACTGACAAAGCTGCTCAAAAAGCCTTGAATTTAGTGACCTAGCTTTGATAAAATGTACAATTTTGACTGACTCATTCAAGACCTTTGTTTTTTTAACAACATAGTTTATTGGGTGTTTACCAAATATCGGCCTGGAGGCCATACATGAATACAGTTCATTGTCAGAAACATTGTACAGCTGTTTACCCTTGGAGCTCCCAAGAATAAATGGAGAATACAGACAATAGAAATGACGGAAACACAAAAAAAATAATAATAACATAACCAAGTTCAAGAATAACTTTATTTCAGTTCCAAGAACCATAAAAGTTTGACAAATAAAAACATTACAGTTTAAGAAATTTATGACACGTTTGTAGAATATCACAGTAAATAGGATAAAAAAAGAAAAAAGTTCATAAAATTCTGTAAATTAAAAATTCAATACATAAAGTAAATAGTTTAGGACGCCATAGTATTACACAGATCATAAAAAGTTCCAGCAGTATACATTTGGACAATAAGAAATGACAACATTCTTGCTCAGCCTCTATACCTCATAACACTTTCTAACAGCCGTCGTGACTTTAATATAATTAGATACCGCAGTGCAGATAACAGGAGTGGCCAAAGTGTACAGAAAGTTAAAACCATTGATATCTGAACAAGGGCGGATTTCCCTTAAAAGTGGGGCTAAAAATGTTTTCCTCGCCTCTTTATATAGGGGGGAAAATAAGATAAAGTGCATGGTGCTCTGGTTTGCCGAATTATCACACGGGCAGGGCATGAGTTTATCGGCCCACCCTATTTGACGCGGGAATGCCACTAAAAAGTGCTCAGTGCATAAGGGAAATCTAGTTAAAAGAAATCTGATCCGTACATTGGTAGTAAAAGTTAGATAAAATTGGTGTGGGACGGGGAGCGCACATGAAAGTCCCATCTCCTCGTGTTGTGAATAGCGCATAATGGCCCTAGAGTGATGTGCCTTTTTGATGATGACTTTTGCGTTCGTGGGACTGCTTTAAAGGTTGTCATAAAAATGCCCCAGTCCTATCTCTTGGAATTTGTCCTTCACAAATCGTAGCCATGGGATCGTTAAGGCGCTGTCAAGATTGATCCAATCTTTGATTATTTCCCTTGAGAACATTAATTCGTCAGCCAGCCAAATCTTTGCCCATAAAAGCAGAGGGGCGCTACCTATGTGGTTCTCTATGAACTCTAACCCCAGTTCTTGATGACAAAAGAGTGTGGGGGCGCTATTCGGGGTCATCAATAACCTCTTTATAAATTTATTTTCTCAAACTTGTAGTTGGCGGCTTTTGTAGTGACCCCACACCCCTGCCCCATAGGTTGCCACAGACAAACATTTAGCTTTGTGAAGGATAACTTGCTCTCTCACAGGCTTGTGACCTAGTTTGCATGCGAAGCGAAATAGCCCTCCACAGCCCTACTTGTGTGTTGCACCCTTGCTGTTATAAGTGGTTCCCAATTCATCTGGTTGTTGAATAGGTTCCCTAAGTAAGTAAAATTGTTCAGCTTAACTATTCCTTTGACCCTTACAGCAACATTTCTGGTTTATGTCAATTTGGGGCCACACACCATGGTATAAGATTTGATAAAATTGACTTTTAAGTCAAGCAATGACATAAAATCGGGAAAAGCATTAAGCGATTTTTGGAGCCTATTTGTTGTCACTGCCATTAACACTGTGTCGTCCGCATATGATAGTAGTGGCATGGGGTTACCACCAATTCGAGGAAAATCAATCTTCTTACCTAAAAAAAAGCCTCTTGGCCGTTTGTGTAGATTAAAAAGAGAAAGGGTGCTAAGATGCACCCTTGCCGAACACCTTCTGTAGAAACAATCGGCTTGGTCTTTTCCCCTTGGGTGCTGTATCTTATAGCAACTGTGGTGTTAGTGTGTGACCTGCGTAGGAGGGAAATCAGTGCTTCTTCAACGCCCATTCTTCCCATCAGGGCCCACAATTTGTCCTGATTAACGGTGTCAAAGGCACGGGACAAGTCCATGAAGGCCAGGTGGATAGAGCCCTTCCTGGCCTTCATGTACTTGCCAATGATCAAGGACAAATTGAGACATTGCTCAGTGGTACCCAACCCCCTCCTAAAGCCGTATTGTGTTTTTGATGTGACCCCTCTGGTGGATGCCCAGGCCTCTAGTCGGGCAAGGATGACCCTCCCCAATACCTTTGCTGTAGCATTAATGAGAGAGATTGGCCTATAACATGCCGGGTCACTCCTATTGCCCTTTTTAAAAACGGGAACCACGATGGCCTCCTTCCAAGTCACTGGTACGGGGCCGTTGACTACTGCTTTAAAGACATTTGTCAATAGAGGTGCCCACAGGTTGGGATTCCTTTTAAACAAATCAAGTGGGACCCCGTCAGGGCCTGGGGCTTTCAAACAAATCCCCTTCACTAAAGCCGCCTCAACCTCAGATACTGAGATGGATGAACTTAGTTGGGAAGCTGCAATTATACAGGCAGGTCCCCAATATTCTCCTCTAACTGCTTGAGTTGCTGGTTAAATATAGCAGTAAAGTGGGATTCCCAGGCATCCCCCAGGATCAGTGAGTTCATCTTTCTCACTTCTTCCATGAATAGAGGGCGGTTAATGATGTCCCAGAAGCTTTTAGTATCTTTGAGGGAGCTTGCTCTCTCCAGGTCTTCCCATGCCAATCTCCTCAATTCTTCTTTTCTTTTCCCAATAGTGGTTTTGTAAGTTTGCCTTGCGCTTATGATTAGGTTTCTGTCGCGAGGGGTGGCATGAAGGGCCCTTTTAAGGTTCTTTTGGGCCTTTGTACATTCAGTGTTAAACCACAGTGCCTCATGGGGTTCCCTTCGATGGGCAGGTCTAATCAGCATCTTAGCTACATCCGAGCAGAGCAGCTCGAACTCCCGGACAACCTCATCTGGGGGAGGATCTTGCTGTAAACACCTCATGATTAGGTGATAATTTGCTATAATGGTATCTTCCTCAAATTGAGGAGGATTTATCTTGCCCCAGTTTAGTCTTACCCCTTTGTTCGGATTATAGTGAATCAGGCGATCGTCGCCTTCCCCCGCCTGGATCGTTATGTTAAGAGAAACTATGAGGAAATTGTAGTCGCTAGCACAGTTAGATTCCACCATAAAATCACTAACAAGCGGAATTAATTTCCTAGATATTAACATATAATCAATTAAACTTTCCCTGCCACCACCAACATGAGTAGGACACTGGGGTAGGGAACCACAGACCAAGTTATTAATAAGACCTAAATCATTCCCAACGACGAAAGAATTTAGACCTTCGCCTTGAGGCGAGTGAATAAAATGTGGCTGGGGCTGACCCTCAGTATCCAACAGCCCACAGACACGTTGGGAGCTATACTTACAGGTTGTGCAGTTAAAGTCCCCCACCCATAGGTTGCCACTTCCCAGTGATTTGAGTGATTTCCACCTGTAGGGATTCAATAACATGTCATCTATTTTGGTCAAAGATGTTATAATACCAATTCACCACTAGTATCTTAGCCTGTATCAGATTAGAAATCATAATTAATTGATACCAGGGTGATGAGCTTACACTGAGGGCTTTTATGGATCCGTATTTAACCGAAATTAGCAGCACAATCTCTCCTTTAGCCCTTCCTGCTGGAGAAGGTATTGCAGGGACAGTAAAGGAACGATAACCATATAACACAATGTCATCCCTGGACCAGGTTTCCAGGAGACAGATGATATCAAAGCCTCTAATATACTCTAGCCGTACCTCGTTCGTCAATTTGGGGTGAATTCCTGCAATGTTCCAGGAGACAATATTAAAGGGAAGGGTAGTATGTCCCTGATTTGCTAGACCCTCAGATATGCTATTAGGAGCAGGCGCAATAACGTAGGCTAATAGTCCGGGCCCTTCAACTACGGGATCACCTTCGGAGATGAGATTAGAGAAGAGGGAAGTGTTGTCGGGGTTGTCTGGACCCTTAGTAGTGTTAGTGGGTATATGCAGTGTGGCACCAGCAGGCTAATAATCTGGGCCCTTCAACTACGGGATCACCTTTCGGAGATGAGATTAGAGAAGAGGGAAGTGTTGTCAGGGTTGTCTGGACCCTTAGTAGTGTTAGTGGGTATATGCAGTGTGGCACCAGCTGGGAGTACGAGCCCTTTGGTACCAGGCTCACCTTCATATGAGTCTCTCCCTAGGTTATTACATTGCAGACCCAGCCCTCCCTTCTCAGCTGCCTGCCTAGATTGAATATGTAGTCAATCGATATCAGTGAGGCCTGAGAGAGCATCAAAGCGGTTCAGGTGGATAAATGAGGGAGGCTGTGTGGAAGAGTGTAATTTCAAGACTAAACGGGGGGGACCCTTGTCTCGAACTAAATCCCTGATGGGGGGGGGATAGAAAAAGCCCAGTGGGTAAGCCCTTATCAATTCATTTTCACCAGGTGTGTCTTTAAGGTGCTTCAAGACAAAGTGCACACACCTGGCGTCCCTAAAATTAAGGACCACACAATCCCCTTCAACAGATTTGGCCGTATAACCCAACCAGTTCACCCGTCTTGCCATGATGATGTAATCAAACCAGTTTATCTGGGACAAAATTTTACTATGGCACCACTGGGCTGATTTGTTAATAAGGCTTTGACAGCTTTCTTGGCGGCCAGGGGAAAGATGGGGGACTCCCGTCAAAATCAATGTATAAGGTGTACAATCTGGTGGTAAGTTTAGTGTATCTTTTGCGCCCTCCCTGCTTGGGGAACTATATGCTAGGGCATTAGCGTTTAGGTTTCCTTGTTGGGAACTACCCCCATTTAACAAATCGGGTCTCGATCGATTTGAGACGCCGTGTCCCATCTTTTGGTTATTCCTATGAGACACGAGTTCCCAAGGGGTCTGGACCAGGGGATTAGCATGGGTGGGCTCTCGGAGGGAATCACCCTTACTTGAAATCGGTATTGTGCTTGTAGGGACCATCCTGTTAGGAGAAACACTGAGAGGAACATTATCTATGCTGCTGTCTGTGCTGCTCAATAGGGTGGCCATATCACTCTGCGAGTTGTTTACTGGGTTCTTACTTAGATCCTGCAACACACGGGAAAGCTGCTCTTCAATGCGGACTAGTCGAGCTGAAATAGGGGCCAGCGCCTCTGATACAAGTTTACTGATTTTTTTCGAGGGAGATATCTATTCCTTCATGGAAGGCCCCTTTTCCTGCCCCTAAGCGTGTTCTACATGCATTACCTAATGAGTGGTTTTGTTTGGTTCTCTTGACCATCGGTGAGTGGACCTTCAGTTTGTGATCAACCCCTGCCATTTCAATTTGTTTCCTCTTTACCCCTGTTGTTGGCAGAGGTTCATTCTTCTCCAAGGTTGGGTTGGGGGCAAGCTCATTTGCATCGTGTATGGCGGGTGGTCCAACCTGGTTCACAATTGTAACAGTGGGCGAAAGTGGTGCTTGGGTCCTAAGCTCAATGGCCGTCTCAACCGTGTCTGTGCAAGGGTCAGTGTTGGCGGAGTGGGGTGAATCGGGGAGGGGAGCTAGCGAAAGTCTTCGTTCTGCCAGCTCTATTTCTTTGTTGATGGCCCCCACTGCTTTTTGGAGGAAACCGTCCAAAGTAGTGTCGGTGGGTTTTAGGGCGGGCGTAGTTTTCCGTTTCACCATAGTATTTATTTAGCAGCGGAGAAGTAAAAGTTTTACCTTCAGGTGACTTCACAAAGCTGCGGCGCGACACTAGGCTTCCCGGATTCCCAAAGTAAAAAAACCAAGAGGGTAGGCCCAGCCCAGCCTCCGATGGGCTCTGACGGGCGTGGACGGGCCCGCCCTTGGCCTGGGCTTTGCCTGGGCACGGCCCATGCGCGTCCCGCGCTGCGGAAGCGAAGTGGTGCCTTTAGCTGGGCCGGGAGGGCTGGCTCCACTGCCCACACTTCCCGCGCTGGAAAGCGAAGAGAGCTGGGGGACCGAGTCCCACCCCAGCTAGCTGCCTTGTTGCCTGGCAGCAGAATGCGGCATGCAGGGGCCTCCGACGGCCCTTCAATTAAGTCCCGCGCTGCAGGAGCGAAGTGCTGCCGTTAGCGGGGCCGGGAGGGCTGGCTCCACCTCCCGCACTTCCCGTGCTGGAAAGTGAAGAGAGCTGGGGGACCAAGTCCCACCCCAGCTAGCTGCCTGGTTGCCTGGCTGCAGAATGCGGCATGCAGGGGCCTCCGACGGCCCTCAATTAAGTCCTGCGCTGTGGGAGCGAAGTGGTGCCTTTAGCGGGGCCGGGAGGGCTGGCTCCGCCTCCCGCACTTCCCACGCTGGAAAGCGAAGAGAGCTGGGGGACCGAGTCCCACCCCAGCTAGCTGCCTGGTTGCCTGACTGCAGAATGTGGCATGCAGGGGCCTCCGACGGCCCTTCAATTAAGTCCCGCGCTACTGGAGCGTAGTGGTGCCTTTAGCGGGGCCGGGAGGGCTGGCTCCGCCTCCCGCACTTCCCGCACATGAAAGCGAAGAGAGCTGGGGGACCGAGTCCCACCCCAGCTAGCAGCCTGGTTGCAGAATACGGCATGCAGGGGCCTCCGACAGCCCTTCAATTAAGTAGGCCTTTGCGCATGAAACTATTGTGCCCACCCCCATCCCCCAGCTCACACTACATAGCAGGAACAATTCACGAAACAGTGTGGCTCGTGCGGGGATCCCGGTCGTACTGGCGTATTTATTCATTCAAGAGTATTTCCATAGTATATACAGGATCAAGTAGCAGCCCCCTATACTTCGCCCATCGCCGCCAAATCTTGGGGTGTTTTTTAGGACATCCCCTCGCCTGAAACACCGCAATTTCTAGGCCCATACAAAAATCTATACCCCCTTTCCATACTCCCAACAGGGGTGGACTGGCATTCTTTCATTGGCGGGCAATATCTCTTTTAGCAATTGTGAGACTGAGAAATAATAGATGATGCTTATATCTGTTACCACCGATCCCTTCGGTACTATGCAACAGTAGGAGCTTTTGGGACCGAGGAATATCCCAACCAAGGACCTCAGCCAGGCAGCCCACCACACCCTCCCTGAAGCGCGTCAGCGCCCTACACTCCCAAACAGTTTGGAGAAAGGTCCCGTCTTCAGAGTCGCATCTGAGGCACTTGGGGGAACTCGATGAGGCCCATGCGCCATAATCTGTGTCGTGTGTAATATGCACAATGTAGATATTTGAACTGGATGAGGTGCAGACGCAAGGATATCACCGCATCGCAAGGGGATTGTAGGGCTTCTACCCAGTCGTCATCATCTAGCTCCCCAACATCTGCCTGCCAAGTCTCCAGGAGGGCCTCCAGGGTGGTGGTACTGTTGGTAACCAGGGATTTATAAATCTGCGTAATTTTATGGGTGCCTAAATCGCCCATGAGAAGCTTGCCTTCCAGCGGGTTACATTTTGGCTGGGCCTGAAGAAGGCGAGGATATGGGGACAGCACATGGGGCAGCTGTAGGTAATTATAAAATTGGCTGCGGAGCATCAAAACTTCAGCCTGAAGGTCCAGGAACAACTTGAGTACGAGGCCTCGCATTACGTCACCCATGGTGGATATCCCAATTCTATCCCATCCCAGGAACCCCTGTAGTCCGGCCACCTGGGGGAGAAGCATATTATGCCTTAGCGGGGTTTCTCATGTTAGGCGTCCCCACCACTCCATCCTGTGAAGGAATTGCGCCACACCAGGACCACCACTCTCGGCTGGGGGAAGAGAGCTCACATCTGACCTGCTATATAAGAACCTTACCATGGAGGGATCATCGATCGCCCAACGCTCCACTGCATATACGGGGTCGTCCTCAGGGGAATACCACCATACATTGAGCACTAGCAGGTGGGCAGCTGCATGATAGGACCGGACGTCATCGGCCGCTATACCGCCGCAGTATGTGGATTGAAAGCATGTGCGTAGGGCCACACGGGAGGCACCCTCTCCCCATAAGAACTGACACAACACTGCGTCGACCTGTTTGAACCATGTTGATGGAACAGGAAAGGGGTAGTTTTGTAATTTATATAAGAGTCAAAGTAGAGTAATCATTTTGAATATAGCAGAGCGGCCGTAGAGGGACAATGGGAGTTGGGACCACGTTCTGACTTCAGTTTTCACACGTACAAGCAGCGGAGCCATGTTACGATCCCATGCAATGGCTGGGCCGAGCCAGGAACACGTCCAAGTACTGAAAGCCATCAGTTGCCAAGGTCAGACCCGAGACCCAGGCCGTGTCTCTCGGTGACCCTCTCAGCGGCAAGAGTACCGATTTACTGACATTCATATATTTTTATATATAGTCCTGAGGTCTCGCCGAACACCTGCATAATCCATAGGATCCGTGGCCCCGAGATGGCAGGATCCGTAATAAAGAAAAGGACATTGTCAGCATAAAGCGATATACGTCCGACACCTCTCTGGACCATTTGAATCCCCGAACCTGCGCGTCAATTCTCACCCAGGCCGCCAAGGATTCCACTGCCAGCGCAAATAACAGTGGAAATAGGGGGCAGCCCTGCCTGGTGCCGCGGCGAATGGACACTGGGGCGGAGGCCCTGCCAGCCACTCAGACAGATGCCGTCAGGTCGGTATAGAGTAGTCGGATATATGAGACAAACCTGGGCCCTATGTTTAATCCCCGAAAGAGTGCAAAGAGATACGTCCAGCAGACGGAATCAAAGGCCTTGTCTGCTAATAATAGAGCCGCCGGATGCTCCAGACGGTCAACCAGGGCTACGGCATTGTGGGCACGTCCGATATTGTGGCTTGTTGCACGGTGTGGCATTAACTTTGCCTGGTCCGGATGAACCAGGTCAGCCTTGTATGGCGAACAAAGCAAACACAAGGAGGTGATGGACGGAGCGCTGAAACTTTTCAGACACTCACCCCCAGTCACAGATCTGGGTTGAATCCATCATCAATCTTTAGCTCACTTCGCCACCTCAGTTCAGACCCAACTACATGCAAATCAGTCTTGACCCTGTGCCTCATGGGAAGAGTCCAGCCCGAACTGCCAAGCCAGGTCTTCCCTGAACCGGAAACAAGCATCCTGGGACCGGTTTCTGGGTAACACCCTTCATCAGCCAGGCTAGCTTGAATCCAGTGGCAAAGTGAGCAAGGGACCCACATCTGGGCATGCCCTGCCAACTTAGGGCGAACAAAGGACCTGGCCTGGCAGTTCGGGCTGGACTGTTCCCATTGGAGACGTGGGTCCCGTGCTCTCCATGCCACTGGAGTCAAGCTATCCTGGCTGATGAGGGGTGAAACACCGAAACCGGTCCTAGGATGCTTGTGTCCAGTCCAGGGAGGACCTGGCCTGGCAGTTCGGGCTGGACTGTTCCCATTGGGCACAGGGTCAAGACTGATTTGCATATGGCTGGGTTCAAACTGGAATGGCATGGTGAGCAAAAAAACGATGGATTTAGGCCCAGATCTCTGTACTGGGGTGAATGTATGACATTGTTCTGCATTCTGTCCATCAATTGTTGTTTTTGCATTTGTCACCTTGAGTGGGACGGGTATGCCCAGACGTGGGTCCTGTGCTCTCCATGCCACTGGAGTCAAGCTATCCTGACTGATGAGGGGTGAAACCCCAAATCCGGTCCTAGGATGCTTGTTTCCAGTCCAGGGAGGACCTGGCCTGGCAGTTCGGGCTGGACTGTTCCCATTGGGCACAGGGTCAAGACTGATTTGCATATGGCTGGGTTCAAACTGGAATGGCATGGTGAGCAAAAAAACGATGGATTTAGGCCCAGATCTCTGTACTGGGGTGAATGTATGACAGTGTTCTGCATTCTGTCCATCAATTGTTGTTTTTGCATTTGTCACTCTGAGTGGGACAGGTATGCCCAGAAGTGGGTCCCGTGCTCTCCATGCCACTGGAGTCAAGCTATCCTGGCTGATGAGGGGTGAAACCCCGAAACCGGTCCTAGGATGCTTGTTTCCAGTCCAGGGAGGACCTGGCCTGGCAGTTCGGGCTGGACTGTTCCCAGTGGGCACAGGGTCAAGACTGTACTGGGGTGAATGTATGACATTGTTCTGCATTCTGTCCATCACTTGTTGTTTCAGCCTTGTATGGCCCCAGCCTGTTGGCCAGGGCCTTGGCCAGCAGTTTAGCCTCTACATTGAGGAGCGAGGTAGGGCGATATGATGAGTGGGCCTCAGGGGGCCGATCCGGCTTCGGAAACACAGCGATCTCAGCATGTCGCCAGGCTGGGGGCAAACGCTCCTCTTTAAGAGCCGCCTGAATCACGCCCAGGTAGTGGGCTCACAGGAGGGGCATGTACGCCGTGAAGAATTCATTTGGAAACCCTTTGGGGCCCGGGGCTTTCCCCGGTTGAAGCCCTGTCAGAGTCGCGATCAGTTCCTCGAGTGTAAGTGGCTCATCCAGCAGAGACTTGGGCTCCGCTGATAAGGCCCTCGGAGGAAGATCATCTAAGAATTTTTCAATTTGGCCCGCTGTAAGGACCTCTGTCTCTGAATATCGGGCCTGATAGTACTCAGCGAAGCTGTCGGCCACCTCCCCCGGATCAGTCAGTAGGGTTCCCTGCTTGCCACAAAGGACAAGAGCATGGGCCAATGTCCCAGCATTTTGGCATAGCCTATAGAGCATTCCCCCCGATTTGTCGCCCCATTGATAAATCCGGCTCTGGGAGGCCAGCCACGTGCGCTTAGCCTCGTCCAGATGCACTCTATGATATCTCGGCTGCGCAAGGCCCAACTGTCACCGTGCCAGTACCCCACCGGCCTCATGTCTCAAGCTCAGCCATCTGAGTCTCGATTTGTGACAATTCAGTCAGTAGTCTTCTGCGTTCTGCCTTGCAGAAGCTAATGTCAACACTGCGTATGGTGGGGGGCGTGGCTGAGCCGGCGACCAAGATGGCCGCCTGGCTTTGAAGCTCCGTAGGGCTCGACAGCTTCTTTGCATATTCCGCCGTCACTAGCCTTCCTGATGCCACGAGACATGTCGCGCCGCTGAGCGGAACATCACCGGACCCTTCCGGTCGAAGAACGGAGTCCCGAGTTGCCCCCTGACCGGAGATATGGCGACGTGAGGATCGCGCTGGGGCGGCCTACTGCGGGTTGAACTGCGCCATTGTGACGCTGGTGGACCTGCGCGGCGGAGACTCGGCCGTCTGGGTGAGCGGGCCTCGGCCCACGGTGGCGGCGTGTAAGCTCTGGCTGCGGGACTGGCTCCTGTCTCCCCCCCCCACTCTCGACGATCCCTGTCCCACTGCATCAGCCCCTCGGCAGCCTCGCACCCTCTCCTGATGCTGGTTGGAGGCGGGGATAGGGCCCGTCTCCCGACCATCAGATCGGGACGAGCTAGGACCCCTGGTGGGGGGAGACTGCGTGTGCTGCGCCTGCCGCCCGCTTTATCTGGCGCCTTGGCGTGGGGCGGCGGCGCTTGTTGAGACCGTCCCGCCGCTCCTCTGCGAGACAGCGGCCCTCTCCTTCACCCGGCAGCCCTATTTGAGGTCGGTGACTGTTGTGGGGATATACGTTTTGAGAGACTCCCGGCCTGCAACCTGCTAATCCCCTGAGGTGTGCTTCTGTCCTGCTGCATTTCCACATCTCCCTGTAGCAGGAGCTTTTCATTTGGCCAAAGTGGGCACAACAACTGCATTGAGCTCCTACAGCGTGGTGCTGGGGCCCGGATTGCGAGCGTGGTGCGGCCCTACACGCTAGGGCTGCGGTTGCGCCTGGCTACTGCGGTACGCTTACCTCTACTAACTGAAGCTGGCTTGGCTGGTTCTTCTCGCCTAGGCCCTGGGCTCCGCACTCTCTTCCCTCGAATAAACAGCTGCTGCTCCTTCACCAATTTCCTTGGGGCACCTCCTCTCTCTATCTGGTCCCACCATCTGACTCAGCTCCCTGCGCCGCGGAGTGCCGTAGCGTTGGATCACATAAGTGGATCAAGGGGCACTCTCTGTGGGAATTCTTCTCCTGTACCACCCTGCTATCGGCCCTGCCCCCTCGCGGCATGGGACGTAAAGACCCCAAACAAAGAACGCTTCCATTTGAAAAACTTGTCGAAGACGCACCGCCTCACGGCTCAAGTATGGCGGACAACGCACAAAACGCAGAGCGTGCCGATGGACCCCCCGAGGAGGCCACCTCTCTTCTTCAGGAAATGAGGGCCGGCTTCAAAGCACTGGATAGCCGGTTTGATTTACTCGACCAAAACATCGCAAGCCTTGGGTCCAAGATACAAGTACATGACAGGAGGCTCGATGTAGCTGAGGCCCGCATCTCGGACATTGAGGACGGAACAGCCCAATCTGTTAAGAGACTGGAACGTGTGGAGCGCATCCTCAAAGAAGTGGCGATCAAAAATGAAGACCTCGACGCGCGCAGTCGGCGCAATAACATATGCATCCTTGGTGTTCCAGAGACGGCCTCCACTGGTCGTATGGACATGTTTGTCGAGACCTTGTTGACAGATTTGTTTGACAAAGAATCGTTCACCCCTGGCTTTGTGATAGAAAGAGCGCACAGATCACTCGGACCCCGGCCTAATCCTGGCCTCCCTCCCCGGCCCATCATCGCACGCCTCATGAACTTTCGTGACGGAGACTCCGCTTTGAGGCTTGCTAGGGAACGTGGGGTCATTGACTGGCAAGGTTCCAAACTATCATTTTACCCAGACTTCACAGCCATGGTGCAAGATGCCCTCCGCAAATTCAATGGTGTCAAGGCTACTCTTAGGAACTTGGGTTTGAGATATGGCATGTTGTACCCGGCCAGATTGAAAGTTGATGTGGGTGGGAGGTCTCGCATTTTCGATACTCCTACTGAAGCGCAGGAATTTTGTCAGGCTTATAAGCAAAACAACAGCCACTCCTCAAAAAATGGTGGGAATCCCTCTCCTCCCCATAGTGGTTCAGACGCTAGTGTAGACCTGTTCTCTGGCTCTGGTATGGGTTAATTTCATCATAAAGTTTATGTCTCGCTGCACAGTTCAATATTAGGAATATGTTCTCCATCCTTCTATATTACATTTTAGATAGCTGGTTTAGTGCCTTAGCGTTGCCATCCCCCATGGTGTATCCTCCAGATTGGTTTCTTCTTGCTTTGGGTACCTTTTTTCGGGGATTATTTTTTTTATACATTCACAAAGTTGATTGGTACTTTATGCGCAGATTTCTTTTTGGGATTGGCCTCACTCCTTCTGGGGTCTGGCTGGGTGGGGGTGGTGGGGGGGGGGTGTCCATGATTGCACAAAATGTTTATTGGCAATGCTATTCCGTTCACTGTTGCACGTGTTATTCTATTGTCGCTTATTGAATATAACAATGTTGTTGTTTCGCCAAGATGTCCAGGTTGGGTAATATAGTTGGCCCCTCAGACCTTTCCCTGGTGTCCTGGAATGTGCGGGGCCTCAATGATACACGCAAGAGGAGACAGGTTATCCATTACCTTTTAAGACATAAGGTGGATATCGCTTTCCTACAGGAGACGCACCTCCCTAAAACAGACGCGGCACGCTTTGGTGCCAGCTCGGGGGCACACAGATATTTTGCCAACTTCAGTAACTCTGCGAGAGGGACGGCCATTTTGATTCATAGGAGGGTCCCATTCAGCTTCGGTTCAGTCATCCGGGATGAGGAGGGCAGATATCTTATCGTTGCAGGGTCACTCTTTGGTTTTCAAGTTGCTCTTGTGTGTGTGTACGCGCCCAACACCGATTCTCCAGATTTCTTTCATGATCTTCATACCCAGCTAGCTAGATTGGCACCACAGACTTTACTAGTAGGCGGGGACTTCAACTTGCTATTATGATAGTACTTCCACTGCTCCAAACACTAAACCTCGCGCACGCCGCGCCCTTTTGGAGCTTTGTGAGCAGTTTGCGCTTTTGGACATTTGGCGCACACGCAATCATGCCTCCACCGAATACACGCATTATTCAGGCCCCCACAACACCTGGACTCGGATAGATTTTTGGTTGCTCACCCCTGACGTCTCTGGTTGGTGCACCTCACACAAAACGCTCCCTCGGACATATTCCGATCATTCCCCGGTTTTGCTACACCTGCAGGTCCCCCGTCCTGAGGGTTTTGAACGTCAATGACGCTTCCCCGGCCGCGCGTTACAAGATGAACTGTTTAAGGCAAAAATTCGTGAGGCCATAGAAGAATATTTCTCCATTAACACTGGTTCGGTGGACTCCTGGGCAGTCCTTTGGGAGGGGTTCAAGGCCGTCATCAGGGGCGCTTGTATCGCCAAACACGCCGGGGTCCTTAAGGATCTCCGAAACACTTTATTACGCATAGAACGCGAACTAGCGGTATTAGACAGTGCCTCGGCTCAGTCGTTCAGCCCTGCGGAGGAGGGGCAGCGCTTGACTCTGCTGGCTGATTACAGAGAAACAGCTGAGCGGGAAATTTTGTACTTGGGCAAATACCAGACTGCTAGGCAATACGGGGAAAGCGAGAGACCCGGCAGGGTTCTAGCTCAGATGCTACGTCCGCCTTATAATAAAGCATTCATCACTGAGATGAGGACTGCTGACGGCCGCCCCCTCACTGCCACACTTGACATTCATAACGAATTCAAGGCTTATTTTTCAACCCTGTACGCTTCCAAGCTAGGGAGCTCCCACGAAGCACAAGAACAATATTTGGATGAAATCGCTCTGGTTTATCTTGAAAAACATATGCAAGATTTTTTGGCTGATCCCATTTCGGTTGCAGACGTACTGGGAGCCATCGATGCCCTTCGGGGCTCCTCTGCCCCCGGTTTGGATGGCTTCACTGGGGACTTCTACAAGGAGTATAAAGATTTACTCGCACCGCAACTCATAGAAGTGTACGCGGAGGCTTTAGAAAAGCAATTACTTCCCCCTACACTCCATGAAGCGGTCATAATCCTCCTCCCTAAACCTGGCAAAGATCCCAGTGTGGATCGTATAGGCCTTTATCCCTGCTAAATTTGGACTACAAAATATTAGCTAAAATTTTAGCAAATCGCCTGTCCCAATTAATGAAATGTATTATATCCCCGGCCCAATCTGGCTTCGTCCCGCACTGCTCCACCTCGCTTAATCTTAGAAGACTCTTTGCCGTCATTCACAGGATAAACCCTGAAGTCCCTGCAGCGGCGATCCTATTAGACACGGAGAAGACTTTTGACTCCCTGGAGTGGCCCTTTTTTGTCTCCATAATGTGCCGCATGGGCATGCCTCTTGGCTTCATTTCCACCATCACTCTGCTATACAGTAAACCCATGGCGAGACTTCGCTTAAATGGCACACTTTCTCAGCCCTTTGGGCTCTCCCGCGGGACTCGTCAAGGCTGTCCTCTTTCCCCTCTTTTATTTATCCTGGCAATGGATCCGTTAATACGCCACTTCCAGGAGCGCCACCTTCATCGTGGGCTGCAATTCAACACTGGTCCTCTCCTGGTCTCACTTTACGCAGACGACACCATATTATATGTCAGAGAGCCCCAAGAAAATTTGGACCCATTAATAAGAGAGATTCTTAGATTTGGCTGCTTCTCTGGCCTTGGTATTAATTGGCATAAGTCTGTTATCTTTCCTTTAACTACAAGCACGAAACAGTGGGAGTGTGAATTCCCGCTTGAATGGTGTACAGACTCGGTCAAATATCTGGGAATACATCTCCATCTAGACCCCGCCCAGATCATCAGCTTGAATTATGGGCGGGCCATCGACGCATTGGGCACGCAAGTGGACAAATGGTCACGATTGCCCTTGTCAATGGCAGGACGAGTGGCGATCATAAAGATGGTGGTGCTTCCTAAGTTTTTATATTATTTTAATAATATACCTATTCCCCTCACAGTTAGCTTTTTTCGAACACTCCGCACACTCCTTACGCGTCTGGTTTGGGGTGGTAAACAGGCTTGTGTCCGCTGGTCTGTGCTTACACTGCCGTATGACAGAGGTGGCTACAATGTCCCAGATTTACAGTTGTATTATTTAGTGGCCCAATGCAGCTATTCACACTCATGGTTCCATCCTGAAGCCCGGATACCATATCTCCGACCGGAGGCGGACTTCGTCCTCCCAGAGAAGCTTTCCACGGCCCTACCCAAGGGCATCCCCAGGAACCCCTGCGACATCCAAACGGTTTCCACTACAAGTTGGGCTTGGGAGAGGCTGAGACGACTGGCTGGCGCTACCGCTTTATACTCCTCTGCGTTGCCCGTGCCCAACGCCCGGTGGATCCCGATCCTGGGCGAACGTTTAGTTCAGCGCACCTTGACCAAATTTGACATTTCCACAGTGGGCGATCTATATCCCGGTGGCCATTGCTTCTCCCTTACGGAGGACGCCCGCTTCCGGGACAGTAGTGTAATGGATAGATTTGTCCTGAGCCGCATTAGATCTGCGCTGCGCTCAGCCCTACCTGACTTCCCGGTTGAACCTGAATCCTTCCCCCCCCTCACACTGATAATCAAAAGCACAAATAGCACGCATTTAAACTCCAAACTATATAAGGCTTGTGCTAACATCAGGCCCGTAAATTACGATAAGATTCGCAGCGACTGGGAGTCTGATTTGGGGCGTCCGATAACAGATGAGCAATGGGCTAAATGCTGCGCTGCCACGCAAGAAGTTTCACTTAACAGCAAGCACAAACTCCTTCACTTTAAGTTTTTGCGTCGTATTTATTTTACCCCCGCCAAAGCGCATAAAATCGACCCTTCCAAACCGCACAACTGTCGCAAATGCGCGGCGCCACTCGCTGACTTTGCTCACCTCACTTGGACATGCCCTAAACTACTGGCATACTGGGAACGAGTCCACCACATTCTTGGGAAAATGATAAACCTACCCCTGATCCCTACACCAGAAGTAGCTTTACTGGGATACACAGTCAATTTCCCTAGAAAGGTGAGGCGGTTCGCATTGCTGGGGCTTCTACTAGCAAAGCGGGAGATAGCGATACATTGGGGCCGTAAATCAACACCCACTGCCCAGAACTGGCTCCGCAGCTTAGCGTATTGTAATGTTCACAGCGAAAACTATGCTAGCATAATGCCCAGCGCAGCCCGTCCCAAAGATATATGGGGTCCATATCGTTTATATGTAGAAAATATGTCTCATGCAACCAACTCTCCCCTAGAGCAAGGCATTGTTCCGACGGGAGTGGGGTAACGTCTGCACGATTGACTAACAAAACTGTGATTAGAAGTTATGTCTGGGGCGGCCGATTACACTCGTTATAAATGACAAATGTTCATTGATGTATAACTGCTTTTATTCCAGC
This sequence comes from Calotriton arnoldi, assembly GCA_963921515.1. Taxonomy (NCBI): domain Eukaryota; kingdom Metazoa; phylum Chordata; class Amphibia; order Caudata; family Salamandridae; genus Calotriton; species Calotriton arnoldi. Next base: position 93,461 of record CAWUFW010014622.1, read on the forward strand.
CTGGACGGGCATTTCATCGACACCAATGTTTTTCCTTCTGTAATGTTGGACAGCGACAATGTATGGCAATTAATGAGTGAACGGATTTGCACATGTATATCCTTTATATGTACGTAAAATGGAAAATAAAGTTTAAAAAAAAAAAACACTGCGTATGGTAGGCTTCATAGCCTCCCACAATATGAGTCTAGTAGAGGCGGAATCTATATTTTGGGAGAAGTATTCTGTCACGGCGTGGTGTAATTGGGACCAACGAAATGGGGGACGGCGGGGGCCCACCGCCAACAGCAATGCTACTGGAGAATGATCAGAGAGCTCTCTAGGTAAGATTTCAATGTCAGAAACTCTGTGCGTATGGTCGCGCGGCTCAAATAAGTAATCTAGGCGGGAGAACGACCCGTGCACCGTCGAGAAATAGGTAAAGCTTGTGTCCGTGGGATGGAAGGCTCACCAGGTGTCCACCCACCCCTGGGCTTCCCCGACGCTCTGCAGTCGAGTCACTCGCAGATCGCCCACGGGCCCTGCCTCCAACCACCTATCCCTCTCTGGGGACATAACATCGTTCCAGTCGCCGCCAATCACTGCTAGGCAGTTTGGCAAGGATCCCTACGCTCCTATGATCCAGTCGACAAAGGCTTGGCTTAGTGGAGGAGGAGCATAAACGCTACCCAGCACAATGGGTTCCCTATAAAGTGTCCCGAGATGAAGACATATCTGCCCTGCCCATCCACCCAGGATTTCTGTATCTGTAAAAGAACCCTGGTGTGCACAATGATGGCCATACCTCGCGACCCCTCACAAAGCCCGAGTGAAAGACCTGTCTAAACACAAAGCGTGTGTACACACAGGAGGGGGCCTGAGGAGATTTTTTGAGACCACGAGGGCAAACTCCCAGATTCTAATAACAAAACACACAAGAACCCTCAGGTCTATTAAGAGATACTGGGGGATGAAGAGGGCTGGCTACAAAGAAGGCGTCCCTTTAAAGGACGGTTTCCCTCACCCACCAGAGGTGGCATGCTTCATCATTGGGAATCCTCCTCGCATCATGAAACCTAGTCATGATGCGGGCTACAACCCCCTCGCTGGGTGGGAGGAGCTCAGGGATGTTTTTTTGTGCGAGGGGTTGTTACTAAAACCCAATGTGAGCTAACAGAGTGTTGTGAGGGGTTCAGTGCTGGAAGTGAAGTGATGTAAAACTAGCTACAGGGTTTACCACATCATTTTATTCTGGCTACCTTGTGCTGGGATTAAAAACAGAAAGTACGACAGAAAACATTAGTTCCTATCGTAATGTGCTCAGTTCGACATGTTTTAGCCAGTGATATAGAGAGTGTTGTGGCTTTCTTCAGGATCTCAAGTTAGCTACTGCTACGAAAGTGATATTGTTTCAAGTATATAGAATTTGATACAAAACCAGTGATCCAAGGGAAGCAAGATGTTATGTTATTGGTTATTTATATAGCGCACGTTCACCAAAAGGTCTCTTGACGCTAGTATGGGAGCCGACATCAAGATTGATTATTTAGCTGCTATATGGCTGAGAAAAGAGCCAAGTTTTCAGCATTCTTCTAAAACTCATGTAATTGTTTGCTAGTCGGATTGCAGTAGGCAATGACTTCCAGACCTGAGGACCTTGAACTGAGAAGCAAAGCCCTTCCAGTCTCTTTCGTTTGAACCTTGGAATCGTGGGAAGGTTCATTTTAGAAGACCTAAGGTTGCGTCTCGGAGAGTATTTTTGCATTTTGGTGGTTGTGAACTTGGGGCATTTGTTGTGGAGGGCTTTGAATATAATACAGCCTGTTTTGAAGATGGTACGTTGGGTCACTGGAAGCCAGTGTAGCTTCTTCATTAATGGTTTGATGTGATAGTGTCGCGGTTGTTGGAAAATAATTCTAGCTGCTTGGTTTTGCACCAGTTGGAGTCTATAGTTTAGATTTTTTGGGAGCCCCAAATATAAGGCGTTTGCGTAGTCGATTCTGGACAGGATTAGTGCAATGATGATCTGGATACTTGCCTCCATTGGAAAAAATCTCCTGATTTTCCTAAGTTGGAGGAAGCAGGAGGATGTCACTGTACCTATCTGAGATTTCATGGAAAGGTTATGATCGATCTGGACGCCTACGCTTTTTACAATAGTCCTAGGGACAGGGGGTGAAGCCATATCTGTTGGCCAATAGGCGGGGTTTCAATGGTTTACTTTGTTATTAGTTACGATTATCTCCGTTTTATCCGGGTTGAGCTTTAACGGATTGTTGTTCTTCCAGTCTCTAATGTGGGTCATAGTGTTTTGAAAGAACTCTCTCGAGTCACGTGTCCACGTGTCTCATCGATGGTGAAAATCAGTTGCATGTCGTCGGCATAGTTATATATTTTCACCTTCTTCTGCTGGAGGGTGATTATCAAGGGACGGATATATAGGTTAAAAAGGTGTGGGGATAGGGAGGAACCCTGGGGTACTTTGCAGCTCACGTGGACTATAGATGAGCAATATGGGGCGAGACGGACGGACTGGGTTCGGTCTTTCAGAAAGGATTTCATCCATTGTAGGGCTGAGCCTTTTAGGCCAGCATTGGCAATTCAGTCCAGCAGAATGCTATGATCCACGGTGTCAAATGCCGCTGAGAAATCCAGCAGGACCAGCGCTTGAATACTGCCTTCATCAGCCCCATGCCTCATACCGTCTACCACTGAAAGAATGACTGATTCGATACAGTGGGAACGGCGAAACCCTGCCTGGTGGGGGTCGAGGTAATTTGTCTCTGCTAGGAAAGAACAAAGGTGATTTGCTACATGTGCTTCTAAACTTTTTGCTGGATATGGGAGGAGGGATTTAGGTCTATAATTCTTTAGTATCTGTGGCTCCTCTCCATATGTTTTTTGTAGCGGGATTATCACAGCTTCTTTGAACGGTTGGGGAACATGTCCTTGCGTGAGAGAAGAGCTTAAAAGGGAGAGAATCACTTCTGGGAAGGATGAAAAGATCATTTTTTGTATTGGGGGGGCATGCGTCTTTGGGGGAGCCAGATTTTATTTTTGTTATTAATTCTGCTAGTTGGTCTTTGCTGATGCAGGGAAAAGTAGAAATGGAAGTGTGATTCCTATTTCCTGAGGATGGTTTAGTGTCTGATTTGCTCGGGAGAATAATAGCCTGTATTTTCTTTATTTTGTCTATGAAGAAGTGATTTAGGTCATCACATAATTTCTGTTTTGGCCCGATTGGTGGTGTTACTCGGTCTGGGGCAGATAATTCTCCCATTAATTTGAATATGTCTTTAGTTTTTTTGTTGGAGTCTAGCACTTTGTTTGAAAAGAAAGTTATTTTGGCTTGAAGGATAGCTTTTTTATAATTTTTCATACATTGTATGAAGATTTCTTTGTTTTCTGGCGAGGAAGAGATTCGCCATTTCCGTTCTACCTCTAGCGTTTTTAGTTTAGCTGTCTTTAACTCTTCGGAGAACCATTTTGACGCCTCATGCTGGCGGGATGATCTGATTTTTTGAAGGGGGGCGTGAACATCACTGGCCTTTCTTTGCCATTGTGATATTTCTTCCTCGTATTTATCCAGGTTCTCTGTCATGGAGGGTAGGTTAGATGCTAATGTGTTGCAGAGGGAAATTGTGTTTATTCTATTCCAATTTTTAGTCATGATCTTTGGGAGGGAGATGGGTTTAGGTAGAGTGATTTCTCCGAGGGTGAGCTTTATTAAGCGGTGGTCAGACCATGTGCAGGGATAGATGGAAATATTGGATATAGTGAGGTTAATGGACCAAGCTTGGTCCAGCGTGTGTCCTTTGATATGTATGGGCCCCTTTATATGAGATTCGAAGTTGAGACTACATAGCATTTCGGTCATGTCCTTGGAGTCTTTACACTCAGTTTCCTCATTTGCCCAGTAGTCCATGTCGCCAATGAGTACAATTTTACCATGGTCAATAGATAGTGAGGACATGAAATCTGCTAGGCCTTTTGGAAATTCCTGCATAGGCTTTGGTGGTCTATAGAGGAGTACACACACCAGCGAGGCATTGGGGAGACCAGTTTAAAGGTGATGCTGTCAATTGATGCGAGATGTAGTGAGGTTAGAGAAGTGAAAGTAAGATGTTTTTTTATAATTGCTGCCACACCCCCACCTTTTTTCCCGGTTGATCTATTGGCATTCAGGAGATAGTAATTTCCTGGTTGTGTCGCTAGTATGTCAGGCATGGAATCATCCATGAGCCATGTCTCTGTCATGAGCAATATGTCTGGGCTATCTGTATTCAGTCAATTAAATATTTCCAACTGATGTTTAACCAAGGAACAAGAGTTGAGGTAGATAATATTAAGGTTGTTGGTTTTTTGACTCGTAAGGGTAGAGATTGCCTTTTGGGGAGCAGAAGGAAGTTGGGCTAGGTTCTGTGTGGATGTGTTCATCTCAGGGTGGTGGATTCACCGGTAGTACCTGTAAGGGGACATAAAAAGCATACAGAGCAATTTATGAATTGATAACAGCTTGAAATAGACCAGCCAGTGTATAAGTTTGTAAGTCACCCAGATAGTCAAGTAAGAATATCAACTAGCTTGTGTTAACAGAGGAAAGGAATTCCCAACTCACAACCCAAAGGTCCCTGTCCTAAAGGGTGGTGCTCAATTGTTGGGAAATGATACAGCACCGTGAGTGGTTGTCATAAATAGGAGGCACTTACCTGCAGACGTCAGGCATAGTACCCCAACTGTCCTTAGCATACAAGCTTAAGGTAAAAACACATCTCCAACCTGTTCGAACAAGGTTGTGGCCTTAATGTAAAAAAATAGGTACAAGTTTGGAGCAACAAGCATAATAAAAGCGGAGACCAAGTCAACTCAGATATATGATAAAAGCATTTTCAGCAAAGGAAGGCTGAACTCACTCTGTGCTCATTTGGCTAAGGACAGAGAAAGTATGCCTACGTGTGTCTAATGTTACTGAGTATAATAAAGTTATATTCAATCAGAACTGTGTCCCACAAAGTGGCAGATGGCTAGCTGGGTACTCATAATATACCCTAATTGAAGTGTGAGTGTATAGCTACAGCGAGGGATTCCCCACACCCTGGTTTTGGTTCTGAGCCTCGAGTGTACATGATTGCGGAATGATCACCCTAATAGTCAGAGAGAGGCGATATCCATATTCAAGAGAGTCAAGAAATACTTTATTCGGCAACTAAAAGCCATAAAAGCAAACATTTGATAAAAAATACAGTCATTAAAAAGTCATACGAGTCAATAGGCTAAAAACCAACAGTACACACGAATACAATTAAAAACACGTTTTTAAAAGCCGCCGCTAAGCATTATAATAAACATAAAATGCGGCAAATAAGTGCATGAGTAATAAATTGACTCAGTAGATTAGCATAACGGGCACAGGATAACACATGTAGTTCTCAGAACACAGTTTACAGATACAGCCTGACTACTGCAAAGACAACCTCTTCCTTTGTCTTGTGGCCCCTGTTAAAAAGCTTGCGACCCCAAAGCAAACCATAGGGCAGGAAAGCATTTGAAGATATAGTAGTGCAGGCCTTACTTGGACAAATTAACGAATTCTGAGCAGCAGGAGTATGAACTTTTTGCGAAAGGAATCATAGAAATCACACAAAAAAATGAAATGTAAAGTGTCCTGCTCAGAAAAATTGTCACAAGAGCAGGGCTGTAGTGCTCCAGGTTTCGTGTAGCCTTTGGGGACGGCTAATAACCAGGGTACCAGATTCAATCGGAATCTGGTTAACACAAAGCAATGGTATGCTTTAGTGACAAACAACAAATATGGCTGTACCTGTTGGCTCAGGCTCAGTGTAACAAACCTTCTCACGGTGGGCTTAGTTAACTCGTTGCCTTCCCTGAGCCCCTGCCTTTTAGCCAGAAACTGTTTAATATCTCTAATGGCTGCCGGGCCTAGGGGCCTAGGATTAGCTTACAAATCAGGGGAACCCAACCATTTCATTTGCTCCCTAATAGGGCTGTCAAAAACGGCATGTGTCGTGCGCCGTCACATATGAGTGCTGATAACAGAACTGTGTGGTTGGGACTCATTCCGGAAGACAGAATGAGGTGTTGATGCTGACACATTCTTAAAGTGTGGTCATGAATTCTAACTAGTGCCTCAAGTAGGTGTTCAAGGTTAGTGGAGCTGCTGACACCGAACAGTCACGTCTAGCTCCCATGCTTACCATTATCATGATGTAACAACTCATAGTTAAAGGCCCAGCAGGCCAAAGAGCAGCAAGTTATATGCGATAATAGAGACAAAGTCAATCGTGTGGAACACTGCATAATCGTTTTCCGCCCCAGGTGTGGATATTCCGTCCCGAGCCAGAGAGTATGGCTTGAGCCTGAGATTCCGGCCCGATTGCGGAAGTAAAGATTTGACTCGTAAATGACCTCTGTGAATACCAAACGTCGTAAAGTTAGACTTTAGTCTCAGATTACCTTTCTGAATCGGGCCCATAGAGACCAATTCACAAAGGTATTTGTGAGTTTGTAAAGTAGTACCCTTACAGTACTCTTTTATGTACTTTTACATGCCTTTGTCAATTGGGCACAAAACATTTAAAATTATTACAATTAATACAAATAGAAAGGGCTGTGCCCTCGTTACACTTTTACTAATAGGGAGTGGGAAGGTTCGGGGCTTATTTACAAAGACTTGTAAAAGAGTGTTTCTGTACTACTACTTCCTGCACTCATAATGTGTATGTGACTCAGTCAATCAATCTATCAATTCGATCTTTATTCGGATAAGAATATATCCATAAAAGCACAATCACATAGCAGCATTAAAAGACACAAATCCATAATAGTCATAAGAATGATATAAAAACAAATTCAATAAAAACATTATACATGAATATGCCTCATATTATTAATGGATACAACAATTTTTCAGTTAATGCCCACTCAGTTCATGCCATTCATGGTCATTATAAAAACAAGTCTTCAGAAAGTGCCCACTTAGTTCATGGTAGTCGTAATAACAGTATAAGGATTTGTTCAGTGAGAACATCCTTCATAAAGTGCACATCGTATTACGGGCACGTACAGCGACTTTCAAAAAGGTGCCTACTCGAAGGACTAGTTCATCATCTTCCAGTGTAAGAATTTTCATGTAAGCAGCTTCGAGATGGACGGGCAAGATTTTTTTTTAAAACGGTATCAAAAGCCATTTTGCGTATTTTATATAAAATTTACAAAAGAATAAAAAATGGAGCATCGTTTGCCCACTCCGGCCGTCGCATGGACATGGCAGATGGTCTAGATTAGCATTGTACCCGAGGGGAAAACAGAGTAAGAATTTTACTGTGCCTGCCCTTAGACGAAAAAGGAGTCCCCTCTTCCAGCGGCCTATAGGTTTTAAGAGATAACTAGATGGCATATGTGAGACATTCTCAATAGACATGTAGGTTACAACTGTAGATTTCTTAATCTCTCTATCATGTCTTGCTCTCCTATAATGTGCCTATAGGGCCATTCAAAGGTCTTTTTTGTTCACACTATCTATTTCAGTTGGATTTGAAAAGAGCTGTTCATAATTGACACTGCTTAAATTCTCACTCACTGAGGCGAGTCACGGTATATCCCTTCCCTTCTCGCACTTGAGGCAATCTCCTATTATCTCTCTTGTAAGGGGTGCTGCTGGGTTTTTCCAGATTGCTAACCAAAATAAAGCAGGGCGGGCCTTTATACAGTCTTCAATGTAGTGCAATTTTAATTTACTATGGCAAACATATTGGGACGTAGAGATCGGTGCTCCCAAGAGTTTTCGGCACAATCTGTTTTCTTCACACTGAATGCTGTTGCTCCTAGTGAAACCCCAAACCTCTGCGCCATATGTTGCTGTTGGTATGCACTGAGATTTAAAAATGTTCACGATTGCTAAAATTGCCACTGTCCTCTTTGGCTGAGGAAGACCAAGAATCGAGTTAATAGCCTTAGAGAACTTATTCCTGCTGTACACCACATGATCAGACCAGGAACCATTAGCAGCAAAAACCAACCTCAGTCACTATCAATAACTAAACCTCCACCCTATCTAAATATACTAACTTGCCACATAAGTACTTTTAAAACAAAAAATTAAAGCACAGAAATTAAAAGGAAAGATAGATAAGGAGTAGAAGAATATCTTAAGACTGAGAAAAATATGTACCAGAGTCGAGTACTATTGCATTATCATGCAGTTGGTGATTTATTAAACAATCTTAATATTCATATTCGGTCAGATTTTTTCGTCTTCTTCTAGTTAATTTTTTATTCATATGAAGTATGACAGAACGCAAACACTTAACTATTAGGTGCTTGTGTGCTGCAGTAAAGTCAGAACTTCCTTATGGTTTTACCTATGAAAAGAGGCAATTTAGCAACTATTGCTGTTATGCGTTCATCTGTTTTAATTCTCTTGTGAATTGTTATGCAGCTCTCTTCAAGTGTCACATTATACAGTTATGCTGTTACCTGTGTTTTGTGTCTGCCTCATGCGTAATATACAAACAGCTCTGTTTTGGCGATTTGTGCAGATCCATGCTGCCCAGTGCTTCTGTCAGCACACTCTGAAGAGAAACAGTCTGCAGTTGAATGCAGTCTATTTTGAAGGCATTCTGTGTAATGCTATGTTGCACAGCTTTCTTTTGTGGAACACAGGAGTAGTAGTCTATACACACTAATTTTGGGGAAAATGTGCTGTATAATACTCCAATTTGCTCCTTTTGTTTGATAATTCGACAAGCGAGATCCCCTAGCAAACCTTCCTTGGAAGAGTTGAGTTCACTCACTCACGGAAGCATGGGCCATTTATTTGTGTCTCACCAATTTCACCGTCCGCCACTGGTTCAACTCTATCATTAAACCTTCTAGCAGGACTTTAAATGTGGAGGTACTCTCAGGCACTGAGAGGAACGCAAATTGTGTATTGATGTACCATGATGCAAAAAAGTAAACTTTTCTGGGATGTGATGCAGTGTCCGGCCACACCCTTTTCCCTGCCCAAACTGATTTTTATGACCTCCTCTACCATTTATCTCACGTTCCTAATGTCCCTTTTTGTAAAAATTGTTTTTTGGCCCATTGATTATACTTCATCCAGCCCGAGCCGGAGATTCCGCCCGAGTGTGGAGATTCTGGTCAGAGCCGGAGAGTACGGCTTGAGCCTGAGATTCCGGCCCGACTGCGGACGTAAAGAAACAACTCGTAAATGACCTCAGTGAATACCAAAAGTTGTAAAGTTAGACTTTTGTCTCAGATTGCCTTTGTGAATCGGGCCCCTAGTGTTTAAATGTAATCGTATCTAACTGATATTACAGGATATATTCTGTAAAAGGCCATTAAGACAAACGTGAATATAAAAAGGACTGTCTAGAAGTCTGAAAAGCAAAAACAAAGAAATATCACAGGCGTGTGCGTAGGAGTGGGTGATTCATCAATTCTTATTCATTTTCAAAAATGGTTCAAGAGAATTCAGTTTTTCACTTTAGTAAAAACATAGCTCATCTTTTGACCTCAAGCGTGGAAGTAGTCCGTTGTTGATTGCACAGAGAGGTTCGCACAATAGTATGGGAAAATATGAACAGGGTTGGAGTTCAGCGAGAACACTTCAGAAAGTTATTTTGTCTGCTACACACTGACCGTAACTGTGTTGAGATTGAGTTTCAATTTAAACCAGGGTGTCACAGAAGTTTCCAGTGTGGTTTGCTGGCAGCCATGGGACGTGGCATGAGCAGCTGATGCGACATTGAGAATAGTTAAATGCATACACATCCATGCCAAAATTTTAGAAGAGGAAAGTGTGAGATTTAAAAATAATTGGGAGAATATATGTCCCCTATTCACGTCTATTGAAGCGGAAACAATTTCAGGCAGGAAATAGCCAAAATAAATTCATTTTTTGCTTCAAAAATCTGAAGTTTCTCGCCTTAATCAGGTCTATTGCATGCATATAGTGTTCTATTTAGTGGTATGAGGCTCCTGCTCTCAGTCATAGCAACACGTCTACATTCTCATTTCAGAGTCCAGGAGGGGTGACCCTTCCTTGCACAAATGGGTTGAATGACTATGAATTAGCAGGGCACAGCAATATAAAAACACTCATGTGTCAAGAGGCCACCATTTCAGCTGGAGAAGTGCCTTCCTGCTGGCCCAAGCCTTGATCTGCTTGAGCACACACACTTACGCACAAGGAAACACCAGCACTGCTGTGCAAGCGCGACTCGGAGACAGGAAAATAAAATAAGGCCGATCACCCTTCAGCTTACACCTAAGGCTGAATGGTGATTGGCCTGATTTTATTTTAACCTCCCCCCACTCCCTCTGCGCTGTCATTCCCTGCTCTTGTGTGCTGTGAGGGCAAATGGGCATGTCCTTAACCAGCCGATCCCAATGCCTTTAATTATGAGAGAAGGTTTGGGTAGGCGCTTGAAACCTGTGGGCCCCCTAGGAATATGTCACGGACCCCAGGGGGTCCGCGGGCCACAGGTTGGGAAACGCTGTCTCGATTCTCCTTCTTCTTATCACTTTTCATCCCGCTAAATTTAGCAAACTCCGCCCCTTGCAAAGCATGTACATGAGGATTTAAAGACATTTGCTCCATATAAGCAGAGATGGATTCAATACTACTTGCTATTTCAATAGCTTTCTCCAATGTCAAATTGTCCGTGGTAAATAATTTCTCCTGAATCTTTTTTTTTACAGTTTTTTTCCACCACTTGATCTCTGATCATTTCATCTTCAAATGACTTATAGACACAAAGATGCTAAAATTCTCAGGGCCCCCACATAGCACTCAGTTGATTCTCCTGGTAATTGATGTCTGACATAAAATGTGTTCCTTTCCATTATAACATTTTTCTTTTTCAAAAATCGAGTATCTCGCATGTTAATAGTGGCATATTCATACAACACATCCCTCTCCCCCATCACATTAGACACAGGTAAGTTCTTTAAAAAATTTCTACCTTCAGGACCAAGAGAATGTTTTAAAATTGCGTACTTCTTGTTATGAGTAAAAACATCCCCTTCAATAGCTTCAAAGCAGGCCTCAAATCCTTCTTTTCATTGTTCCCAGTCAATATGTGAAGAACCCGGTGTGACCAAAAAGGGCAGAGGGGGAATAATGTTTTCTTGTATTCTGAAATACAACGAAGAACTCCCTGACACCTATAAACAAGGACATGGAATAATTGGCCGGAAAATATGCAACTTGAAACAAAAATTGAACCTTCACTGTGCCAGACAAAAAGTATGCACTCAATACTTAAAAGTACCTGAAACATTAGTAAAATGTACTTCACATGAAATTCAATTGCTGCCAAACAAAAGCGCTGTAGAGACTGGTGTACGCATCACCGAAATGTTCCTACTGAATAAATGCACTACGTTGCCTAAATGCACTCTTGTCTTGCTAGTGTGCGCATCACCAAATTATATGAATGCTCAATACGTGACTTGAATTAAACTGTACTGAAGTCTGGTGTGCACATCTCTGAATTAAATAAATTGACAATACAATATAGGACGTGCATAAAATGCTCTCTTGACAAATACCACGTTCCACTCTTCCGGTGGAGCCAGCTAACCAGCGGCATAATGTTTTCCGCTGTCTATGGATGAGACACGAATTAGACCGGCCGGACTTAGACCGCACGACGACTCGGACTTACAAGGATTGAATTGAATTTGGACTTGTTAACCCATGCCTTTGGTATATATAACTGACAACGCGCTGCTACTTGTTCACAATAAGTCCCCACATAAGAACGTGAACGCCTTTAATGATTTATGCACTTGAGGACTGGCTCTTTCGATTTGGAAAGTTGTACTCATACCAACGGATGCTTTGTTCCTTTAAGGGCACTCTGTCTTCTGTTTGTCCTGAAGAGGCCAAAAGTGTTAGGCCGAAAAGCGTCAACACCTTCTTTGGAGAAGTCTCTACAAACCCAACAACATTTTGTTTATGATAATTGGTATACACACTCAAAAGACTAAAGAGGATAGGGGTTTTCCTCATGTGTGCATACTTCAAAGACTATCTCCAAATGGGATTGTGCATAAAATGAATTGCAAAACCATCATCATCAATTCCTAAAGGAGGACTGGGAGTTAAAGAAAACGCTTTATAGATGGCCCAGTAGGTTCGCTGTGATAATGTTAATTGTCGTTTTAGTATATTGTTTGTATATGTAATATTGTTGATTTTTTTTTTTTTTAGCTTTTTTCGCTATGTGACACCATGCAGGATTAGGGCATCTGTCCAACTGAGTGAGGACGAATATAATTCCTTGTGTGTATATAAAATAAATTTGCTATTATCAAGTATTAAAAGCCAGTGATTAATTCAGGTAATCACCGTTGTACTTGCTTTGTATATATTTTTCCCCGCATTACAATTTTTTTCTGTATTCTGTTTGTAGCTTATGTGATGCTGGGTGATTAAGGCTGACCCCCATATAATTTTGCTCTCTTGACAGGTGTTTGCATCACCGAATTAAGTGAAAGCGATTACATGCTGTTGAGCTCAATTGCGCACTTGTCTGGTGTGCACAAAACTGGTTTACTTGAATGTGGCAATTACCAATCCAAAGTGATGCACAAAGCAGTGTTAATGCAACCCAAGCTATATGTAAACGCCAAAAGCCTAGCCAATAAAAATGGCAAGGGCGACATGCACACACTAGCCATGTAACTTTACATCAGTTGAGCATTCCTTTGATTGATGCGATGATGCTGATACGTGATCTGATGCGTGAGACTGCGCCAGGCCGCGTCCGCATCTAAGTACTCAAAATACTTGACTTACACAGTGGGACACGCATACGTCCCTTGCACCTTCCATCTTGCGAGTGTGGTCAGCGGTATGACTTCAATCTCCTGCTGGCAGCGGTCACCACATAGCTGCACTTGCCGAGGAACACCAACGTCTGGGCTCAGTCGGTCATCAAGTCAAGACACTGCGGTTGAAGCCCACTCATCGCCACTGTGAGGTCCACAACAAAGACACAGGTGTGGAAATGTGCTTTTTGATGAGCACACCGGTGCAGGGGTCACCCTTCTCTTGTCCACGGGTCCATAGACCAACAAAATAGAGATTGGCACTGAAGCTGGAATTCAAATAACAAGTTTATTAATCACTCATGAGTGGGACTACGTCCACACAGCACTTGAGAGTGCTGCCTGAGGTAGTACACTGAAGTCACAGACCATGGTGCTTATATACAGAATTTGTTGCAGAGTAAGCATGTAGTTACAAATAGAAGCTACAAGCATACACAGAAATAACTACCTACAAACATGGGCAGATGGGAGATCACTTAGTCAGCAGAGTGGGAGGGGGAACAGAACTGTTTACATCAGCAAAAAACAGTTGACAGTTATATCTTTAGCCAGGTGCATTCTAGCAGCTACAGGCCTTTGCTCAGCACATTGATTTTAGCTCAGTACAGAAGGAGTTAACTAGAGTTGATGACACAAGCAGAATAGAAGGGCAAGCAACAGTGAAGACGGAAGAATTACATAGCTAACAAAATGGATGCCACAAACAAGATTGCTTCAGCCTATGCTAACAGAAATTATTTCAGATTTCCACAGATGACCCTTTTAGCATATGCTGAAGACATCTTCTAGGCTTTATAAGGAGTACGGAAAATATCATGTACATCTATCTGCATTAATTCATTAATTTCTTGATCACTTGCTAATCGGGCATTTACATTCTTAACATTTTGTTTAGTCGGTATACACGAGGTGCAATTAGAAACACAATGGGAACAAAGCATTGGGCCGCATTGAATACATAGGCAACAAGTGAAAAGAATAGCAAGAAATATACATAAGGCTGACAATAGCTTCCAGCCCCATGCAGTAAACATGTTCCATAGCCATCCAGTCAAAGTCCAAGTTCCTGAATCCTGATGGATTTCAGTGGCTATTTTGTGCAACTTGGAAATTGCGTCAAAAACAGAAGGGGCGTGGTCAGGGATATAGACACAGCAGCTACTCCCGATGATGCGACATGCTCCACCACGGTCGGCCAGGATGACATCAAGGACCATCCTATTTTGGAGCGCCACAATTCTCGCAATTTGTAGTTCTTCTGTGATGTTTCCAAGCGCCATTGCTGTCTGATTGGTTACAGCCTCTACAACACGTGTCAAGCGCCTTATTTTTCTACTGTTTAAGGCCGCACCAACAAAGAAGAATAGTCCCAAATTAAAGTCAATATACTGCTGTAGTGCAGTATCAGTTTGATCCACCTCATCATTGTTTATTGTCCTTTTGAATCTGTTCTTGGAAATGTCATTATACAGTTTATAGTCTTTATGGTAGGATGCAGGTGCCAAAAACACAGGTGGAAGCAAAAAGGACACGTAGCAGCTTCCCGACCAACCAATAGGTAGATGGTAATAACCTTTACTTCCGCAAATAAAATAGGTGTTGTGTGAGGACAAAAAGCTGCTATTGTTCATTCCAGTAATGTTCAACACTAAAGTACAGTCACTTTTCCCCACAGGAATACTGCCAATACTGCTCACACAGAGATCCGCTCGAGCTCTAGTAACAGCAATAACAGGAGGCCCATTCCCCTTAGTTGTTCGAGTGTTAGGGAAAACATAGTGTATGGAGGAATTTCCTCGGCGATACTCCTCCATTTCCCACACAGTTCCTCTAGCTTGTGGATCTCCTTCCTCATCGGGGTAACAAACTTTATTCAACTGAGCATTTAGTCCACCTACATCAGCATAAATAATATTAGCAACTTCAGAAGCCCACAACAATGCAAACCAGGCTCTGCAGGAGCCATTATGTGAAAACGGCAAGGGAATAAAAGGCGTTCCTCCCTTTTTCTGATGAGCTGGCATCATTCCACATAACCAGCAATTGGAAACGTTCGTGGCATTGTGTGTATGGTGCAACATTTGGATGAAAGTGTTATTGAGGTAGGACATTCTGTGCTTCTGCTCATGATAAGGAAGAGTAAAATAATGATGTTCAATTGGGACAGGAGTAGTAGTAGTCAGTAAATTTCGGACAGGAGCTACTTCCTCTACAATCCATGTTATTATAGCAACAATAACAATAGTCAAAGTAAATCCAGTAGCAATTATTGTTCTTTTGCTACAAACTCTTGCAGCAGTTGGTTTCTTCTCCTTAGACATATTCATTTCGTCGACAAACAACAAAGCAGATGGTGCCCTAAGGTCCTGGGCAGGCGTTGATTTCTTCACTAACGTTGAGACGAGTAGTCACTAAAAGACTACCCCCTTTGTAGTTAGGCTTTAACTACCCAGGACAGTGGCTCAAACAGTCTCTTTCAATGAAATGTCTTTCTTCCTGGGTCGAAGCTGATATCGAGATGTACCAGGAATCGTGTGGTCCGGGAAGACTTCCTCAGGTCCTTCAGGTGACACAGCTTGTCCTTTCTCGGTGACCAGGATATCGCGGTGATCTGCCAACACAGCTGGGCTCACTAGGTCTTGCAACACTTTTCGGCAGTGTGTCGCATGGACCCAGTTTTTCCGGTTCGTCACTCGAACTGCAGTCCTGGTAGCCAGTAGTACCTGCTCCGGTCCTCGCCACCTCGGTGCTAGGGAGCTGGTCCTCTGGAATGTCTTTACGACCACAAAGTCAAAAGGCCATAAACAATGGCCCTCACCTTGCGACCTGTCTGGAAGAGTCTCCCGAACCTGTTGATAAATAGAAGACAAACTGTCAGTCAACTGAGACAAATAGTCATTCATCAATACATAGGGTACATCATGTATAGGGCGTGGCTTAGGAATCCCCCAAATATTCATTGGCCTTCCAAAAGCCACCTCATACGGTGTGAGGCCAGATCGTGTATGTGGTATCGATCTAATGGATAGCAATGCTAAGGGCAAAGCATCAGGCCATTTCAAAGATGTGGAAGCCTGTATCTTAGCCAATTTTAATTTCAAAGTGGAGTTGTAACGTTCCACTAGTCCTGCTGATTGTGGGTGGAAAGCAGCATGAAACTTCTGCTTAATTCCCAACCCTTTCATGAGATACTCAACAACTTGCCCAATAAAATGGGGTCCGTTGTCACTCCACAAAACTCGGCAAATGCCGAATCGGGGAAATAACTCCTTTTTAGGAGCACCTTTGCTGTCGTAAGAGCTGTATTATCCTTAGTAGCGTATGCTTCCACCCATTTACTGAAAGCGCAAACCACTACTAAGACATACTTTAGATTGTTACAGCGCTCAAGCTGGATGTAATCCATTTGCAGGACCTCAAAAGGTGCAGTTGGTATTGCAAACCCTCCTGTTGGAGTTCGTGTTCCCTTTCCAGGATTATACTGGAGACAGATCAGACAGGACTGGACTATTTTCTTAGCCGTACCGACAATCTCTGGATGATCCCAAACTTGCATAAGTTGCTTTGCTATTGAGGATGCTCCAACATGTGCCGGCCCATGTGCCATGTGAATCATAGGATCTAAATAGGCTGCGGGTAACTTCCATTTTGTCATTTCTTTATTCCTCCAACAGCCCTCGTCATCCAATGTTCCCTCCTTGGACCATTGGTCTAATTCATCAACAGAAGCAGATTGCTGCATGTCCAGCACCTCTTGCCTGGCATCATGCCAACGTTCAGCCTGTGACTTAACTACATACATAGATGTGGTACTTCGCTGCATTGCAGTCTCACGAGCTGTGCAATCCGCAAAGGCATTGCCTGCTCCTATTCTATCAGTCACTTTCTTGTGTGCACTACATTTAACAATTGCCACTTTCTTAGGATAGGTCAAGGCAGTAAGGAGATTATGTACTAATTCCCCATGCACTATTTGTGTCCCATGTGAAGTGAGAAAGCCTCTTTCTTTCCAAAGTTGCCCGAAGTTATGAGCCACGCCGAAGGCGTATTGGCTATCAGTGTAAATGTTAACAAGCAACTCTGTACTAAGCTCACATGCTCTTGTCAGTGCTATCAACTCGGCTGCTTGAGCTGACTTCTGTGGGATACGAGCTGTCTCAACTACTGTCTGAAGTGTTGTAATTGCATAAGCAGCAGATGTAGTGCCATCAGGCAATTTCAGGCAGGATCCATCAACCCACAATTCCCCATCAACACTAGAAAGAGGTGTATCTTGTAGGTCAACACGACCCTTTGTGTGTTCTTCAGTAAGGGATATACAATCATGTAACTCTTGTGACTGAGACTGAGTAGCTGGAAATGGCAATAATGTAGCAGGGTTCAGAGTCAAACATCGTTTTAACGTGATATGAGGGGCCAAAAGTGTCAATTCATATCCTGTCAAGCGAGCACTAGTCAGATGCTGTGTTTTTGTTTGATTTAACAAGGCATCAACTGAATGGGGTACTAACACAAGCAATCTATGTGACAAGACTATTCCCTCGCTCTGACGTATGGACACAGCCGTTGCCGCCACCGCTCGAAAACAACCAGGCAGCGCGCGGGCAACTGGATCAAGGACAGCTGAGAAATATGCACAAGGACGTTGTTTATCACCGTGTGTTTGTGTTAAAACTGAGAGAGCGCAACCTTCCCTCTCGTGTACATAGAGTGTGAAGGTCTTAGTGTAGTCTGGAGTTCCTAATACTGGTGCAGAACAAAGAGCTTGACGTAACTGTTGGAAGGCATCCTGGCACTCAGTAGTCCATGGGAGAGGCATCGGAGTGTCTTTAGTCAAAAGGGCCAACAAGGGTTTAATAATGTGAGAAAAGCTAGGGATCCACTGCCTACAAAAAGAAGTAAGGCCAATCAGTGCACGGACATCCTTCTGAGTACGGGGCACGGGAGTGTCTTAAATAGTTTGAATGCGATCTGGTGTGAGTGCACGTCCCTCCTTAGACAGGAGGTGACCTAAATAGGTAACCTGCTGTCTACAAAATTGCAGTTTCTTCCTAGAGACTTTGTGATGATGAGAGGCAAGAAATAACAATAATGACAGTGTTCCTTCTTTACACTGTTCAGGGGTATCAGCAGCCAACAAGATGTCGTCGACATATTGAATAAGAGCCACCCCTTTCGGTACAGGAAAAGAATCAAGCTGCCTTTTCAACGCCTGACTATAAATGCTAGGACTCTCTGTATACCCTTGTGGAGCTCTACAGAACCTGAATGATCTATTATTCAAAGTGAAGCCAAACAAATAACGGCTGTCAGGGTGAATAGGTATTGAGAAAAATGCATTCTTTAAATCAATTACACTAAATGTAGTGGCAGTAGGAGGAACCATGGTGAGAAGTGTCGTGATATCAGAGACTACCGGGTATTGGGGCACCACGATTTTATTAACCTCTCGTAAATCTATAATAAATCTGTACATTTTAGTATCAGTGTCTTTTTTCAAAATAGGAAGGATAGGACTATTACAAATGTTATAAGGGACTTCTTCCACAACCCCCACCTTGATCAAATCCTGAACAATGAGTGTTAATGCTTCTTCGCCTTCCCGAGATATTTTATATTGGGGCAATCGAGGCAATGAAGCACCTTCCTTCACTTGAATATGCACTGGTGGAATAACCATATGTCCCACATCGGTATCTGATGTAGCCCACAAAGTACTAGGTAAAGATGCCAAAGCGATATCTTCTTTGATGAGACAAGACCTCTCAACCATTGGATAGTTATCATTTAAGATAACACGCACACTTTCTGGGGAACAACGTATTGTAGCACGAAAATGTTTAAGCATATCAATGCCCACAATATTATCCGGCGTGTTAGGGGAAAGCAGAAATGGACATGCTGCAGTAAATTTATCAAGACTAAATGCAAGTGGCTGTGACAGTGGGCTAGGTGTAGGTGTCCCATCGAATCCTATCGATGTTATCATTGCGCCAGACAGGGGAGCCCTAGGAACCAATTTTTTAGACAGAGCACTACGAGTAGCTCCTGTATCAACCAGAAACCGATCAGTAGAACCCAAGACATTTGCAGCAACATAAGGACCCTTCTGATCTACTGGGACCTCGACCGGTTCCTTACCCCATCCTATGCATTCCTATGCATAATCAAAATCCGCAAGACCATCAGCCGAATAATCAGACATTTGATATTGATTTAGTCTATCAAAGGTATTAGAATAATTTGGTCCGTGTTCAACTGCCTCAAACCTGGGACGGGTTCCTATTCCTCCCCTATTTCCTGAATTCCCTGGGCGTCCTCTCATACTTCCTCTACCCCGTTGATACTGCTGACCTCGCAAAAGGGGGCACTCAGAACGCCAATGTCCAATCTCTTTACAATAAGCACACTGATCAGAACACAAAGTTGATCGAGAGAAAGGGGGTACAGCAGGTGTATATACTGCACGTCCACCTCTACCACCACCTCTGAATGGTGGACCATATACTTGAGCCAACATAACTTTTGTTTTTGAATCCTTAACCTTCTTATCCTCTTTGCCCTTTGCTTCCAATTCCTGACGCTCATAATACTGGGCCATAGTCAAAAGGGAGACTGGGGAAGACGTAGTCCACAAACTCTCGCTGGCCTTAAGGCGACTAGCTATTTCTGGCAACATGTTAGCGATAAATTTGTCGACGAACAGATGCTTACCCGTGTCATCTGTCAAGGACTGCCCACTAAAGTCATGGAATGTCTCTTCAAATCGTGTAAAGAAATCAGAAACTGACTCATCCGCTTTCTGTTTACAAGACGCTAACGTAGTCCAATCTATTTTCTTAGGGGGTATAAGAGTTTTCAACTTAGTCACAATAGCTTTGGGAAGATCTAATATCTCCTGTTGTGGTTTCTGCGCAGGCTCTCTAGCCGCATCTATTTCTTCTAAATGCACCCAAGTATCACCATATGCTACATTATCATCTATTTTCCGAATTGTTCTCCACATATCAGGGGGCAAAATAAGTCCAAAAAACATATCAATATCTGGCAGAGTCATAGTACAGGAGCTAATGGCTCCTTCTACTTCCTCATAGAAAGCGGCAGGATTTTTCCGCGGATCGGGCAAAGCGGCTTTAAGAGCCATAACATCTGCTCTACTCCAAGGGGTATAAACCCAATTATAAATAAAATACCCTTTCGCATCATCTGAAGTCTTATCTTCATTTGTTCCCGTACCCTTTGGAGGAACATACAAAGGCGCAGCTTCACGCATTGGTCGTATACCAACTTCAGCACTACTAGATCCATTATTTGTCTCTGAAGTTTCTACTATCTGCGCTGGGGTTTGGGCTACTTGTACAGTTTTAGTTTTACTAGCTTCTTTTTTCTCCGCTTTTAAGCGAAATGTTTCATCTCGTAATTTAACCACTCGCCTAATTAAATCAGGTATGTTTGAACAAAGGAAAGTTCCATCACTCAATTGTTTATAATCAGAATTTATATCAGTGGGCTCTAAGTTTTTAGAAAGGTCTCTAAAATTAAGTATAACTTCCCAAGCAAACTTCTCTGCAAAATATAACTGTTCTAAATCTTTCCACTGCTGAACCATTGCTACAAGATCTGAAGGAAGAGTTTTCTTACGGGCTTCTGAACGAACAGTGGATCTAATGGTGGCTTTTTCATCAGTAGTTAAAGTAGAGCGAGTCTGTCGCCCATCTTGCTTATCTATATCTTTATCGTCGGAAGAATGATGTTTTTCATCGGAAGGATCCTCCTATGGGGCAGAGGGAAATTGTTACGGGGGCGGAGGTCGATCTAATAAGATGGAATCATCCTGAGGTTTATTAAGCATGGTATAAAGGGGGCGCCTAATAGGGTACTGACCAGTTACCTCTAAATGACGCTCCCTCTCTTCTTTTTCTTTTATTTCCGTCATCTCCTTATTTTTTTAATTCTAACGCTTTTTGATATATCGTTTTTCGTTGTTCTTTCTCTGCTATAGCTGCTTCTCTCTTTGCTCTTTCATTCACTTCTTTCTCCCACATTCGTATACAATCAAACATATCTTGTTGACTTTTTTTGTTAAACAAACACTGTTCTACATATTGAATCTTTTTAAAGTCAAATGACCCATTCACAGGCCATTGGAGATCAGGATCCTTTTTCGTATATTTGTTCCACAGTGTACTATACATTATGGAAGAAATACCGTATTTAATATACATATGTCTATTAGGTGTTCCCTCTAAGGGAGCCGGCTGACTTCTTTCTAAATCCATTTTGGTACCACCAAGACAGCAACACAACCTACGGAGTGTGCTGGAAACAGGCATGCTACCAAGTTTTTGTAAAATATTACGTTTCCAAATTGTTCAAAAGTAGAGAAAAATCTCCACATTACCTGCCTTTATTTTCTGCAAAAAATAAATCAAACAAACAAAACCAGAATCTTGGCCAAGCAAACAAGAGTGCCGCTCCAGCGACCTTACCAAACAAAAGTCTCCAACCTCCAACTGCCAATCTCTTGATCGACCTAATGGTCACTGCAAAAATAACGCCAAAGGATACCTCAGTCAGGACCGGCCGCCACCTGGAGGGTCAAATCGAAAAACCGGAAAAGTCACTTTGGCTGCAAAGACAAGGGTCTCCTCATGCAGGACGTCTCCTCAGTAATATTCCACTCTTCCGTCAAGACCACTCCTTCAGACGGCCGCGTCCTCGATGAGGCCCCACGTATCGGGCGCCAACTGTGGAAATGTGCTTTTTGATGAGCACACCGGTGCAGGGGTCACCCTTCTCTTGTCCACGGGTCCATAGACCAACAAAATAGAGATTGGCACTGAAGCTGGAATTCAAATAACAAGTTTATTAATCACTCATGAGTGGGACTACGTCCACACAGCACTCTCAAGTGCTGCCTGAGGTAGTACACTGAAGTCACAGACCATGGTGCTTATATACAGAGTTTGTTGCAGAGTAAGCACATAGTTACAAATAGAAGGTACAAGCATACACAGGAATAACTACCTACAAACATGGGCAGATGGGAGATGACTTAGTCAGCAGAGTGGGAGGGGGAACAGAACTGTTTACATCAGCAAAAAACAGTTGACAGTTATATCTTTAGCCAGGTGCATTCTAGCAGCTACAGGCCTTTGCTCAGCACATTGCTTTTAGCTCAGTACAGAAGGAGTTAACTAGAGTTGATGACACAAGCAGAATAGAAGGGCAAGCAACAGTGAAGACGGAAGAATTACATAGCTAACAAAATGGATGCCACAAACAAGATGGCTTCAGCCTATGCTAACAGAAATTATTTCAGATTTCCTCACAGGGCAGGTGAACTGGAAAGTAGAAGTTTATTCCGAGTACAGGAAACACGACCGACTGAGCAGCAGCACAAGCATCAACTGCCGGTATGGTTCGTACGATAACAGAAACACATTCCAAACCCAATGTGCGTTCTACCCATGACAATCCATCCCTACAAAGATTAGACCCAACAATTACATTTGTAAATTAACTCTTACGCTTCTGAGTAACTTTGCTACTTTTGACCATTCCAAAATCTGAGTGTAAAGCTACTCAAAAGTGTAGACTTAAACATTTCCACCCCCGGAAAAAGAGGAGTGGGTACAAATGTCAGGGTGTAGGTTACTAATAAGGGTGGGCGGAATTTGCGGAATTGCGTTTCGCAAAATTCTGCGAAACGGCAAAAAATCTCCGCGAGCACGCGGAATTTCGCGTGCTCGTGGAGATTTTGCTGCGCCCCTTTATATCTGTAAGTGCTTCCTGTTGAGGTTTAATTTTTGTGACAGGAGCATCGTGCCAGCCCAGAATGAATCCTGCCCTGCATATTTATCTAAGAAGATGAGTCTGTTTTGTGCAATACCTCTACTCAGCTGGAGTACTTTCTACTGGCTAATCAGTAAGTGCTACCTCGTTGGGTAAATGTATAGTGCCTTTCCTACACTACACTACAGCTGCGTAAAGGACCTGAAGAATTTTCCCCAGTGACCTGTGTGTCTGTAACTTTGCCACCGCGCCGAAAGCACCGGGGTCCTTTGATTAAGCTGTCCATCATAGTGGGGAAAGGGCGGGAAGACGGTGCATACCACTAGTGTATGTGGGGCGAGGCCAAACGGGCGGGGCTTCTAGGCCCGTTCACATGCCTCTTGTTTATAAAGGGTCAGAGCAGGATCTCAGCGGCAGACGAGGAGAAGGAACCTCCTGGTAACAGGAACTACACGAGGATTGCGCTCGAGAAAATCAAGGATGCAAAGACCTCCATCAAGGATTACAGCTAACTTTTCAGGGTGGCAATGGAGAGAAGGCACATCTGCTTAATCACGCTCACGAATTCTACACGAGAATTGCGCTCGAGAAAATCAAGGATGCAAAGACCTCCATCAAGGATTACAGCTAACTTTTCACGTTGGAAATGGAGAGAAGGAACATCTGCTTAACCACGCTCACGAATTCTGCACACCTACCCTGCATATTTATCCACGAAGATGCCACCGTTTTGTGCAATACCTCTACTCAGCTGGAGTACTTTCTACTGGCTAATCAGTAAGTGCTACCTCGTTGGGTAAATGTATAGTGCCTTTCCTACACTACAGCTGCGTAAAGGACCTGAAGAATTTTCCCCAGTGACCTGTGTGTCTGTAACTTTGCCACCGCGCCGAAAGCACCGGGGTCCTTTGATTAAGCTGTCCATCATAGTGGGGAAAGGGCGGGAAGACGGTGCATACCACTAGTGTATGTGGGGCGAGGCCAAACGGGCGGGGCTTCTAGGCCCGTTCACATGCCTCTTGTTTATAAAGGGTCAGAGCAGGATCTCAGCGGCAGACGAGGAGAAGGAACCTCCTGGTCACAGGAACTACACGAGGATTGCGCTCGAGAAAATCAAGGGTGCAGAGACCTCCATCAAGGATTACAGCTAACTTTACAGGGTGGAAATGGAGAGAAGGCACATCTGCTTAACCACGCTCACGAATTCTACACGAGGATTGCGCTCGAGAAAATCAAGGATGCAAAGACCTCCATCAAGGATTACAGCTAGCTTTTCAGGGTGGCAATGGAGAGAAGGCACATCTGCTTAACCACGCTCACGAATTCTACACGAGGATTGCGCTCGAGAAAATCAAGGATGCAAAGACCTCCATCAAGGATTACAGCTAACTTTTCACGTTGGAAATGGAGAGAAGGCACACTGCTTAACCACGCTCACGAATTCTGCACACCTACCCTGCATATTTATCCACGAAGATGCCACCGTTTTGTGCAATACCTCTACTCAGCTGGAGTACTTTCTACTGGCTAATCAGTAAGTGCTACCTCGTTGGGTAAATGTATAGTGCCTTTCCTACACTACAGCTGCGTAAAGGACCTGAAGAATTTTCCCCAGTGACCTGTGTGTCTGTAACTTTGCCACCGCGCCGAAAGCACCGGGGTCCTTTGATTAAGCTGTCCATCATAGTGGGGAAAGGGCGGGAAGACGGTGCATACCACTAGTGTATGTGGGGCGAGGGTCAGAGCAGGATTTCAGCGGCAGACGAGGAGAAGGAACCTCCTGGTCACAGGAACTACACGAGGATTGCGCTCGAGAAAATCAAGGGTGCAGAGACCTCCATCAAGGATTACAGCTAACTTTA
Source organism: Calotriton arnoldi (assembly GCA_963921515.1). Taxonomy (NCBI): domain Eukaryota; kingdom Metazoa; phylum Chordata; class Amphibia; order Caudata; family Salamandridae; genus Calotriton; species Calotriton arnoldi. The sequence continues at coordinate 117,961 of CAWUFW010014622.1, forward strand.
CAAGGTGGAAATGGAGAGAAGGCACATCTGCTTAACCATGCTCACGAATTCTACACGAGGATTGCGCTCGAGAAAATCAAGGATGCAAAGACCTCCATCAAGGATTACAGCTAGCTTTTCAGGGTGGCAATGGAGAGAAGGCACATCTGCTTAGCCACAACCTGGCTCACAGAATTTGAGCTTCAACTCGGGCACCTGCTTTATTTATACCCGAATTCCGTTCCGCTCGCGGAAGTTTCGACATTTCCGCGTTCCGCGCGGAACGCGGAAATGCCGAAATTTCGCAAGTTCCGCGAGCGGAACGGAATTTGCCGCCCAGGGTTAGTTACTAATGCCAAAAATGAAACTGTAGTAAATCCAATACCACACATGGCCAACCACTAATACTGCAACACCCTCCCATAGCAAAAAAGTGAAAGTAAGGACAGAAAATAATCATTTTTAATGATTATTAATGGATAATATTGTTTGTATTACTTTATATATGAATTTATTTCTTAACAATTGTTTTTAGTTTATCTTTTTAAATCATTAAAGTTTAATTCAGAATTAAGTTAATAGTGCTGTGGCATTTTTTTAAATGTTCTACATTTTTTTTTTTTATTAAGTTTCCATAGAACATACAGATTAAAGCAGTGTCCATTGCATCATATCACAACAACGATATACAACAATTGAAAACTACCCCCCGTGATCGAACAGTTCAGTACTGTATTTGCCCATAGATACATTTTGGTGATCCGTTTTACATATTAGAGTACATGCCATACGCAACCAGACTTATCCTTCCCCAGAGACAGAGGTGGTGTCCTGATCTTTAGTCCGTAGATATTGCACTAATGGCTCCCAAATGTCTTTCGGTTTCGATGTTGTTGGTAACTCCTCGGCATAGAGTTCAAGATTCTCCCTACAATACACAAGGTCTTTAATCCAATGATCTGTTCAAGGGGCAAGCGAGCCCTCCCATGTCATCGCCACTCTTCTCTTTGCCATCAATAAAGCCACTCTTATAAATTTGCCAATGGTGCCTTTTAGATGTGGTTTGACACTCAACAGACAGGTGTGCGGTGTACACGGAAGAGCAACACTGGTCATCACCCTGAGCCTGTCCAGCACCTCTGCCCAGAATTCAGCCACCCGATCACAATCCCAGGCCAAATGCCAGAAATCTGCGCCAGCCGTCCCACATCTTTTACATGCATCGTTATCACGGAGACTGTATTTAAACAGTTTAACTGGCGTGTGGTACGCCTGGTGCAGGTACTTAAAATGAATTATGCGTAAGTTGCCATTTGATGTAAACGCACTAGTGAGCTTGCAACACCATTCCCACTCCTTGTGTGTGAGTTGAGGATTCAGTCTAGAGTTCCATCTATCCATGCTTGGGTGGCTCCCTATTACTTTCTCCTCCCTGGCTGGCCTGTATAACTTTGATATTAGCTTACGTCGTGTGGGACTGACCAATAGTAGTTGAAGTGTCTGTAATGTCTGCGGCTCATCCGGAAAGGTGGGGTAGTGTGCCTGCATTGCCTTCTTGAGTCTATGGAAACTGAATAGAAAGAGTGGTGAACTGTTTTGAACATACCCCATCTCCTCATCCGTGGGGAAGCTGCCATTAGGGAACAGATCTTGCATACTGTCTATGCCTGCCCGTGCCAGTGTGAGCATAGCGCCTGCCTCTTGCGTCACTGACAGTGCTGCATGATGTGCCAGCGGGAGAGATGGGGCGTACAATGGAAGTTTCGTGGCTAGGCAGCCAATATCCTGCCAGGCCGCAATTGTGGTGTCTAGTGTGTTTATTTCTTGCTTTGGAGTGCCTCTATGAGTGTGCGATAGTATACATTTGAGTGGAATCGGGTGCGCATCCCCATCTTCCACCGCAACATGCGGTATAAAGTCGTGGTGACTGCGCCAGTAAAATGCATATTGCGCTTGCGCACAGAGATAGTATAAATACATGTCAGGCACGCTAAATCCGCCCTTGCTATAGTCCAATGTCAGGACGTCCAGGCTCACACAAGCTTGTTTTCCTCCCCAGATCAGCCTCACCAGCAGCGAGCATATAGTTTTGAAAAAATGTTGTGTCAGTTTTATTGGTATATTGCTGAACAGGTACAGAAAACAGGGCAAAATAACCATCTTGACGAGGGCAATGCGGTCCGCCAGTGACAACGGCATCTTTGACCACCGGTCAACTTGCTGCTCAAGTTTGACGCATGCAACACCGTAATTCTCCCGTATGACTGTGTCTGGGTCCCGATGTATCCACACCCCTAAGTATTTGACAGGGCCAGAGGCCCACACAATGGGGAAGTCCAGATCGTGAGTCTCTGTGCACTCAGTCAGTGGGACCACCAAAGACTTGCTCCAATTGATATCAATCCCTGAGAAATACCCAAATCTGATATACTCCCGCAATGTAGGCGCCAGATACACCTGCGGTTCATTGACAAAGAGCAGCATATCATCGGCGTATAGTGAGATGCTAACGGGCCTGTGTGCAAATCGTAATGCCGCTTCCCTGTGCCTTTGCCTGATAATGCAAGCTAATGGCTCCAGCATTAAGGAGAAAAGGAGCGGTGATAGAGGGCACCCCTGTCGGGTGCCTCTTCCGATCCGAATTGGGCTTGATGTGAACCCTCCCACTCTTATGCGTGCCGTGGGGTTCGTATATAATAACATCACCCATCCGGTGTATCCCCCTGGGACTCCTATGCGTTGTAATATGCGGAACATGTAACCTCATTCTATCGAGTCAAATGCTTTGGCCGCATCTAACATAATGGCCGCCGCTTGCAGGTTAGGGTCCAGCACATGAAACATTGCGAAAATTGTGCGTAGATTGTGTGATGTGGATCTATCTGGTATGAAGCCAGACTGATCTAGTAGGACCAGGTGCGGCATTAATGGCTGAAGTCTGGCGGCTAAAATTTTTGCCAGTATTTTGGCGTCTATGTTAATGAGTGACAGGGGGCGAAACGACTAGAAACACGAGGGGTCCTTGTCTTTTTTTAGTAGAGTGACGATTAGCGCTTCCCTGAGGGTTGGCGGCAGCGCTCCTGTTTTGTAGGCTACGGCATACATTTCCAGCATGTGCGGAGTTCATTCATCCGCGAATGCTTTGTAAAATTCGCTTGTGAGGCCATCGGGCCCCGGCGCTTTCTTGTTTGGCAGTGAGCGTATCGCCTCCCGGATATCAGCAGCTTCAATCGGTTGACACAGATAATCTTGTTGACCAGAGGACAGCCGGGCCAGAGCGATATCATCTAAATACTCTTCTAGTTCCGCGGGTTCTGTCTCTCCTTGTGACGTGTACATCGCAGAGTAAGAGCTGCGGAATTGCTCTGCAATTGCCTGTGTGGTGTAGTGGTCCTGCCCGGCATTATCTGTGATTTTTTCTATTACCGTGGCTTCGGCCCTCATCTTAATCTTTTCAGCCAGATTGTGTCCTGGTCTGCCCCCCTCGCCGTATGCTCGAGCAACATGCCGCTTGGATAAATATCGCACCTCCTCAATTGCCAGCTCATTATATTCCAGTATTAGGTCTTTTATATTTGCTAAGGTGGTGTCATTTGGGGATTTCGCATAGTCTCGTTCCAGCTGCACTAGGTCAGCTTCTTTACGGGACAACTGACCCCGGATGTCTTTTAGGATACCTGAGGTTGTGCTGATGCAGGTGCCCCTGATTGTGACCTTAAAGGCCTCCCAAAGTGTAGCCGCACTGTCCACTGTGCCCTTATTTAAGTCAAAGTTTTGGATTATGGCTTCTCTAATCATGTGTGTGTACAGCGGGTCCAGTAACGCCTCCGATCGAAAGCCCCAAGTGAATTGACGTGGGACACACAGTGGGATGTGCAGGGAAAGCCTGACTGGGTTATGGTCAGACAGCGTCCTAGGCAACATGGCAATCGCGTGTATCCATGGGTTAACCGCCTCGCTCACCAGCCAGTAATCTAGCCTTGACCAACTGCCATGCGCCGTGGACGTATGTGTGCCTTCTAGGCTGTCAGGGTTGCGATGTCTCCAGGCATCTATAAGTCCTATCTCAGCCATCCCGTTGTTTATGACTAGTGCCGTCTTAGGGGATGGCCCTCCCTGTTTGTTCGATTTATCTCTGCCGGGGTCTAGATGTGTGTTTAGGTCACCTCCCCATATAATCTGCGCCTCGGGCCACTCTCTCAGCTTAGTGAATATATCCTCAAACAGTGCAGGCTTGTCAGTGTTGGGTCCGTAGACGTTCACTATGGTGAATAATGTACCAGACAGTTTCCCCTGCACAATGGCGTACCGCCCTTCAGCGTCTGTGTGTGACTTTATAACAGCAAGCGGGAGCCCACGCTTCACCAGTGTAAGAACCCCCCTGGCATACGACAAGTACGAGGATGCCAGCCGGTATCCAGCCCACTTGACCCCCACCCTGGCTTCTGTCTGTTTGGTGAGGTGCGTCTCTTGGAGCAGAGCAATCTTTACATCATGCCTGTCAAGATAGGCTAACACTTGTCGTATTTGTTTTGGAGAGTTCAAACCACGGACATTCCACGTCAGGCATGTTATCTTTTCGTGGTCACAGTTGGTCATGTGTGTGTCCTTGAATATTCACATATGTATCTACACAGCAACATAAAAAGACAATCGTGTGCATGTTCTTAGCCTCTGATCGATCACTTAACAACAACGATAATAACCCATCCCACCCTCTGCATCCCCCCTCCCACTTCAGCACCCCCAACTTTGCTAAAGCCATCCCGAAAACTGCAAACAACCCCCCGTGTCTGACAGGAACACAATCAAGTTCGGGGTACACCCACTGGGGAAACGCCAGAGCGCAAACAGCCTCCCAGATGAGAAGGGAGGTGGCTGAATGTATGGAGACGCCTCCGACTAGGTTTTGATTTTACAATTCATAAAGAGATATGCCGCTCAGAAGCACTACTTTTCCCAATCGACCGTGCTAACAGTGTGAGAGTTGAATACTTGGCTCAACAGGCAAGACCAGGACTTGGCACAAAAGAGAAATAACAGTTCTGACCTCCATCCGCCGCCCCCCAGGATCAAGAAATAAATACAATGGGGTAACCCTGTGTCCCTCAGAACCTGGGTGTATATATAGAAAGCTACAATGGTTCTGTCGGGGGCAATAATTACTTTACAACACAAGAGTAAATCAAAGATGTAAGCAAATTAAACATCATACACAATCAAAAAGGAGAGACATTAAATTATTTGTACATGTGGTTGGAACACGACAACACCAACTATTGAATGTTTGGAAACTTCTTATTTTATATGATTTCAAAGGTATAAATACACAGGATAATGGAGGCTGTCAAGTGAAGAAATATATGAGTGACATGTAATAAGGTGACTTCAAGTGCTCAGTGTACGTGGTGAAGTGAATATCATATATACAGCGTGAAAGTATGTACAGTTTAGCAAGAACATGAGTACAGGATGGTCAGGATGGGAGAGAACAATGTCTCTGGTAGGCAGCACTTTTGCTTGCTAATTCGAGCCAGGAGACTTGTAAAAGGCTGAACCATGTGTTCGTCGACGTTTCGACCCAGATAATGCACTATTTAGCGGTCATAGCGGGTCTTCTTCGGGACAGGAGGGGGGGGTTTGTCGGAAGACAGCCGGCAAGAGAAGGCGACGTGACTCAAGAGCGAAGTCTTTGAGCAGTAGACAGCAGAAATGCAGGGTTTTTTCCGTAGTCCAGTTAGATCTACTAATCAAGTTGCGGGGCCGCCGTTGAGGAAATTAGCCGCTGCGGGGGTGTTTAAATCAGATCCCAACTGCTAGCCAGTTTTTAATCCTGGCACCGAGTACTGATCATGCAGCCCCCCAGGATCAGCCATGTGACTTTACTATATAACATTATAAAACAAAATTTTGACGTTTAATCAAGTACATCACCACTCGTGGTCATTGGGCATTCAGTCTTCTTCTTCCTGTGCGCCGGGCGCGCTACGAGCGTGACGTTTAAGGCCTTTCGCGTAGTCCATAGCTGATTTAGGGTTTGTGAATATTTTCGAGATGCCGTCTGCTCCGATTCGCAGGCGGGCTGGGTACAGCATGGCGTATGGGACTTTTTCCGATATTAGCAATTTCTTTACCGTGTGAAATTCTCTTCTCGCCGTTTGAACCGCCATCGTGAAATCCGGGTAAAACGCCAACACATTCCCCTGGTAAGTTATTGTGCCCTTTTCCCGGGCCAGACGCAAAACAGAGTCACGGTCCCTGTAGTTCAGGAGCCTGGCGATGATCGGTCTCGGTGGTGCGCCTGGAGGCGGGCGGGCAGACAACGATCGGTGAGCTCTCTCAATGATCAGAACCTGGGATAGTTGCTCCGACCCAAATAGCTCACGCAGCATCATCTCAACATACATTTCCAGACGTCCGGTGTTGGTCGACTCCGGCAGGCCCGTGATTCTTATGTTGTTTCGGCGGGACCTGGCCTCCAAAACTTCGTTTTTTGCCTGTATAATAGCAAGCACTTTCTCCATGTCCAGAGTCTTGGAGGTTACAGTCTATGGGTGGTCCTCCGTGTCCGATATTCGCTTTTCCGCCTCTCCCAGCCTGGCGGCGTGTTTGTCCAGTTTGGCAGACATATTATCCATTCATGTGTTTAAGGCCGCTATGTTCCCATCAATGGACTTTAGGCTGTTCTGAATGGCGATAAGTGTCGCCTCTAACGATGGTGGGCTGTCAGAGGAGGCATCCAGCTCTGAGTCCGATGTGGCACTCTGTCTCGACTTCGCCGGTGTGCGGGGCTCGAACGTGAGGCGAGGCTGGGCTTTATCAGACTTGCCCACTTCTGCTTGTGATCTGCGCGCCAGGTAAGTCAAGCAGGTCAGGGTATGCCCTTTTGGTATTGGTTTGCAGGTCTGCTAGCCAAGTATGTTATCCCCCGCTTATCTAACTCTTCCAGGGAGGATGGTGCCACCCTGATCGGGCCTCCGGTCCTGATGTAGGAGTGACTCTGCCCCCTGCGACTCACACAGCACCCAGATTTGCCAGACTCAGATCCACGTCCGCGGGCGCAACTCTGGTCAAGCTTTGACCGCTGCGTATTGAATGCAGAGCGACGTCGCTGTATGGCAGGGCTGTCCAGCACGAAACCCTGCGCACTGTGCGTGTGTTAGGCCCCGTGACCACACGCTTCCACCCATGTAGTCACAAGCACACCATCGAGTAACAGGGGCACAGTGACACACCTCGTGACACTTATCAATATGATCCGCTCCAGGGCAGCGCCAACTGTTCAGCAGAGATCAAAAGGCCGCACTCATAGGCCTGCTTCAGCGGATCCTCACGTTAAGTGGTGTGCCCGCACGCGATGTATGCAGACTTGCTAACTCCTCATTTGCAATGTCTTTATCACGAATCATTGGAGGAAGGCGGGCTCCCCGCTACTACATTGCAAGCGTTAGTGGTTTCACTATTAAAGCCCGGAAGGGATGCTTTGCTTATTTCGAGCTACAGACCCTTATCACTCCTCAACACGGACTATAAAATCCTGAGTAAGTTGTTGGCCACTCGCCTTACTCAGTTTATTCCCGCGCTAATACATTTCGATCAATGTGGGTTTGTACCTGGTAGGAGCACGGCACTCAACATCAGACGGCTACATCAAGTTATGCTGGACACACGCGTCACAGGAACTATGGAAGGCTGCATATCACTTGATTTGAGGCAGGCGTTTGACTCCCTACGTTGGGACTATATGTTCTATGCTCTCGCACGTTTTGGTATACCTGAGGAATACATAGCATGGGTGCGCTTACTATACACAAACCCCACGGCGCGGGCACGCACGGGTCGGCACATATCAGGGCAATATATAGTGGCTCGGGGGACAAGGCAGGGCTGCCCCTTGTCACCGTTGTTGGTCATCCTGGCGTTGGAACCGCTTCTACACAGACTCCGTACTTTCGCAACCTGTCAGGGAATAACACGTGGTCGTACGTCCCACGCTGTCTCAGCATATGCGGATGATCTCATTCTTTACATCAAGGACATGAACGCAGATCCTCATCCAATGCCCTTCATTTTTGAGTCATTCCAAGGTCTTTCTGGCCTGGCTATTAATGCTGCCAAGTCATACGCATATTTCTTTGATAGCGTTGGGAGGAGCGGACACTTTCAGTTCGGTCCCTGGACCTTCCACATAGCACCTGATACCTTTAAATATCTCGGAATACAAATTTACTGCAATAACACAGACCTCCTAGATGGCAACCTGGGGCGTGCGATTGCCGCCCTCAAATCTCAAATTCGGTTCTGGGTCTCACTGCCCCTGTCGGTGGCGGGCAGAGTAGCCATCACGAAAATGGTACTGTTGCCGCGGCTCCTTTACTTTTTCACCAACCTACCGTTACTTGTCCCTGCGCGGATCTTTAAAGTATTGAACTCTCTGGTGACAGACCTGATATGGGGTAAAGGGCGTAGACGTATTAGACTGGCGAAATTGCAACTCACCACGAAACAAGGAGGGCTGGGAGTGCCGGATTTGCGTGCGTATTGCTATGCCAGCCAGCTGCAATGGCTAGCGTGCTGACTTCCAGGACGCAATTTACACGAGTTTGATATGTCACTACGGGATAGGGACAAGGGGGTCATCCACAGGCTCTTACTACCACAGGCCCTCCTATCGACGTCGACACCCCACTTACTGAAATTAGCTATTACTTATTGGCGCAGTGCGGTGAGGTACACTGGACGGACGACACCGTATGCCCCCACCATTCCGCTGCTGGGTATCCCCACACGTTCGGGACTAACCTCTAACCGTGCCCTACAGACTTGGACCGAGGCGGGCATCACCACAATAGGAGAGTTTTTTACAGAGGTTGTACTAATGTCACATGAAACGTTTGTACGCGTACATGGTGCCCCCGATACGTTGTTCCTATTGCACGCACATATTTCCAGATATATACGCATCACATGGTCGCCCGACGATACTGAACCACCCACGAATACACTGCTTACCATGCAATACCTAATGGGCAATGGGGCTCGACTGACAAAATGGCTAACTCACGGGATTCGAGATGAGAGGGAGATCTCATTACAGCCGCTACGCGACAAGTGGGAAGGGGACGTAGGCCGTGCATTTACAGTCAAGGAATGGGACACTATATTGGGGTTCCCCAAGAAGGTCTCTCGTAATCCTAAATTTAAATTTATTCAATTGATGTTGCTACACAGGGCGTACTTAACCCCACACAGGCTGAGCGCTATGTTTCCGGGGGGGAATGATGACTGCCCACGTTGCCACGCACCCAATGCGGGGTTAGTACACATGGTATGGGCTTGCCCTAGATTGGGACACTACTGGGCGACGGTATGCAAAATATTGTCAGCTGTAGCCCCGGTGCGCCAGAATGACACCTTGGAATACTGCATATTGGGTCTAGGACCCCGTGAAAAGAAGGGTAACCCTGCCTCACGATTTGCTAACCTTGCGCTCCTTCTAGCCAAGAGAGCCATAACCACACGATGGAAGGCCACTAGAGCCCCGTCCCTACAGGAATGGCACACAGAAATGTTGAGATGGGGTAAGGCAGAGGGGACTGATCTACAAAGGGAGGAATATAGAGGCCTAAGAAAAACACCGATTTCGTTGAGCTGGTATGCAATGCTAGAGGAATATGCTGCGATAGATATTTTGTCCTACTAAGGTGTGTTGGGTCTGTTACATGGGGGCTTGATCCACGGTTATGGGACACTTGGGCTCCTCACATTATCTGTGTGCTATACTGGGTAAGTTAGCAGGCCTGTGCAGCTCAACCACGACAGACTTTGGAACCGAGTTACACACACCTACGGATATGGATGATATGCAAATACTACTGTTGGATATTGATGGCCGAGCATGCGGGGAGGGAGGGGAGGTTGGGGAACAGTTTTTGTTAGGTTGTTATAACTGTATTGAATCCTGATAGCTTTGACAAATCATCATCTGCTTAGCTAAACTCCTGATGTAGGCGAGAATGCTGAGAATAATCTGTATTGCCATGCCGTTAGAGATTTATTTTAATGATTCTGAACCACTATGTGTTGCCATACGGGGACACTCACGGATGTCCGACACTGTTAATGTATATTATCCTACACTGGTTGTACACATGTGATACTATGCCATGTGCTTATATATCCTTCTATCGCTTTACGCTGTCTGGCTCACTGTTCTGTAAAATCAATAAAAACAAATAAAAAAAAATAAAAAAAGTGGTGTGCCCGCGTCGCAGCTTCGCCACTGCACAAATGTTGTCACAGCGCGCACTCACCAGACACCAAGGTCGCTTATGGCTGGCTGCGGTTTGCACTCCGACCCGTCGGCCGTTCCACAGCAGGCCGCGGGGGAAGGGGGTAATGCTTCTCCGCTGTCGACTCGCTCACCGGCCTGCGCGGCCCGGGGGCCCCTCCAGCACACAGTCCACTGGACATTAAATCCTCACAACGGGAGCGCCACCGCACAGTGCGCTCCCCAGGATCCGCCGAGCAGCACGGCCGCAGGTTTGTGCAGATGAGCTCACCGGGGGTTACAGGCCAGGCTCTCCGCAGCGTCTCCAGCGGATTTCGCACTCCGGGCGGGGCGCCGTCTTCCTCTCTCGCCGGCCTCGGTTTACTCCCGGTGGTCCGCCGCTGTTCACTGTTGGTGCCCGTAGATCGTTACCACATCACCAACCAGCTCAACAGTGCCTTTTGAGCAACGTTATCATGAGCTGGTGTAGTTTTCCGTGTCTTTTCACACGGCCGCCATGTTGTGCCTCTGGGCCTCGGACACGTTTGGACACTGTCTGGGGCTGTCAAATCGACTCGCCGTCCGTCTCTCACCCTCAGATCGGCCGCTTCGGTTGCGCCAAACTGCACGCTGGAGTTTGTGCTCTGGATGGCACCTAGGGAGCAGGATTACTGCCGGATTTTGTATTCAGCCGGCAGAGCTGCACTACGGCGCAGCCATCTTGCAGCGCGCTCTCTAGCGCCCCTATGTTGTTCTACATTTAAAATAAATGTGCAACATTATTTTACATTATTATCTGACAGACAAATATGTTTACTAATTTATTATAAAGTTTACTAAACTTTATTATTTTTCCCCATGCTTACCATAAGGAGAGCATCCCCCGACTGTTAAGTCTCCCCTATCGGAAAGTATTGGGAAAAGTAAAAGAAATTTTTTTTTTTACTAAAAGAAATAGTAAAAATATTGTTATGGTAAATATTAATATAAATTAATTGTATATAGTTATTTAACATGTAGAACACATTAAAATATTAACTTAATTTTGAATTAAATCTTTAATTAATTTAACTATAGTAAATTAAATAGCCATTATTTTCTGAAATTTAGATTAAACAATAAATTCACACCTAAAGTAATAAAATATTTTTTTTATTATGCATTAATAATTGTTAAACGTGATGTATAGTATTTGGCACTCGTGGTGTTGGACTTTCAGCTCCGAGCTGGACTAATTTACTACTCTTTTGGGTTACTTTTTTGGCTGTGGTTTTTTTAGAAGTGCAGTTTGTAAATAACAATGGGCTTACTCTTTTGTGGGTGGGTACATGTCCCTCTCTATACACCTCCTTAGCCCTACCTAAACTCTTCCTTATTCCACCCTAAACCTCTCCCATTTAGAAGTAAGTATGCCCTTTTTTCAAGCCACTCCCTTTGGTCCCTTCCAAATTTACTACTGCGGGGCCGATTACGATGTCGGTCGGAAAGGCTCCGAATCGGATTCGGGTCTGCCAAATCCGATTCGGAACCCATCTTCCCGACCGATTCGGAAAGCTTTCCGACCGATTGCGATAGTCGGAAAGCGTTCAGACTTTCCAAGTCGGTTCCGACTCGGTTCCGAATGGCATTCGGAGGAACGGAGTTGGTCAGAGCCGACTCGTACAGGTCTACGGACTGCGTTTCCGACCAAGCGATTATGATGTCGGATTCGGACAGCCTTTCCGAATCGGTTGTTCTGACACAGATCGGCTGTCGGAATCTGACTTTGGGGGCCCGTATCCGGCCCCCTTTACCTGGAGCCTTCCGAATAGGGTCCGTGGGGGTACCCAAGGGACCCCCTTTTCAGCCATGCACAGTGTGGCAGGCACCAAGGGGTGCCGGCCACAGGGTGCACGATTTTCCCCAGCCACCCCTTTCTTCAATGGGAGCCTGGGTATTCGGTCGGAACACAGGCTTCCATTTAAGTCAGTGGGAGTTCGACCAAATCGTATTCGGAAGCATCGTAATCGGTCGGTTGGACTCCCCAAATCCGATTCGGTCGGAAACCATTTGGAGACCGATTCGGTCGCAATGCTTTCCGACCGACATTGTAATCAGCCCCTAAGTAGTAAACTTTCATGTGTGAGGATCTCGCCATACAAAATATAGGAAAAGAGAGGGGGGAAATGTATACTCATAGACCTGTGAATAGCATTTTGTAGTACTTTTTTTTTAATAACAAATTTTATTGTTATTTTTAACAGTACATCATGGCTAAAGAGGCCCATTGCATGCATCAAGTTAGAAAATATTACGGAATGGTACCAATATTTCAAAACATCAACAAATGTATAAAAGAAAACTACTAAAACAACTCTGGCACAGGCAATGAACCTCACCCCACCCCGTAAAGAATACCTATCTAGGTCATTCAGGTGGCCGGGTCTGCTAAGCGTGGAAAGGTCCATGTCTATATGCATGTGTTTCCTGTTCGATGGAAGGTACTAGGGATTGTGCAGGGGGCAGGTCTATACCTCTGTATTCTGCCCAACAAGGCCAGATCTTATTATGTTTCTGTGGGCAGCCCCGCGCTCTGAACACCGCTATTTCGTCCCATTTATCCATAGCACGTTTCCACCCACCCACCGATGGCGGAGAGGTCCCCTTCTAGTGCTGGGCTATGTCCCACTTAGCCAATGTGAGCCCCAGGAATAAAAGGTGTTGCTTATATCTGTTTCTCCCAATCCGGTCTTTGTTGTGTAGTAGGAACAATTTGGGATCCAGAGCAAGTCGACAGAATAATACCTGTTCCAGGCAAGAGGTCACCATCCGCCAGAAGGGCAGAAGTGCCCTACAGCTCCACACTGTATGTAAAAATGTCCCATCCCCGTCTCCACATCTGAGGCAGGTGGGGGACGAAATAGCGCCCAGAGGCATGACCTCGTGTAGTATGCTCTATGCACATATTTAACCTGGATTAAGCTGTATCTTGTGGCGATAGCAGCACTACGGGGGCCTGCCATCTGTGAGATCCGGAATGTCCACTTCCCATGTCGTGCGTAGTGCGCCTAATGTGGTTTGGTTATGTGTAATTAATGGCTGGTAAATTTGTCTAATTTTGTGGGCACCTAGGTCTCCCATCAGCAAGCGCCCCTCCAGTGGGTGAAACTCCGGCAAGTCCACCAGGGATCGAATTTGCGGTGTGAGTGCATGCCTGAGCTGAAGATATCTATAAAATTGGTTGCGGTGGAGATGATATTCTGTTTGCAATTGTTGAAAGGACTCAAGCACCGTCCCCTGCATTATATCCCCCAGTGTTGAGATCACAATAAGGTCCCATGCACGAAATCCTGGTAGTGTGACAACCTGACGGAGGTAGGTTCCGTGCCAGAGTGGGGTCGTCTGTGTCAGTCGCCCTCCCCAGCCCATCTTCTTAGCTGTGCAACGCCATAGTTGTATTACCACTTTACACGCTGGCGGTAGGTGATCTAGGTTTGTCTGAATATAAAGAAGGTCTAACAAAGCCTGGGGGTTCATCGCTCGTCTCTCGACTGCAAACGCCGGATCCGTCTGCGCACTATACCACCTCTCATTGATGTTGAGTAAGTGAGAGGCAGAGTAGTAAGCGTATATGTCAGCCGAGGCTAACCCCCCACAATAGGTGAACTGTGTGCAGGTCTTCAGGACCACCCTAGTGGCGCCACCACCCCACAGGAATTGATTAAGGAGTGCATTGACTTGTCGGAACCACGATTGTGGGATGGCATAGGGAAAATTTTGAAGTCGGTACAGTATTCCTGGTAGGGAGACCATTTTGAAAATGGCAGACCGCCCGTACAGAGATAGGGGTAGAGACAACCACACCTTTGTCTCTTCTCGGAGACGTGATAATATTGGATGGATATTATGTGACCAGAAAACAATCGGACATGGCGAAATGAATACCAACAGTTATTGGAATCCTCCCATAGCATGGGTAAGTTGGGTCGCCCAGGAGCCCCTCCCCTGGTTTCCGCAGACCAGGGGAGGGGCTGACGTCGCCGGGTTGGTTCTGAGTACAGTGGTTTCTCCAAATACCCGGAGTATCTGTAAGATTCGAGGACGGGAAAAACTGGGGTCTGTAAGGAAAAACAAGACGTCATCTGCATACAATGCAATCCTGTCGGACGTCTCCACGGACCATTCCTATCCTCGAACCAGGGGGTCTCGCCTTACCCACGTCGCGAGCGGCTCGATCGCCAGAGCAAATAGTAGCGGGGAAAGCGGGCATCCCTGTCTTGTGCCCCGATGGATTGGGAATTGATCCCAATGTGCTCCCGCCACCCGTACTGAGGCGAGAGGTCAGTCTAGAGGAGGCGGGCCTATGAAAGAAACAGTGGGCGGAAATTGAGTGCTCACAGGAGAAGGAATAGATAGTCCCAACTAAGTGAGTCAAATGCCTTATCAATATCGGCTAGTAGGAGAGCAGCAGGGCAGCCGAGTTCTGAAGCCTTCGTAATGGCATTATGAACTTGCCTGATATTATGTTGTGTGGATCTTTGTGGCATGAAGCCGGCCTGGTCCGGATGGACGAGCTTGTGGATATGTGTACGAAGAAGGTCAGCGAGGACCTTGCCCAGGAGTTCAGAGTCAATATTCAGAAGGGAGATAGGGGGTATGAGGAAAGTTCCTCAGGTGGGCGCCCCATTTTGAGGAACACCACAATTTCCGCGTGCTGCCATTCCGGGGTGGGGGGGTGGGGGGGGGATTTGCTGTTCCAGGGCTTCGTGGATCGCCCTTAGGAGGTGTGGGCTTAAGAGGGCCATGTGAGATCGTAAAAATTCACTTGGGAATCCGTTGGGGCCAGGCCGGGGCGCAAACCTGACAGGGCATTGCCGAGTTCTTCTACAGTGATGGACTCTTCGAGTTGCTCACGAATATGGTCGGGCAGTGATTTTGGTGGTATATCTCTCAGGAATTCACCAATTTGATTTTGGGCTTTAATTTCTTGTTTTGTGTACAGTGCCGAGTAATAAGATGCAAACGCCTGAGCGACCGAGTTAGGAGTAGTGCATAAATTCCCTTCCGTGTTTCGTAGTGCGGGCACCCGGTGGGCGGCAGCGCCGCTTGACAGAGGCGGTGCAGCATCTTGCTTGATTTGTCTCCCCATTGATATATTCTGGATTGGGTCGCTTGCCATACGCGTTGAGCTTCATTTGTAAGCAGCTGGTGTAGTTGCTGTTGTGCGAGGAGGAGACAGCGCTTGGCATTGGCTCCCTTGCGCTTCCTCACTTCGGTCTCAAGAGCACGCTGGCGTGTCTCGAGGTCCACCACCTGCGCGAGGTGGCGACGTTTCTCTCCCACACGATGACTGATATCTACACCTCGTATCTTGGGTTTTGGGCTTTCCATAATGTCGTATAGGAAGAGGCGGTGTCAGCATTAGACTCCAGGTAGTCTATGATTGCTTGCCGGAGGGTGGTTTGCTAGGCCGGGTCTCGCAAATGCCAGGGTGACATTCGCCATCTAAAAGGAGATTTACGGGGTCCTATGTGTAGCCTTAGTGCTACTGGAGAATGATCTGATAATCCTCTGGGCAGGATGGACTCTATGGATGTGTACATGTGGGAGGAATAGGTAGTCTAGAAAGCGACCCGTGCACCGCCGAGTGGTAGGTGAAGCCTGACTCCGCTGGATGGTAGGCGTGCCACGCATCCGACCATCCTAGAGCAGAGACCAAGCCGTGTAGTTTAGACCCCCCACACTGTGTCCCGGGCCCGCCTCTTGCCATCGGTCAATAGGTGCCATAAAGTCATTCCAGTCACCCGCCATTACTGAAAAACCATCTGGGAGCTCCCCCCATAAGTGAACGACCTTGTCTATAAGAGTTTGCCCCAGAAGAGGGAGAGCGTAGAAGCTACCTAGTGTCAAGGGTTCCCCATGCAGTGTTCCTGTGACAATGGTATACCTCCCACCCAGGTTGGACCACACTTTTGAGAATCTATATGGGACCCTGCGGTGTATTAGGATAGCCGTTCCCTGTGACCCACGGACAAACCTGGAATGAAAGACCTGGTCGAATCCATAACGAGCTAGGCAGGGTGCTTTAGTTCCCATCATGTGGGTTTCTTGCATAAGGAGTATGTCAACTTCTAGTCTTTTAACCTGCTTTAGACCTGCTCCCCGTTTGATTTTATCTCGAACCCCACGGACGTTCCATGTCATAATTTAAGCCCACCGGGCATAGTATTGATGTTATTTGTAGTCATCCATGTATCAGGGGAGTTTCCAAGTGCGGAGTGATTGTGTAGGGTCTATGGTGTCATTGTGCCTATGCTTGAACTGAACTAAACTCTGCTAAACTGAGTATAACGGCCCCCCTCCTCCCCCCACCCCAATACCTCAGCCAAAATGAAGTATCTGTCATGGTCGGGGGCTCCTAACGGGGGGCCCCGGGAGCCTCCCGCCAATGGTTCCCCAACATCCCAATACCCTCAACCATGGTTTCTTAGGGCATAGAGTGAACACCTGTTTGGGTTCCCCCAAGCCTGGTGATTTTCCAGGGGCGGACCGCGTGGACCAAGCTTATGAAGAGCCAGACTGGAAGCTTGTGACTAGGCACCCGGCGGCTCCCTGTTGCAGTCATGAATCTTAACCCTGTGCCTGGGAGCGCCAGTTAGACCTGGACCTATGCCGTCGTTTGGAGGTGGATTTCTTCGGGCAATTCCTTCTGTTGACCTGTGAGGAGTCTGATTCCAATGGAGGCGGAGTATGCGGCCTGAAGTGGACAGTCTCATCGGTCCATGTGAAGATCGCCTCTGGGGTATAAAAGAATAGGGATTTTGTTTTATAGATTAGTCCCATCCGTGCTGGATATAGCAACATATATTGAATGTTCAGTTCCCGGAGTCTACGTTTAGCCGCCGCGAATGACTGGCGCTGTTGCTGAACATCATGAAAAAATCATGATGTTATGAGAGTGATATACTAGTTTATCTCTATGGCCCCTGGCGATTTGAAGGATAGTGTCCCGATCCATATAGTTCAACAGTTTGGCGATGACAGGTCGGGGCCGTTCCCCCAGGGGGAGGGGCTTCCTTATTAGTGCTCGATGGGCTCGCTCTACCACAAAGCAGGAGGAGAGGGAGCCCTCCGGCAAGAGAGTTCTCAACCACTGCGTTAGGAAACCCTCCATTGAGGCACCTTTGCATCCCTCCGGGAATCTAATAAGGCGGAGATTGTTCCGTCTTGCCCGGCCTTCCGCATCTTCCACCCGTGAGGCTAGTTCTTCCATCACCACTGTAAGCTTATTGATTTTTTGCTGTAAGGATGTGACCGTATCTTCCACAGATGATACTCTGGTTTCAGCCTCAGTAATGCGGTCCTGTCTGAGAAATGAGACTTCTGAGCCGACTGCGCTGATCATGGCGTCCAGCATGTCACGGGATTGCATTATTGCGGTGAGCTGGACGGCGTTGCCTAGGGCAGGCCCGCCGCCATCAGCACTGCTTGCCCCCATGGGGCCGTGGTGTACTGATCCAGCGTACTTTGTTTTGTGGTGGGGCCCGAGGACTTGTCTTTTGTCATAATGGCAGGAGGAAGGACCTAGAGGCTGAGCACCTCCTCACCTGCCACTCTACAGATGGATTGACTGCCCCGCAGCACCGTTGGCCTCTCCAGACGTCTCTTCGGGGTGTATCATGGCGGATCACTGCGGACCGGGCCTCACAGAAACAGTCAGCCCCAGGCTGCAAGTCGCACCGGGCCTAGCTCGGCCACTTCCGCAGCCCGGGAACAGACCGCAAAGCGGACCCCCTAAGGGGATCACGCCCGCCAGACCCCAGCCCTCTGCCCACATCTCTATGTGGCCACCTAGGCCACCCCTCAATCTGGTCACTTTAATGGGAGGGGGGGGCCCCCCCGGCGGCGCCCAATCCGTGCCCATGCTGAGTGTCCAAGCGGCCGTGGTTCCTGCAGAAGGCCTCAGCTTCGGGTCGCTGTCGTGTTGCGGGGGGAAGGCACAGAGCCACCTCCCACCCCATGCGCCGCAATGATTGGTCCTGCACTGTGGGCCTACCTTGTTTGGGCCGGGTGCCCGATGTATCTGGTGGTACCGGGCCACAGCCTGAGCCCTCGGGTGCAGGGCCCTCCACCAGGCCTGGCAGGCCACACATGCCGCTCAAGTGTGGCAGTCAGCGAGGGTATCCCCGTGTCACCTGCAGGAGTCTTACGTGCTCTGCCACAGAGCCGACTCTCCCGGGGAAGAGCCGGCTCGCCTCGTCTGTGCCTCGCTGGGGGAGCACCGCTGTGCTTGTGCGGCCTCTCCCCATGTTGGGATTGCGCGGCGGCCGGAACTACTAAAATGGCCGCCGACGCTGCACGCGCATGTGCGGGGACAGGTCCGGAAGGTTAAAGCCCGGCCTTCCCCGATCAGCTGCGCTTCGCGTCCTGGTTGCTGTTCGTTTCCTGACTCACCTGAAGCTCGTCCGGGTCGTCGCGTCCCTTGCGTCGGTCATCGTTGCCTCGGTTTGTCTTGTGGCGGGTACTCCTCCCCTGACATCCCTCGCTGCCTGCTTCAAGTATTGCTTGCCTGCATTTCGTTCTGTGGAGAAAGAAGACAGAGAGAGTTATTGCACTAGAGTTTGCGGTAACAGCGCTCTGCGCTGCTTTATTATTTCGTTTACTTGATTTACCTGTCCTTGTGTCTCCACCTCGATGGGAGTATGCCTTTCTCTGAACAGTAAAGGGATAGGCATTACACATTATTACGTTACGTCGCGCTTTGCGCTTAGTTGTATACTTTCACGTATATAAATATATAGGTCACTTACCTGGTCCTGTGCTCTGGCGCTGTGGGGATCCGCTCCGCCCTCTTAGGATCGAGAAAGATACCTATTTTCATTAACCTGAATAAAGGAAAATATACTTTTTATAAAACCACACGGGAAGAACAGGTAGGCGAATACTCTAATCCCTACACAGAGCACTTTCCCATACATACCAGCCCTTTACTTACATTACTGTCTTTTCTAGCTTTAGATCCACGCCCTGAAACATCGCTCCATTAAACCTCCCATAGGAAGGACACCGTAAGGTAGGGAACACATGGGTTAAGAAGGTCTAAATTGTCCTGCTTCTGATTTTGTGCATTTGTGTATTGATACCTTGTTTGCTTACAGCTTCTTGCCTGATACTGACGAGTCCTGAGGGTGTCTGAGTCATCGAGTGGAGTTCTTCCCCTTCTTCCCTTGTTTTGTTTCCCTCCTTCCCCAGATTACCTTATGCCACCTTGTTTAGTCTTTGGTGCCATTGGGTGATTTGGTGAGGTTGTGGACCTGTACTTCACGTCTGTGGCGTCCCCGCGGAAATATAGGTGAGATCCTGACAGAACGCGAAGCCCAAAAAGAATAGTTTTTCTTTCCGCCTGGACGTCATGGATGTCAGTCAGGTTACTCTGGCTGATTTAGCCCACATGTTAGGTAACTTACAATTAGAAACCCAATCTCTTTCTACCCGGGTGGATTCCATACAACGGGAAATAAGAACTGATCCGGTGGTTAGGTCCCCTAATCCAGGCGCTAACATACCAGTGGTACACGTAACGACGCCTTCTTCTGTCCCCTTGGCACCTCCTGAGCGTTTTTATGGAGACACTACTAAGTTTGCTGCCTTTATCAGTCAGTGTCAGCTTCATTTCATGTGTAAAGCCTCCTGTTTTCCCTCAGATCAAGCTAAGGTAGCATTCGTTATTTCCTATCTAGGGGCTCCGCGGCTAATTGGACTATACCCCTCATAGAAAGGAATGACCCTTTGTTGCAAGATTATAGTGCCTTTAGAAGGGAACTCAAAAAACTGTTTGATAGACACACCTTTACGCATTCCGCTGACACGGAGCTCTTAACACTGAAACAGGGAACTAAGGATTTAACCTCCTACATTTCCACATTTTATAGATTGGTAGCTGAAGCTGGGTGGCCTGAGGAAAAGCGTAGTGCTCTATTCTACAAGGGGCTAAGAGAGGACCTAAAAGACGCATTGGCACAGGTAGTGGACCCTCCTGAATCGTGTACTGCCCTCGTAGACCTAGTGGTCAAGTTAGAACATAGACTTAGTGAGCGGAGGAGAGAAAGAGGGAGGTCCGAGGGGAGAATTCTTCCTTACCGTGAAAGGAAAGTTGATTCTGATAAAATATCAGAAGAATCCGAACCGATGCAAATAGGAAGCATAAGAGGACCCCTCAGTGAAGAAGAAAAACAGAGAAGACGAGACAAGAAACTGTGCCTGTACTGTGGAAAACAGGGTCATTTTCTTAGGGAATGCCCGGTCAAACCAAGACAGACAAAACGGTCGGAAAACTAGTGAGCCCGAAGTCTCGGGAGACAAGGACTTCGGGTAATTCAGGTTTAATTGTCTCATCTATGGGGATTGCAGAATCTCAGCCACGTCATTTTCTTCTCTCTTCGTGTTTACGATGGGACCATCAAATGGTAGAGGTGTACATAATGGTGGATTCAGGCGCGTCCGGTAATTTTATGGATGCACAGTGGGCTCAGAGTTGGAAGATTCCTTGGGTGCCTAAGTCTTCTTGGGAAGAAGTAACAACAATAGACGGTAGCACTCTGAAGTCTGGTCCCATTAAACACGCCACGAGTAGTTTGAGGTTGGTTATCGAGAAAAAACATCAAGAAGACATTTCATTTGATTTGATACAGTCTCCCCAGTTTTTGTTTAACAGACTTTTATTGGTTTTCAAACAAATAGTGAAGGCATACATGTGTCTACATGGGCAGTGCAAAACAGGAACGGATGTGGCAAAATACAGTTTGACTTTACCCAGGAGCAGACCCGTGGTCGGCCCAGCTAGTCATGATATAATCTTCTCCAGGATCCCCCAGAGACCAACTAAAAGATATTCCGCCACTCTCCGTAAAACTTCTTAATGATAATTCAGAGACTTGTCCCTGGAATTGTATTCAACTACAAGAGTTCAACTAGTAACCCTCCCACCTCCCCTCCCACCTCCCCCAGCCCTATAGTTCCCCAATTATCCTCCCCTCCACCCCCCAAGCATGCCGCTGGATCCTAACATTTACGAGTGGCCTCTCAGACCCCCATGCCATTCAGTAAAAAGTCCTGATCTCGGCGATCCTCTGCTAAGACAGATCAAGAACACTAAGAAGGGGTCCCCCACTGGACTCGCAACCGCCCCTACATTTCTCTCCCATATCCTGTGTCAGTCCTTTCAGCCGATCCCTACCTCTTCCCTCCCGTCGGGGTGGGCTTCCTCATCATCAGGGGGGTATTTAACCAATTCCACTAGCGCCATCCATGCCCGAGCCATATCCATTGACTTCTCGTTCTCAGTACGCCTAGCTACACCTAGTTTATATTCCCCCTCACTCTCCGCCCACTTCAGCAGTTCCCTGCGCCAGCGTCCCACTCCAGGCCCCTGTCTCGCCTTCCAATGGGTGGTAAGTTCCCTTTTCGCCAAGATTAACCCCAAATCAATAAACTTGCTGGTTATTTTATTTTTGGTAGTGTGTGGGAAGTCATGCAGCAAACAAACCCTCGGCGTCAGGGTCACCTCTCTCTCCGTCACAGTCGTCAGGACCATTGTCACCTCCCGCCAATAGTCCCCCAGTTGCGGACAGCTCCAGAACATATGTAAAAACCCCGCCCCCTCTAGCGCACATCGAGGGCAAGCTGTAGCAGCCAAGAAATATTCATTAATCTTTCCCGGAGTCAAGTACGCCCTGTGCAGGACATAAAATTGGATCATTTGAAAGCGCGCGTTCCGGGTGCCCTTCCATGGTCTCTCCATTATTGCTCCCCAAGCTTTTTCTTCAAGGGGTTCACCCAAATCCTCCTCCCACTTACCACGTAATGCCGTTAAGGGCTGGCGCAGGTCCTGGGTGATCCGCCGATAGAGACAAGTCACCGCTTTTATAGTTCCTGCCGCCATAACAACATATTGACAAGCCAGGAGCGTGTCCGGCTCCGAAAGCCTCGTCCGCCAATGCCTTCTGACAGCTGCCGTCAGAGCCGCATGAAAGAGAAAGTCTCCCCGCGGAAGATCATGCCGCTCCGCAAGATTGTCAAAAGGGAGAAGGTTGCCCTCTTCGTATAGATCACCCAGTGTGAGAACCCCAGCCTCTTCCCAGGACTGCAATTTACTCCAATCTCCCCCATGAGGTAGCACCGCACACATATTCAACGGAATTTCGGGGGCGTACGGAATCTTAATGCGCTTCTTCCTGATCATGCGCGCCCAACAACGCTGTACCACTTGCAGATCGGCTCGCATTACCTCACCCCTCAACGGTACCCGCAACAGAATGCAGGACAGCAGGCGGCAGCTTGGGTCCGCCCTTCCCAATTCCTCCGGAGCTCTGAGGCGACCCGCTATCCACTGTGTGAACCACTGGAGCTGCGCAGCATGATAGTAGCTCTCAAAATCCGGGAGAGCGAAGCCCCCCTCTGTTCTCGGCCTCTGCATGGTACCCAGGGCAACCCTCCGCCGCCCAGCGCCCCACAAAAACCCCGACAGCAGGGAATTGAGTTGCGCGAAAAACTTCCCAGGGATCCAGACGGGGAGTGCTCCAAAATAATAAAGAAACCGCGGCAAGATGATCATTTTCACTAGGGCGACTCTGCCCGCCACAGACAACGGGAGCGTCCCCCAAAAGTCAAAACAGGACTTGGTGTCGCGCAGCGCCCGGCCGACATTACCCTCCAGCAAATCATCACGATCATGATAGATCCTAGTCCCTAGGTAGGTCAAGCAGCGAGCTTCCCAGACGATCTCTCCCGCAGTCTGATGTTCCAGTCCAGTAGCTCGGGCCGGGAACAGGCACGACTTAGTCCAGTTCACCCGAAGCCCCGCCACTCTTCCCAACGTCTCCAACAGGGCCCGCGCCCCACGAAGCGCAGCTCCAGAGTCCGGCAGAAACATGAGCAAGTCGTCCGCATACAATGCTATGTGTTGTAACTGCCCCGCCACCAGTAATCCTGGGTAGAACCTCCCCGCCCTGGCATGGGCGGCCAGAGGCTCCACTGCCAGTGCAAACAGGAGAGGAGACAGCGGGCACCCCTGCCTCGTCCCCCGAGCAACCCCGCAGGGAGTTGAAATCAAGCCCCCGTCCGAACCCTAGCAGTGGATTCACTGTACAGCAACTTTGTCCATGCCAAAAAGCCCTCCCCGAGGCCAAACTCCCTCATCACATCAAAAAGATAGGGCCATTCCAGGCTATCAAAGGCCTTCTCAATGTCGACCGCAAAGATACAGGCGTCCCCTGCATCATATGCGTCCGACTCTAATGTGTGCAGAAGTCTGCGGACATTCATTGCAGCGTTCCGGGAAGGGATGAAGCCAGCCTGATCTCTGTGGACCAGCGTCGTCATATACGGCATCAACCGACTCGCCAACACCCGGCTTAGGATTTTATAATCCAGGTTAAGCATTGCCAGAGGCCGATATGAAGCACGATCCCAGGCCGGTTTGTTCGGTTTAAGAAGCGGGACGATAATGGCCTCCCGCGTGGAGACAGGGAGGACACCCTCCCCGCGCGCTCTATTATATAGTGCCACTAAATGGGGAACCAGTGCTTCGGCATAAGTTGCGTAAAATTCTACGGGCAACCCATCAGTACCAGGTGTTTTATTCCTGGCCATGTGTTTGATAGCGCTGCGGACTTCCCTCGCCTCCACATCCCTGCCAAGATCTTCCGCCTCCTCAGGTTCAATCCTGGGAAGGTCAGCTCCCGGGAGAAACTCCTCATCCCCCGGAAGGTCAGGGCCCAGCTTGCTCTTGTATAATTCAGTGTAGTACCGCAAGAAGTGATCATTAATTCCCTGCTGGGTATAATATACCTCACCACCCTGGCCCCTCAGCTCCAGTATCGTCGTCCCTCTTCGCGCTGGATTGGCAAGCCAGGCGAGCAGCGCCCCTGCCTTATCACGGTCCGCATGTGCCCTGGCTGTATATGCCTTGTAATCAAAACATCGCAGCCGTTCTATCTGCACCGCTAGGGCCTCTCGTGCTACAAGTAGTGCGTCATGGGTGTCCGGCCGCTCCGGGCGTATTCTCTCCCGGTCACGCACCTTCTGTTCCGCCGTTGACACCTCCTGCAACAACACTCTGCGCACTCCCACCACCTCCCCAATGCAGCGTCCCCTGACCACTGTCTTAAAGGCATCCCACTCGACCATCAGGGAAGAGGCCGAGTTGGCGTTGATCCTAAAATACTCAGCAATAGCCGAGCCCAGAACATCCCGAAACACCGGGTCCTCGAGCGTTTCTGGTCTGAGTCGCCACGTGGGGATGGCAGGCCTAACACGTTGCCAATGAGAAATCACCAATAACGGATTGTGATCAGAAGAGGTCCTAGTTAAATACTCGCTATGTACCATCCCCCCATGGACGTCCGGAGAGCAAAGGATAGAATCTAAACGAACATGCAGATCATGTAGCGATGAAAAATACGAATAGTCCCTGTCATGAGGATGATGAGCCCTCCATGTGTCAGTCAGTCCCCAGTGCTGTTGCCAAGCCCGCCTCACTGCAGCCAGCCTGTTCACCGAGGCGTCCGCAAGGGGAGGATGGGAACGGTCCAATGAGATCTCTGCTACACAATTGAAGTCTCCCCGAGGAGCACAGATCCCACCAGCAAGGGCGCCAGCTTTTGAGAGAGATCCCCAAAAAAGGAGGCCTGATCAACATTAGGGGCATATATACTCCCTATAACAATGTCTCTGCCATCTAAACGTCCCTTCACCACTACATACCTACCCTCGGGATCTATTAGTTGCTCAGTACTCTGGAACGGAACTCCTGCTCTTATCCAAATCAATGTACCCCGCGCATAGGCCGAATAGGTCGTACAGAATATCTGCCCCCTCCATCTACGTTGCAAGGCCACCCCTCCTGGTTGGCTAGATGCGTCTCCTGGAGGAGCGCTATCTGGATCCCTCTTCGTCTAAGGTAGGCGTGAATTTTGTGTCGGCGGGTCATAGTATGCATCCCCCTGATGTTCCAGGATAAATACTTAAGATCTATGGGGGCTCCCATGGTACAGTGGTATGCAGCCTATCCCCCATGTCTCCCCCAGCGGCATGCTTGAACCCAAATCCCCCCACCCCCCTCTCCCCCCCAAACTCCCAACTCCCACTCCCCAGGACAGGTCCCCTGAAACTAGTTCCCATCCAAACTGATGTCCCCATCAACTATGAAAAATAAAGTAGTAGGACGTATGGCGACCCGGTAAGACCCAAAGCCCCTCCGGCAACTCCCCCGCATTATGCAGTCGTGTGGGCCCCCATTAGTACATGACAAATAATTGCCCCTTCTCCCTCATCCCCACTCATAGACCCTCATAGCAGTATAGTCCGAGTCCAATCGAAAGCCAGGTCCCGCCAGACACCGCCCAGCATCTCAGCCAAACAAGTCTACCGTGTGCGGGGTGACCACTGGCAACTCTGTGTCTGAGTCCCCATTCGTGCTCTCGGGCAGTGAGATCTCAGAACCAGCCGACCCTCGGGCAGCGGAAACAGGGCTCAGGGTGGTCTCTCCCTGGCTAATCTCTGCCACCGCCTGCACAGCTCTATCCCTTTCCCGCTGTTGATCCGGCAGCGAGAGGGCCCCTGGCGAGTTGGCTTGTTCGGGAGATCTCCTCCCTCCACTACTTGCTGCAGAATTCCTCCTGGATCCAGTGCGACGCGTCTCAAGCCATTGCCATCCATCTTGCGGGGCGGTAAAGAAGTGGGTGGCAGTGCCATCTACCACTCGCAGGCGTGCCGGGAAAAGCATAGCATACTGTATGTGGAGCTGGCGTAGTTTTCTTTTGAGGCCCATAAAGGAGGTGCGCTGTCTCTGGACCTCCCTAGTGTAATCCGGGAATATCATTACTCTGGAATTTTCAATTCGTATGTGTTGTTTCCCTCGGGCTTGCTGCAAAAGATGATCTCTGTCCCGGTAATGCAAAAGTCTCGCCACCAGCGGTCGTGGAGGCGCCCCCGGCCTGGGAGGGCGCCCCGGGACCCTGTGTGCCCTTTCTAGAGCGAAGAATGACGACAATCCCTCCGGGGCAATCTCCGTCCGAAGCCAGTGTTCCAAGTACCGGACAGCATCCTCCCCCTCTGCCCGTTCCGGTACCCCCACTATGCGGAGGTTGTTCCGACGAGAGCGGCCCTCGCTGTCCTCCGCCCTCATCTCCAAGACCCGTACTTTGTCTTCTACCTGTTTCAGGGATCGCTGCAAGGTGGTCACTGCGTCCGGGATCTCCTCCAGCACCTTCTCAGCCGTCTTCACTCGTTCCTTCAACTTTCGGTGGTCATCCTTGAGCAGGGTGAGATCCACTCCGATAGCATCAATTTTTGCCTCGAGGGCCGTTCTGGAAGATGTAATGGCCTGCATAATATCAACCAATGTGGGTCCCCCCGGCCCATCCGCCCCTGAGCGCTCCGCAACTTCTTCCTCCTCATCAGTTTGATGTCTGTTTCCTTCACTCAGGTCGCCCGTAGGGCCTTTTTCTTGACCGTTCGGCCCATCTTCAGCACTCCTCTCGGGGCCGCTCAGTGCTCTACCCAGCCAACAGAGGGGTATCCGCGCCCCAAGTCGTTACTTCCCGTGTCACCCCTCTCCACTTGTAGGGCACCGAGAGCAGGGCAGATCTAGTCAGGGCCGGATGGGTTGAGCCGCAACCACCAATTGTAAGAGCAGGCCTTCCCAAGAGAATCAACACCCCAGGCGGGCCTCATCGGACTTTCACCATCCAGAAGAAAGTATCCAGTGCACCCTTGCACTCCAGGGGCTTCACCGTGCGTGTTATACCCCAAGGGAGAGCATTCTAATAGTCACAACGCGCCTCCACCAATTCTGCACAGGGGGTCGACTCTCCTGTTCCACCCTCAAGTCCACCGCCAAGTTTGCCGTTCTGGAGACTCCCAGACAGCCTCCCCTCTGCCAGTTGCGCCTCCCAGGCAGCTCGGAGTCGCACCCAGGGCCTCAAGGCAAGCTCCCGGGACTATTGCGTCAGACAGGGCCCAGCAAGCCCCCAGGCGACGGTCCACTCTTCCCTCGCGTTCCTCCGCCGTGCACACCAGGTCTCCACACACCTCAGTCGTCTCGCCGTCCCTTCCGACTCAATGAGCTTCAGCTCCCTGATTCAGGGGCACTATTCACCATCCCCGCTCCGTTCTCACCTGCGCCTGTTTCACCACCGTCGCGCCAGGTCATCTCACAGAAGCAGTGTATAGCCTCGGGGTGGCCTCCATCTCCCGCAGCTGTCGTCTGCTCACCAGCACTTCCCCGCTCTGCCAGTATGCGTGCTGCACTCGTCCACTCATCGGGCTGCACTGCCATCAATGAGGGCCGCCATCTTGGCGCCGGGGGCACCGTCAGGCTCGGCGTCCCCGCAGCACGAACGCCCTCTGCTCCCCAGCTCCGCTCTCGATTGGGAGGACCTGGGCAAGTCCGGAGCTTCTCCGCTGCACCACAGTTCCAGGTACTGTGCTCCTGTCTCAAACACCAGCAAAACTGCTCTCTTTCAAGCCGCAGCGGGCATCTTAGGTCGCCGCCACTGATTCGAGTCGGGTCACCAATCAGCGATGCCTCCGTTTATCCGCACCCCAAATTAACGCCGGATCTTCCCCAGAGGCAGCAGGGACTCCGTCGCACAGGATACGTGGCTACAGGGCCACGGGTACTCCCCTGCCCGTCAGACCGCAGGTCCGCTGTTCGCTCTGGCTTCGGCCATCCCAGCCAGTGGAGCCTCTCAGCCCGTCCCAAATCCCTGGCAGCAGCTTGGCTTCCCGGAGCCCGGGTCGCTACGGGACCATTTGAGAGATTTCCCAGCAGAGGAGACAGCCCGGCAGTGAATGGCTTCACCACAGCACTTGCAGAGTCTCCCGCTCCGCCATCTTAAGGTCAGGCATCGTCTCCCGATTATTTATAGGGCGCGTTTCAACCCTCACCTCAATACAGGACCCTCAGGTAAGGTCCAGCCTTCGCTCAGGCCCCGATCCGCTATCGAGGAGGCGCTCCAAGCGCATCAGCATACCTTATCGGGCGAAGTGTTTACCGCTAGTCGCGGCCGCCATTTTGTCTCCTGGCGCGATCGGAAGAGAGAAGCACCGTTCTCTTCACTTTCCTGCTTTCCGATGCCCATGAAGGTCATCTAGGGGAGCTCCCGGTATTCCGCGATAGTTTGCGGTGCCGGGGGCCACTTCAGCGTGTCAGGATGACTTGCGGCGGAGGGCGGCCACGGAGGAGCTCCGAGGTCCGCTGCTGTCTACATCGGCGCCAAGCCACGCCCCCTCTGATACAGTCTCCCCAGTTCCCGGTTATTGTAGGCCTACCATGGTTATGCCAACATAATCCGCTTATTGATTGGAAGTCTATGTCATTAACCTTCGACCATGACCTTTGTAGAGAGCATAATCTTCTTGATTCAGGTGTTCCGGAGAAAAGTCTTTCATTCATAGAAACGAGTGATAGTGCCTTACCTTCTGTTTATCAGGATCTTAGAGAAGTATTCGATGTGGAACAGGCCACCAGTCTCCCGCCTCATAGGGTCTATGACTGCAGAATAGATCTGCAACCTGGAGCTCGCATACCAAGCAGTAGGGTATATTCCCTGACCGAAAAGGGAATGTGTATTTACGAGAGTACCTGGACGAAATGATGAGCATAGGATTTATCCGTCCCTCTAGATCCCCGGCTTCATCTTCTCTTTTTTTATACCAAAGAGAGAAGGGGGTCTTAGATGCTGCATTGACTATAGGGCACTGAATACCATCACCATCAAGAACAGATATCCCTTGCCACTAATTTCCTCCCTTCTTGATCAAATAAAAGACGCCCAAGTTTTCACCAAGCTAGATCTGCGAGGGGCATACCATCTTGTGAGGATCAAGGAAGGAGATGAGTGAAAACGGCCTTTTGTACCAAGTATGGCTTGTACGAATATCTGGTGATGCCCTTTGGGCTATGTAATGCCCCTTCGGCTTTTCAGTTTTTCATTAATGAGGTACTAAAGGACATGTTGGAGGTATTCGTCATTGCTTACATAGATGACCTCTTGATTTATTCTCCCTCCATGCAAGAACATACACTCCACGTAAGGAGGGTTCTGGAACGATTGCGAGACAACCAATTATACTGTAAACTAGAGAAGTGTCATTTCCATACACAACAAGTCAGTTTTCTAGGGTTCATAGTTTCCCCACAGGGACTCAGTATGGATCCACAGAAGGTAGGGGCCATACATCGTTGGCAAGCACCACAAAACGTCAAGGAGATACAAAGCTTCCTTGGCTTTGCCAATTTCTATCGGCGCTTTATTGATGGGTTTTCTGATTTAGCCTCCCCGATAACTAGGTTGTTAAAAAAGGGAATACAATTTCAATGGACACCCGAGGCGGAGGCAGCCTTTTGTCAATTAAAAGAAGCCTTCACACAAGCGCCCATACTGAGGCATCCAGATCCGTCACGTCCTTTCGTGGTTGAAACTGATGCCTCACAGGTGGCAGTCGGGGGGTGCTATCACAGACAGATCCTAGCACTGGAATACTGCATCCAGTGGCCTATTATTCACATAAACTGGCTCCAGCGGAAGTAAATTACTCCATAGGAGAGAGAGAGTTATTGGCTATAAAGAAAGTATTCGAGGAATGGAGGCAGTATTTATTGGGGGCCAATCACAAGATAACAGTCCTAACGGATCATCGAAACTTGCAGTTCCTAAAATCCGCTAGGGCTCTATCCATGCGACAACTACGCTGGACCCAGTTCTTTAGTGACTACGACTTTGTTATCCAGTTCCAAGCAGGAAAAAAGAATGGGAAAGCAGATGCTTTGTCTCGCTTAAGTTATGAACCCATAAACCCACAAGGTGAACCCCCTCTTATAATCGCCAGAGAACGAATAGTTGGGGTACTGAGTTCTGAGGTAGACTTCCTGAACTCAGTGGAGGAGGCGCAATCATCCACAAACATGCAGGAAGTGACGGGCACACATGAAGTTACCATAGAGCAAGGATTATCCTATGTGCAGGGTGGGTTGGTCCTCCCCATTCAAGAATTGCAACTACAGGCCTTAGATTGGTGTCATAATCATCCCCTTGCAGGGCATCCAGGATATAAGAAAACTCTTGACTTACTACATAGACACTTTTGGTGGCCCACCATGGGAAATGATGCAAGACAGTATATTCAGACCTGTCATATATGTGCACAGGGAAAAGCCTCTCACCAGAGCCCTGCAGGGCTGTTACAGCCGTTACCTACACCACCTAGTCCCTGGCACACAGTTTCTCTAGATTTTATAGTAGAATTACCTAGGACTGCAAGAGGGAATACCACTCTCCTCGTAGTAGTAGATTTACTGACCAAGATGGCCCATTTCATTCCCATTTCATTCCCATGGCTTCTCTTCCCTCCTCTCGTGTTTTGGCCTCCGTATTCATTCAGCAAGTGGTACGTTTACATGGCCTCCCCTCCATATTGGTATCAGATAGGGGGGCCCAGTTCATCTCTAAATTCTGGAAAGGGTTGGGGAATTCCTTGAAAGTAGATGTACGGTTGTCATCTAGTCACCACCCCCAGACAGACGGCCAAACTGAGAGAGTGAATCAGTGCTTTGAACAATATATCAGGTGCCAGGTCTTGCACACCCTAGTTGACTGGGATGAGTTAGTGTGGATTGCTGAGTTCTCATACAATAACAGTTGTCACTCGTCCACTGCTTACTCGCCCTTTTTTTGCACATATGGCTTTCATCCTCGAACTATGCTAACCCCCTTTCTTCTTCTTGTTCTACTCCTGCAGCCATAGACTTTGTGAGAGACATACAAGAGGTACACAAGACGGCACAACTGAATCTAGATAAGGCTAAGGCTAGTTATAAGAGGGGGGCGGATGTTCACAGACGCGCAGAGCCTGGATACAAACAGGGGGACATGGTCTGGCTATCCTCAAAAAACCTGAAGTTGAGAGGATCGTGCAAATTTAAACCTAAATATCTAGGCCCTTACAAAATATGTAAGGTGGTGAACCCTGTAGCTATGAAGTTAGACTTTCCCGCCTCCATGAGAATACATCCGGTGTTTCATGTCTCTCTCCTGAAACCAGTAGAGCCAGGCACACGTCTCCCTACCACACCCGAACCCGTAACGGTGGAGGATGAACAGGAATATGAGGTTGGGGCGGTTTTGGATTCTCGTAGGGTGAGACGCAAACTCCAGTACCTGATACACTGGAAGGGGTATGGTGTGGAGGAACGTACATGGGAGCCGGCCAGTCAGGTACATGCCCCTCGATTGGTGCGTTTATTTCATAGGAGACACCCTGACAAGCCCAAACCGGTAGGAGGGTCTGTGGGGGGGGTGTACTGTCGGGATTGCGCGGCGGCCGGAACTACTAAAATGGCCGCCGACGCTGCACGCGCATGTGCGGGGACAGGCCCGGAAGGTTAAAGCCCGGCCTTCCCCGATCAGCTGCGCTTCGCGTCCTGGTTGCTGTTCGTTTCCTGACTCACCTGAAGCTCGTCCGGGTCGTCGCGTCCCTTGCGTCGGTCATCGTTGCCTCGGTTTGTCTTGTGGCGGGTACTCCTCCCCTGACGTCCCTCGCTGCCTGCTTCAAGTATTGCTTGCCTGCATTTCGTTCTGTGGAGAAAGAAGACAGAGAGAGTTATTGCACTAGAGTTTGCGGTAACAGCGCTCTGCGCTGCTTTATTATTTCGTTTACTTGATTTACCTGTCCTTGTGTCTCCACCTCGATGGGAGTATGCCTTTCTCTGAAAAGTAAAGGGATAGGCATTACACATTATTACGTTACGTCGCGCTTTGCGCTTAGTTGTATACTTTCACGTATATAAATATATAGGTCACTTACCTGGTCCTGTGCTCTGGCGCTGTGGGGATCCGCTCCGCCCTCTTAGGATCTAGGATAGAGAAAGATACCTATTTTCATTAACCTGAATAAAGGAAAATATACTTTTTATAAAACCACACGGGAAGAACAGGTAGGCGAATACTCTAATCCCTACACAGAGCACTTTCCCATACATACCAGCCCTTTACTTACATTACTGTCTTTTCTAGCTTTAGATCCACGCCCTGAAACATCGCTCCATTAAACCTCCCATAGGAAGGACACCGTAAGGTAGGGAACACATGGGTTAAGAAGGTCTAAATTGTCCTGCTTCTGATTTTGTGCATTTGTGTATTGATACCTTGTTTGCTTACAGCTTCTTGCCTGATACTGACGAGTCCTGAGGGTGTCTGAGTCATCGAGTGGAGTTCTTCCCCTTCTTCCCTTGTTTTGTTTCCCTCCTTCCCCAGATTACCTTATGCCACCTTGTTTAGTCTTTGGTGCCATTGGGTGATTTGGTGAGGTTGTGGACCTGTACTTCACGTCTGTGGCGTCCCCGCGGAAATATAGGTGAGATCCTGACACCCCATCACCGCCCAGCCCACAGTAGGGTGAGCCCCCAGATCAGGCCACACCACTCCGCCGCTCCTGCTGCCTCTTCGCACCGCCCGGGGAGGCCGGGTGGACTTGCTGTGCGATCTAGCCTCAGCCAGGTCACGTGGGCCGATGTCGTCCGCCCACCTCAGTCTCTGCTCCGGTGCAGTCGGGGTAAACAGCGGGGTGCCACAGGCTGCGAAGGCCGGGCCGGGGTGGCTTCCTTTCAGGGCCGGTCTCTCGTGCCCCCGACGTATCGCTCCACCGGCTCCGGATCGCTGCCTGGGCGTCTCCCCACTGGGGTAAGTGTCGTCCAGTCCACCAGAGGAGTAGTTGTTGCGGATGATGCCGGATTTCGGGCTTGGTGGGACGGAGCTCCTTCAGATGGCGTTCACTATGATGGCTTCCCAAGCCACGCCCCCTTTTTTGTAGTACTTTAGTAGCACTATGTAGTACTACTAAACATACTACAAAATGCAGTTTGGGAATAGGCCTGCAAAATATTTACAGACATGGTACAATAAAGCAAGGGTTGCTCGGAGCACCCCTGGCTACACGTATGTAGCTTACATTGAAGGATAGACCAATCCTGTAGCGTACAGTTCACATTTGTATTCCTCTGCTGAGGATTGATTTACTCCTACTGAGAAAGTTCTCACTGTAGTACAGACAGGTTTACTTAAGGAGGGTCCTTTTTGTACAGGGTAAGCAAATCATTATAGTTTTCCTATACCTACACTTGAAGCAGCAACCAAAGCTAGCATCCCCAATGCACTTACTGTACACCTTCGTTGGGCTGATTCATTTAATGCACCTGATGTAAAATTTGATTATGATGCAACACTTCGGAACCTAGAAATTTTAACAGTACACACAAAATATTACACAAACTCCAAGCATACTACCCATACATGAGTATTAGAGCGCATTCTAAACAAACGGCTCAACACAGCCTATGGTTGAAACTAAGCAGAAATACTTCACATCGAGTGTTTCAGGGCAGGCAATTTTTGAAGATGATTACTTGCATACACATTAAAGCTCCAGGTGACTCACTGCACAACTAGCAGAAATATATGACCTTCTTGCTCTTCAGAAGGTTGATCTGTCAGTTTCTATAATTATTTTGGTGTACTCATCATTCTGTGTGCAAGGCTACAATGTTGATTTACCTCATTGGCACTTAAACGGATTCAGAGATTTAACCCCTTCGGTGCTCATGACGGAATGGTTCCGTCATGAGTACCGGTGCTCCTGTGCTCATGACGGAACCATTACGTCATGAGGACAGGGGCACGAAATCCCTCTGCTGCAGACAGCAGAGGGATTTCCCTTTTTTTTTATTGGCCTCGGGAGGTTGGGGAAGAGCTTCCCCAACCTCCTGAGGCCAATTTGCATTTTCATTGCAATGCCGATCGCGCGCATGGCGCGCTGTCGTCATTGCAATTAAAATTAAACTGAAACTTAGTTTCAGTTTCATTGTTTCGGTGCTCGTGGGGCTATCTCAGCCCCCCGAGCACCGAAACAGATGGGAGAGGTATCGTTGGAAAGGGGAGAATCTCCCCTTTCCAATGGTACCCCTCCCTAGTGGATCCCTGCTTGGGGATCCACCCACTAGGCACCAGGGAGGGGGGAGCGGCCCCTTGGGCAAGGGCCTTTGCTCCCCCCATATGTTTTGGCCTAATTCAGTCTTTCTGCCCCCCCTGGGGGGCAGAAAGCCCACTAGATCCAGGGAATTTTTTTACTATGTAAATTAGGGGTGGGGGCTGCCCAAAATGGGCACGCCAATGCCCCCACCCCTGCACAATTAGTCTTTCTGCCCCCCCGGGGGACAGAAAGCCCACTAAACGCCAGGGTTTTTTTTTTTACATTTAATTTAGGGGTGGGGGCTGCCCAAGATCGGCATGCCAATGCCCCCACCCCTCCCCCCAGAAAAGTCCAGTCTTTCTACCCCCCGTTGGGGGGCAGATGGGGGCAGTAGCCCCCAATCTGCCCCCCCCGGGGGGGCAGAAAGCCCACTAGAAACCAAGGATTTATTTTATTATGTAAATTAGGGGTGGGGGCTGCCCAATATGGGCACACCAAAGCCCCCAACACCCCCTCCCACAATAACAGTCTTTCTGCCCTTCATGGGTGCAGATGGGGGCGGTAGCCCCCAATCTGCCCCCCCGGGGGGCAGAAAACCCACTAGACGCCAGGGTTTTTTTTTACGATTAATTTAGGGGTGAGGGCTGCCAAAGATGGGCATGCCAATGCCCCCACCCCTCCCCCCACAAAATTCCAGTCTTTCTAACCCCCTGGGGGGGCAGATGGGGGCATTAGCCCCCAATCTGCTACCCCGGGGGGACAGAAAGCCCACTAGAAACCAGGGATTTATTTTATTATGTAAATTAGGGGTGGAGGCTGCCCAATATGGGCACGCCAAAGCCCCCAACCCCCCCCCCCTGCACAATAACAGTCTTTCTGCCCCCCTGGGTGCAGATGGGGGCAGTAGCCCCCAATCTGCCCCCCCGGGGGCAGAAAGCCCACTAGACGCCAGGGTTTTTTTTTTACGATTAATTTAGGGGTAGGGGCTACCAAAGATGGGCATGCCAATGCCCCCACCCCTCCCCCCCACAAAATTCCAGTCTTTCTGCCCCCCGTGGGGGCAGAAAGCACCCTAGACACCAGGGATTCTTTTTTTTATAGGCCCGGGGTGGGGGCTACCCAGAATGGGCATGCAAATGCCCCCACCCTACCCCCCAAAGAAAACTAAAGACTTGCTACCCCTCCAGGAGGAAGATGGGGGCAATAGCCCCTGATCTGGCCCGGGGGGGGCAGAAAGCCCACTAAGCGCCAAGGATTTTTTTTGTTTTTATATAGGTAGGGGTGGGGGTTGCCCAGAATGGGCATGTCAAGGCCCCCACCCTCCAAAAAAATGATTCAGTCTTTCTGCCCCCCCTGGGAGGCAGATGGGGCAATAGCCCCTTATCTGCCCCCCCGGGGTGGGACAGAAAGCCCACTAGCCACCAGGGATTTTTTTTTCTCCAAAGTTCGGGGTGGGGGTTGCCCAGAATGGGCATGCCAATGCCCCCACCCCCCAAAAAAGATGCCACAGCCTTTCTGCCCCCCCCAGGAGGCAGATGGGGGCAGTAGCCCCTGATCTGCCCCCCGGGGGGGGCAGAAAGTCCACTAGGCGCCAGCGATCATGCTGGCTTTTCTATTAGTAGGGGTGGGGG
Organism: Calotriton arnoldi; assembly: GCA_963921515.1. NCBI lineage: Eukaryota > Metazoa > Chordata > Amphibia > Caudata > Salamandridae > Calotriton > Calotriton arnoldi. The sequence continues at coordinate 153,847 of CAWUFW010014622.1, forward strand.
CTTCCCAGAATGGGCCTCCCAATGCCCCCACCCCCCCAAAAGAATAGCCACAGTCTTTCTGCCCTCCTTGGGGGCATATCGGGGCAATAGCCTCGATTTCCCCCTCCCCAGGGCGGCAGAAAGCCCACTAGGCACTGAATTTTCTTCAGGATGTGCCTACCTGTGGATTTTGGGCCCTAGCGCAGCGAGCACATAGGGAAACCTTGCAAACCTGTACATTTTTGAAAACTAGACACCAAGGGTAATCTAGGATGGGGTGACTTGTGTGCCTCTCACCAGGTTCTGTTACCCAGAATCCCTTGCAAACCTCAAACTTTGTCAAAAAACCCACATTTTCCTCACATTTTTGTGGTGGAAAGTTCTGGAATCTGCGTAGATCCACAAAATTCCACCCACTCCGCGTTCCCCAAAGTCTTCCGAGAAAAATGGTACCTCACTTGTGTGGGTAGGCCTAGTGCCCGCGACAGGAAAAGGCCCAAAACGCAACGTGGACACACCACATTTTCTCAGTTCAAACTGACCCTTTTTTTGCAGAGTGCATAGCTGTAGATTTTGAACCCTAGCTCTGCCGGCACCTAGGGAAACCCAGCATACCTATACATTTTTGAAAACTAGACACCCAGGGGAATCCAGGTTGGGGTGACTTGTCTGGCTCTCACCAGGTTCTGTTACCCAGAATCCCTTGCAAACCTCAAAATTTGTATTAAAAAAACACATTTTCCTCACATTTCTGTGGTGGAAAGTTCTGGAATCTGTGTGGATCCACAAAATTCCACTCACCCCGCATTCCCCAAAGTCTTCCGAGAAAAATGGTACCTCACTTGTGTGGGTGGGTCAAGTACCCGCGACAGGCAAAGGCCCAAAACCTAGTGAGGCGACATCAAAATTACCTATCACAAACCAACCTGGTTTTCAAGGGGGTCCCATGAGTTTTTGGCCTAAATACGTTTTGGGCCATTGCCTGTCGCGGGTACTTGGGCCTCCCACACGAGTGAGGCACCATTTTTATCGGGAGACCTGGGGAACACTGGGTGGTAGGAAATTTGTGTCAGCCCGGTGATGCCACAACTTTCCCACACAAAATGTGTGGAAAAAGTGATTTTTTCAGCTAAATTTCAGGTTTGCAGGGGATTCTGGGTAAGAAAACGTTGGGGATCCACACAAGCCATACCTCCCTGGAATCCCCCGGGTGTCTAGTTTTCAGAAATGTGTGGGTTTGGTAGGTTTTCCTAGCTGGCCGCCGAGCACGGGGCCAAAAACCCAGGTGACCCCCCCCCTGCACAAAAACAGTCTTTCTGCCCCCCATGGGTGCAGATGGGGGCGGTAGCCCCCAATCTGCCCCCCCGGGGGGCAGAGAGCCCACTAGACGCCAGGGTTTTTTTTTAACGATTAATTTAGGGGTGGGGGCTGCCAAAGATGGGCATGCCAATGCCCCCACCCCTCCCCCCACAAAATTCCAGTCTTTCTAACCCCCTGGGGGGGCAGATGGGGGCATTAGCCCCCAATCTGCTACCCCGGGGGGACAGAAAGCCCACTAGAAACCAGGGATTTATTTTATTATGTAAATTAGGGGTGGAGGCTGCCCAATATGGGCACGCCAAAGCCCCCAACCCCCCCCTGCACAATAACAGTCTTTCTGCCCCCCCTGGGTGCAGATGGGGGCAGTAGCCCCCAATCTGCCCCCCCGGGGGGGCAGAAAGCCCACTAGACGCCAGGGTTTTTTTTTTACGATTAATTTAGGGGTAGGGGCTACCAAAGATGGGCATGCCAATGCCCCCACCCCTCCCCCCACAAAATTCCAGTCTTTCTGCCCCCGTGAGGGCAGAAAGCACCCTAGACACCAGGGATTCTTTTTTATAGGCCCGGGGTGGGGGCTACCCAGAATGGGCATGCAAATGCCCCCACCCTACCCCCCAAAGAAAACTAAAGACTTGCTACCCCTCCAGGAGGAAGATGGGGGCAATAGCCCCTGATCTGGCCCCGGGGGGGGCAGAAAGCCCACTAAGCGCCAAGGATTTTTTTTGTTTTTATATAGGTAGGGGTGGGGGTTGCCCAGAATGGGCATGTCAAGGCCCCCACCCTCCAAAAAAATGATTCAGTCTTTCTGCCCCCCCTGGGAGGCAGATGGGGCAATAGCCCCTTATCTGCCCCCCCGGGGTGGGACAGAAAGCCCACTAGCCACCAGGGATTTTTTTTCTTCCAAAGTTCGGGGTGGGGGTTGCCCAGAATGGGCATGCCAATGCCCCCACCCCCCAAAAAAGATGCCACAGCCTTTCTGCCCCCCCCAGGAGGCAGATGGGGGCAGTAGCCCCTGATCTGCCCCCCGGGGGGGCAGAAAGTCCACTAGGCGCCAGCGATTATGCTGGCTTTTCTATTAGTAGGGGTGGGGGCTTCCCAGAATGGGCATCCCAATGCCCCCACCCCCCCAAAAGAATAGCCACAGTCTTTCTGCCCCCCTTGGGGGCATATCGGGGCAATAGCCCTCGATTTCCCCCCTCCCCAGGGCGGCAGAAAGCCCACTAGGCACTGAATTTTCTTCAGGATGTGCCTACCTGTGGATTTTGGGCCCTAGCGCAGCGGGCACATAGGGAAACCTTGCAAACCTGTACATTTTTGAAAACTAGACACCAAGGGTAATCTAGGATGGGGTGACTTGTGTGCCTCTCACCAGGTTCTGTTACCCAGAATCCCTTGCAAACCTCAAACTTTGTCAAAAACCCACATTTTCCTCACATTTTTGTGGTGGAAAGTTCTGGAATCTGCGTAGATCCACAAAATTCCACCCACTCCGCGTTCCCCAAAGTCTTCCGAGAAAAATGGTACCTCACTTGTGTGGGTAGGCCTAGTGCCCGCGACAGGAAAAGGCCCAAAACGCAACGTGGACACACCACATTTTCACAGTGAAAACTGACCCTTTTTTGCAGAGTGCATAGCTGTAGATTTTGAACCCTAGCTCTGCCGGCACCTAGGGAAAGCCAGCATACCTATACATTTTTGAAAACTAGACACCCAGGGGAATCCAGGTTGGGGTGACTTGTCTGGCTCTCACCAGGTTCTGTTACCCAGAATCCCTTGCAAACCTCAAAATTTGTATTAAAAAAACAAATTTTCCTCACATTTCTGTGGTGGAAAGTTCTGGAATCTGTGTGGATCCACAAAATTCCACTCACCCCGCATTCCCCAAAGTCTTCCGAGAAAAATGGTACCTCACTTGTGTGGGTGGGTCAAGTACCCGCGACAGGCAAAGGCCCAAAACCTAGTGAGGCGACATCAAAATTACCTATCACAAACCAACCTGGTTTTCAAGGGGGGTCCCATGAGTTTTTGGCCTAAATACGTTTTGGGCCATTGCCTGTCGCGGGTACTTGGGCCTCCCACACGAGTGAGGCACCATTTTTATCGGGAGACCTGGGGGAACACTGGGTGGTAGGAAATTTGTGTCAGCCCGGTGATGCCACAACTTTCCCACACAAAATGTGTGGAAAAAGTGATTTTTTCAGCTAAATTTCAGGTTTGCAGGGGATTCTGGGTAAGAAAACGTTGGGGATCCACAGAAGCCATACCTCCCTGGAATCCCCCGGGTGTCTAGTTTTCAGAAATGTGTGGGTTTGGTAGGTTTTCATAGCTGGCCGCCGAGCACGGGGCCAAAAACCCAGGTGAACCCCCCTTGCAAAACCAGGTCGTTTTGTGATAGGCAATTTTGATGTCGCCTCAATACGTTTTGGGCTCTTGCCTGTCGCGGGTACTTGGGCCTCCCACACGAGTGAGGCACCATTTTAATCGGGACACCTGGGGGAACACTGGGTGTTAGGAAATTTGTGTCAGCCCGGTGATGCCACAACTTTCCCACACAAAAATGTGTGGAAAAAGTGATTTTTTTCAGCTAAATTTGAGGTTTGCAGGGGATTCTGGGTAAGAAAACGTTGGGGGATCCACGCAAGCCATACCTCCCTGGAATCCCCCGGGTGTCTAGTTTTAAAAAATGTATAGGTTTGCTAGGTTTCCCTAGGTGCCGGCAGAGCTAGGGTTCAAAATCTACAGCGGGGCACTTTGCAAAAAAAGGGTCAGTTTTCACTGTGAATATGTGGTGTGTCGACGTTGTGTTTTGGGCCGTTTCCTGTCGCGGGCACTAGGCCTACCCACACAAGTGAGGTACCATTTTTCTCGTAAGATTTTGGGTGATGCGGGGTGGGTGGAATTTTGTGGATCCACGCAGATTTCAGAACTTTCCACCACAGAAATGTGAGGAAAATGTGTTTTTGTTGACAAATTTTGAGGTTTGCAAGGGATTCTAGGTAACAGAACCTGGTGAGAGTCAGTCAAGTCACCCCATCCTGGATTCCCCTGGGTGTCTAGTTTTTAAAAAATGTATAGGTTTGCTAGGTTTCCCTAGGTGCCGGCAGAGCTAGGGTTCAAAATCTACAGCTAGGCACTCTACAAAAAAAGGGTCAGTTTTCACTGTAAAAATAAAGTGTGTCCATGTTGCGTTTTGAGCCGTTTCCTGTCGCGGGCACTAGGCCTACCCACACAAGTGAGGTACCATTTGTATCGGGAGACTTAGGGTAACACAGAATTGTAGAGCAACTGTTAAAACCTATTGACGTTCGATGCATTTCTGCCTTCCAAATGAAAGACAATGTGTAAAAAAGAAGTCATTTTGAAAAATGACCTATAATTCTCATGCTAGTATGGGTACTCACAATTTGGGAAATGTGCAAATATCTACTGTTTCTAAACTCTATATTTTGTTCCAATTTCAGAAATACATAGGTGTCTTTCATACCGATTTTTCCATGTATATATTTTCCCAAATGAATTGCTATATACCCGGTACATAAATAAAAAACCATTGCAAGACGCTGCTCAGTTATTGGCTCTGGGTTCGTCGGGTTCTTGGTGAACCTACAAGTCCTATATATCCCCACAACCAGAATGGTCCAGCGGATCTAACGGTATATTGCTTTTAAACAGCTGTCATAATTAGAAGAAGTTACAGGTGAAAACGTTGACACAAATGGCTGTTTTTTTCAACTAATTTAAATTTTTCCCATATTCAACGGTTAGTTTCTATAAAGAAACCTTGAAGGATCTACACAAATGAAGCCTTGCTGAATTCAAAATTTTGTCTACTTTTCTAAAATGTATAGCTTTCCAGGATCCATTATTGCTTTCATACCCATTGCTACCATTAACTGGAAAGAGGTTGAAAGCACAAAAAATAGCAAAAATAGGCTATGTCCCAGAAAAATGCTAAAACTGTGTAAAAAATGTTGGTTTTCTGACAAAAGTCTGCTTGTCCCTGAAAGCTGGGAAGATGGTGATTTCAGCACCACAACCCCTTTTTGATACCATTTGCAGGGAAAAAACCAGAAGCTTTCATCTGTTGCCCTTTTTTCCCACAAAAAACAAAATTTAGCTGTATTTTGGCTAATTTCTGGGTCCCCTCCAGGGGAATCCACAAACCCTGGGTACCTTTAGAATCCCCATGAAGTTGGAAAAAAGGACGCAAATTTGGCGTGGATACCTCATGTGGTCAAAAAGTTACAGGGGCCTAAGCGCAAACTACCCCAAATAGCCAAAAAAAGGCTTAGCACAGGGGGAAAAGGCCTAGCAGCGAAGGGGTTAAATGGTAAATCAATAAAAAGTAAACAACCTTGGGGAGTGGCTGCTGTTCTACAGAGCAAGCTTCCTTTGGTGCCAGGCCTCGAAAAATCTACTCGCCCACTCGCGAGTAAACTTAGGCTGGAAAGGAACAGGTGTTCTGTTCATTCAGAAAGTGAATGAGCAATAAAGATGCCATTAAATCTTGTTTTTATCTTGACACATTTGCTGTCTGTTCAAGGAAAGAGGTCAAATGTCAGTTTGTCTTTTAACTAATTGCTGCTTGGAAAATGCGGTTTATTTTTCTCTCTCTTACTAGAGTTAGAGGTTTTTGTCAGGTGAGCTGTCTGAAGATGTCAGTAATTTTTCTCTAACGCATAATATTTAAATAGATAGCTTGTTAATTAATATTACAAATATTTCAAAATATATCAGGAATTACAAAAGCATATTTTTTTGTAATTAAGAAGTGTGATGCAAACAAAGAATTAAATAAGAGCAAAAGAAACCAGAACACTTTACTTGGTGATGTGCAAATGATACATATTTGCAGAAACTCTATTTCCAAACATTATTGTTTGTACACTGTGGGCCAGATTCCTATCTCGCTAGGAAAGCCCTCCGTACGACTCGGATCCAGAGGGCTTTCCGAGCAAGACGTGCTCCGGGAGTCCGAGCGAGCGAGTACGATGCTGCTGTATGCCTATGGACTCGGTTCGCTCAGTCTCCCATTGAACTCTATGGGAGCCCATGTACAGACGCGTACACAGGCTCCCATAGCAGAAAAGGGGTGGGTGGGGAAAGGCGTACACCCTGTGGAGGGCACCCCATGGTGCCCGCCACACTGTGCATGCTTGGATTGGGGGGACCCATGGGCACCCCCCGTGATAGATTCGGAGGGCCCCGGGTGAAGGGGGGCCATGTACGGCCCCCCCGAAGTACGCTTCCGACAGCCGTTTCGTCTCGCTTAGACCGAGGCGTAGCGGCTGTCCAAATCGTGCATCGTACTCGCTCGGTCGGAAATCGGCTCCATTGCGCGGCACGATTCGTCTACAAACGAGACGTACGGAGCGGTTCGGGTCCGTAAACGATTCGGTCGGCGCTTACGCGATCTTCGCATCGTACTTGGTCGTTCGTACTTGTGTACGATTCGGTCGTAAACAAGGGCTACGAATCGGATCCGGTAAAGCCAAATCCGATTCGGAGGCCTTCCGAACGACATCGGAATCGGGCCCTATATAGTTTTATCAGTAAAGCTGCAGGTCAGTGGGGAAGTTTGTGGCCATTTCAATGTAAAATCTGCTGATTACAAATGACAGTGTGCTGCCACTTTATGCTTTAGTTATATATTTATTAAAAGTGATAGTTTTTAAATGTTAATGAACTAAGAGGCAAGTCAGGGGTCATGTGTATCCTATATGTAGCTAGATTTTTATTATTTATGGAAAGAAAGTTTAGTCTATTAAGTCAAACAAGAATTTTTTGTGCAGCAGACATGCTGAACTCGCACATTTGAAGGTGCTCTCGGATGTGATAATGAAGAAAATGGCGGCTCAATGAATTAAATTATTTGCCCACGAGCACATCATTTAAAACCAGTTTATGGGTCAAGAGCATTACAAATAGGTCGAGTAGGTTATTTAAGTCACTAAACCTGCAGGTCTAGTAAAATTTTTATGATTTTTCGAGGCCTGGGTCCATATACAGCAACATCATGGTCTATAAGAGTGAAGGAATTCATGTTAAAGATAACTGTGCAGAAGACTTGGCCACAAGAACAGTGGTGCAAACTATTAATGCCGTTGATGTAACTCAATCTCAAACTAAGATTGATGCAGGCATTTAAATGGCACTATGTTTATGTTTATGTATGGGGATTTATTTAATGCAGGGCTACTCAAAAGAGTGCCCCAGCGCTTTGAGGTGAGGCACACATAAGAGAGAGTGGAAGCTGGCTACTGAACAAAATGCCATGTCTTGAGGTTTTTCCTAAAAAGTCCTTCCTCTTTGTTCTTGCACAGAACCAAAGGACGATTGTTCCAGCCCACCAGCCCCAAAAAGGAAAAGGAACGACCACCAGCTTTAGCAAGGCGAACCCTTGAATTCGTGGCCAGGTGGCTATTGGCAGAGTGCAAGGCTCTCACAGGATTACAGTAAGAAATCCTGGAGGATATGTAGGCTGGGCCCGAGTTATGCAATGCTCTGTGCATTAACAGAGAGGTCTTAAATAAAATCTGCTTGTTAACAGGGAGCCATTGCAAATTATGCAAATGTTGGGTAACATGCTCTCTTCTAGGTAGACTGAGAGCAAGCCTGGTGGCAGCATTTTGCTTATTCTTTAATTTCCTCACCAGGTATTGCGGCAGACCAGTATATAAAGCATTGGCATTCTCCTTTCAATATAGGCAGCATTTAAAGGAGAAAAGCCTCTTGACTGTTTCCTCTCTAAATAGTCTTGCACTCTTACTGAAGATAACATTCCTATGGTTTTCATATCTGGGTTCATGGATAGGCACTTTCCTAATGAGCGAGCTGGATTAGACTTAGTTATGGAAACTAATGAATGGATAGCTTCTGATCAGGCTGGCATCAAGGCTACTGTAAAATGCTACAGTAACGACAATGGCCATGCTTACCAAAGCTTTCAAAATAATATGTACAGCAATGTAATTTTTGTGATCAAATCATTCAACTACTGTTAGGCCAGCTCCTGCTCCCCTCACCATCTCTGATAAACCATTCAGAGTAATTTTTCTCAATCGTATTGGGTCACTACAGTATGCCAATCAATATAAGAATATGGTGATTGCAGTCGTTTCTTGCTCTAGATTACTTTGGGTTTGGCCACAAAAGACTACCACTGCTCTACTGGTCATAACAGACTTGCAGTGCCTAGTATCACTAGGAGCAGTTCATACCTTTCATTCAGGCAGTGGTCCTACATTCACCGCTAAGGTGTTTATGGATGATATGTCTGCTCTGAGAGTACGACTATTACATTTACACCTATACCATCCAGAATTGCAGTGTTGGAGAGTGAGCCAATGGTATGCTTAAACAAGCCTTGACTGCTAGGGTACTGGATACTGGATTGACACTGTTACATAGCATGTATGGGTTCAGAGAGCACTGATTAATTCGCCTAAAGGAATATTAGGTGGTCACACCCCAAAAAAACTAGCCTTTGGAGTTCCAAAGTGTGTGCCTGATCTTGATTTGCATGGAAAGGTGGCCGAGTCAAAAATCAAATCACCTGACCTTCTATCGTGGTTGGGTTTGTTGTATACTGTTTGAAAAACTAGAACTAAACTTCCCAACATGAAGAACTCTAACTCTGCCACCATTGAAGCTAAAACCACTAAAGCTGCTGACGGATGGCTCCCCAAAGTGGGAAAGCTGGTTCAAGAAAAGATAAATTACAAGCAAGTCTTTGGACCATCATACAGACTACCTGTTCCAGTTCTTAGATAGGAGACACTCGGACAGTAATCATACCACCGCTTCATGGTGCAAAGAAAGACAGGAAGGTATTGATCAGTCACATCAAAAAGTATAATGTGGCCGATCCTGTTTCGCAGACTTCCATCCACACCAAGGGGCCTCTGGAGTAGATCAACACATCCTCTCCCTACTCTAGAGGTCCTACCCCAAGTAGAGTACAGCCATGTTGAAATCTTTAACCCCATTCTGGGGATTCATGAGCTTACTGTTTCTCAAGCCTTATACCAAGTGCCAACAAAATCAAATGATGAATCACATAATGCAATACAAGTGTCCGCTTCGACAAGTGAACCGGATACTGAAATATCAACAATTGCAACTTCTACAACTGTGGTTTACTATGAACCACCAACAGAACCCACATCAATTGAAATAATATGGCTATAAGTAATTGTGCTACATGAAAATGACTTTGTTTCAGGTTTTGAAGCAAGAGTAACAATCGTCTCTCCAGTTCATCAGCCCTACAAATGGCTTCATGCCCGTTGTTGGTTCCATGACAGATTACTTTTTCTACCAAGGTTCCATATCTGGATTGCTGCTGGAGTTCTGCCTATTATAATGAAGATTACAATGTTGATTATAATCGTGCTATTGATATATGGGAACTACATGCCTGAAAAAAGAGTACCGTCTTCTGTAGTAAGAATTGCAACCACATTCTTCTTCTCACAGAGGAAAAAGGAATAATCATGATGTGAACCTCACTGCTTATGTATCCTTTGCTGGATTGGTTTTGTTTGAGAAAGGGTTCCGTATCAAATAATGGGTCTGACAGAAATGATTCACATTTCGTATGTTTTCAAAATCTCCCTGGATGACATCATAATTCCTGGTCCTTTTGTAAATTTATGGGACATAAATGCTGTGAAACAATTAATGAACAATTTGAGTTCATATACTTTATTGGACAATGAGGATCCCTATTTCAATACGGATAATCGCTAAAATTGTTCTGTTTTCATCATTATAGACACCACTACATTCATCAATCTAACAGCCCTAGGGAAATATATAATTACACATAGTGGGAGAATTGTCAGACCTGCCCATAAATAGTTCCAGACATTTCCAAAGAAGGTTTCCCTATTCTAACAGAGATGACTAGTCTGATCGATCTTCATTTTATTATTCTCAAGAATCAGAAAAGCTGAAAAAGATCCTGATCACGAATAATAGGTTTATTTATTTCACATACATTTTTTAGGTCGAGCCTAATCAGCGCGCAAGCGCTGCTTAGGAGTGACCTCTTGGAATCGGTCTGTACTTTTTGGAAAACTCGTGCATGTACTGCACTGTTTCCAATGAGCGCTCGTGCATGTATGGAATACACCTTGCGGGAGCGAGCAGCGGCGCCATCTGTTTCCAATTATCGCGCCCGCGCGTTAATTGTAAACAGATGGCGGTCGCGATCACTTTGCGGCTGCTTGTTTACCTTTGCCTTGCCGTCCTAAATGCTTCCAAGATTTTACAGGCTCCCGTGAGCAGCAGCGCTATGAGGAGATTGTTCCCTTCCTCAGAATCTTAAATCTGCAACCTACCAGATGCTAATGCAACAACGGAGATGTTTTGGCTGTCAGGTGATAAAGCTGTCACTGGCCTTTCTTCTCTATTTGTGCGATCAGCTACATAACCTTCCGATAAACCCTTCTCCTCTTTTCATGAATACTGATCTGCTTGTTGCCAGAACCCAGATTACTCTTCGTCATGTTTCATTACGGATTTACTTGCTTCAAATCTCCTTTTGGGAGTGATGTGTATAGAATAGTCCCGTGTTTGTAAAGGATCTTGTACTTTTGGGATATATAAAATGCATACAGGCTCCCGTGAGCAGCAGCGCACAGGGGCCATCTGTTGGTAATTAGCGTGCATCAGACCAGCCCCGGGAGAGAGGCAGCCTTCGGCGAGCGAGAGCAATGGCCCCTCTTAAACACCGGAGCATACACTTACCCGCAGGTTTCCCTGAGCCGGGTCCTCCGATGAATGAGATTTTTCCACAGAGGCTGCTAATAGCGAGTTCCCTTCACTTTTGTGAGGAGCCGCGGATACAAATCAGAAGTTCCGTCTAAAAATGAATCCCCGTACGTTAGCCACCTATCTCCTCGTCAGTCTCCTTGTTTTTTGTGCAGAGGGTTACAGTATGGCATTTTCTCCATCCGAATCTTATTGTTTTTTTTATTCTCAAAGAGCGATAAAGTCAGTGACTCTGCCCCAGCCCTACCCTCCACTGGCTTCTGTCACGCATTGTTCACGCCAGGGAGCGCTGAAGTCAGTGACTCTGCCCCAGCCCTACCCTCTACTGGCTTCTGTCACGTATTGTTCACGCCAGGGAGCGCTGAAGTCAGTGACTCTGCCCCAGCCCTACCCTCTACTGGCTTCTGTCACGTATTGTTCACGCCAGGGAGCGCTTAAGTCAGCGACTCTGCCCCAGCCCTACCTTCTACTGGCTTCTGTCACGTATTGTTCACACCAGGGAGCGCTGAAGTCAGCGACTCTGCCCCAGCCCTACCCTCTACTTGCTTTTTTCATGCACCTTTGTATTAGAGTTCTGCTGGGCACATGGGATGTTTCTGTTCACGTCGGGGAGCGCTGAAGTTAGTGACTCTGCCCCAGCCCTACCCTTTACTGGCTTGTCTCATGCACCACGCACCGTGCTGTTACAGTTGTGCTGGTCCAAAATACAGGCACAATCGCCAACATAAAACACACGTTTGTTTTAAGCCATAGGTTTTAAGGATGGTGCTCTTTACTAGCGTGTAAGCGTGCCCCCAGCCTATGCCCATACACACCTGAAATCGCTTGCCCTTAAGCAGAATATACCAACCCGAAAAGGTGAAAGGTTAAGCTGCATAGCTAGCATTAGTGGGCACACACAAGCAGGTGATGTTACATTGTGAGCGTAAAATCAATCCCCTCCCGTCCCCCTCACCCTCCACAAACACGTAATACTATTTGCCTTTTCCCGCAGTGTGTAGCTACCCTCAACAAAAAAAAAAAAAAGGCTGTGCAGTCTTAGCTCTATTTGTTTTGCCACCTCATCTTGTTACCGCAAATAGGTACTGTGCCCTAGTGGTGGAGCGTGCCATAGAACTTGCCCACAGAAAGAGAACAAACCCCCTGGCATGCCTATGCAGGCAAGTCAGTGTAGGAAAAGTGGCTGTCTCAATTTTTTTCTTTGTCACTCTGTTTTTAGATATTTGGGGCCACTAAAATTATATGATTCAGTGGACACACGTTCAGTTTTATTATGGATTTACTGCATTTATCACACAATTCACCATATGCTGCACTGTTTTAGATGTGCACCAAAAACTTTATCTAGCGCAAACAGGTCAACAGTTACTAAAAAGTTACCATGACTTGTGCTGTAGAGTGGTGCTGTACAGTGGTGCTATAAAGTAGTGCTGTAGAGTGGTGCTGTAGAGTGGTGCTGTAGAGTAGTGCTGTAGAGTGGTGTTGTAGAGTAGTGCTGTAGAGTGGTGCTGTAGAGTGGTGTTGTAGAGTGGAACTGTAGAATGGTGCTGTATAGTGGTGCTGTAGAGTGGTGCTGTATAATGGTGCTGTATAATGGTGCTTTAGAGTGGTGCTGTAGAGTGGTGCTGTAGAGTGGTGCTGTAGAGTGGTGCTATAGAGTAGTGCTGTAGAGTGGTGCTGTAAAGGGGTACTGTAGAGTAGTGCTATAGAGTGGTGCTATAGAGTGGTGCTGCAGAGTGGTGCTGCAGAGTGGTGCTGTTGAGTGGTGCTTTAGAGTGGTGTTGTAAAGGGGTACTGTAGAGTAGTGCTGTAGAGTGGTGCTGTAGAGTGGTGCTGTAGAGCTCTTCAACATAGCTTAAAAACATTGCCAAAGCCAATCGCTCTGGCCAAAAACTTACAAGATCCCAAAGGCGAGACCTATTGGCTATGCCAATGCTTGTTATTCATTTTCAGGACAAGATTATGCATATTGGAATGACAATATTAATGAAATTAGTGTATGGGGCACTACGATTTGGCATATTAAGGGCATTCTACCCTGTTCAGGGCATACATGATTCCCAGAGAAAGGATATTGCTAAATAAGACAGTTCAGCATACCACATGCATGAGCTTTGCATCTTTTAAAGTTTTAAAAACATGATTAATTGCAAAACTTAATTTGACACACCTTGTAGGTTTTAAATAGGCGAGAAACATTACTAGTAACAATTTAACTGAAATGGTGCAGAATTGAACCAATATGTTGCCAATAGATAATGCACAGGTTCCTGTCAAAAGCTGTTTGTCTATTGGCAAACAGATCAGATCCCAGATTCAATATATATACTCCCATGACTGTGAATACATTTAGGGCCTGATTCACAAAGGGCCTCCTCACTCGTGGCGGAGGCCCCACAGTCGTAGGGGAGTCTCCGCACTCGGGGTGGAATCTCCGCAATGAAAACTCTCATTGCGGAGATTCCGCCCGAGTGCCTAGACTCCCCATGAAAGCGGGGCCTCTGTCACGAGTGTGGAGGCCCTTTGTGAATCAGGCCCACAGTGTAGGAAAATTATGTCAGAGATGGCTACCCCATTCTGGTTGAGTGCCCTTAAAGAACACTTGTCAAAACTTAGCGAAGATATGGGTTTAAGTAATTTTGTTCTGGGGCCGCATTCCATAAAAAATAAAAGATGTATGTAAACACTGAAATATACTGTCATCAAATAGAAGCAGGCATATTCTGAAAGAGAAGCTTCAGAAAGAATTCAAGAAACTGATAAAGTAACCAATGAAAGTACATTTAAAATTATAGACAATGGCTTTCAAACACTTTGTAAATATGAATACTCAATCTCACTTATTGCCTCCCCTCTCAATCTTTTAAAAGAAGCTTTGAATCTCCAGCAACAAGGAGTAGCTCAAATGTGAACAATAACACAATTAATTTGGGCATTACAATCTCTTAAAATGCATAAATTGCCATGGCAGCTTATAAACGGATTAGCTGTGCTTCTCCCCTATAATTTAACTTCAAGATCGATTGATCTCCAAGAAGGAGGCATTGTCCAATCTTCTATCAATAGAACAGATAGCGAGCACTCTGTTTTCTGTAGTAGAAGAGTTACACCCTATTTGGCTCTTGCATGGAATAATCTCCTTTCCACTCACTGGTTTTCATGTCTATGTTTGTCAAAATTCTTCGTCCTTGGTTTGGTATGAGAAAATACACAAATGCCTGGAAATTTCCTTTAGAGTTCAGCTGTTGGAAAAAGTCAATTTTGTATTAATTAGCACATCTGCGTGTACCAACCCATTAGGACACTCAGGGGATATGTACAATAGAAGTGGCGGAGCGTGTCGTTAGCCTCCTGGGCTTAACGACACGCTCCGCCACTTCGAAACGCAAGGCTGCACCATATTTACAAGAATGTGGTGCAGCCTTGCGTTTCCCCCTGCGATGGCGCTAAGTTTAAGAACTTAGCGCCAACGTAGGCACCCTTGCACCAGAGTGCAAGGGTGTCTGTGTGCAGGGGAGGATTGGTTATGTGTAGGAAGGTGTCCCTTCCTGCACATAAACAATCCTAAAATGCCATTTTGTAACTTTCATGTGTGCTGCTTCATGCAGCACACATGAAAGTTACAAAATGGCATTTTTAAAAAGGTTTGTTTATGGACAGGAAGGGACACCTTCCTGTACATAAACAAACCATGGCATTTTGCTTTTTCCATGTGTGCTGCACAAGGCAGCACACATGGAAAAAGCAAAACGAGGAGAAATAATGCATTTCTCCTCGTTTCGCCAACTTAAGACCAGGGTTTTCCTGGTCTTAATTTTGGCGCTGCCTCCTATGTACCCCACCCTTGTACATAGAGGGCAGCGCCAAATACAATGGGTGTTGCGGTGGAACGCCCACCACAACACCCACTGCACGCCCCTTGCACGCTAAACATAGCGTGAAAGGGTGCCTTATGTACAAGGCAGCGTTAAGCCACGTTAAGTGGCAAGGCCCCTATCACCACGGGAACGTCACAAAAAGTGACGTTCCTGTGGCGATAGGGGCTTGTACACATATGCCCCTCACTCTTTTGGTGATTATATCACTTTGCATGGCGCTTGTAACCCTTTGAAGCCTGGCCTTACTTGTAAACTCCTTTCCGCACCTTCCTTATTTATTATTTATTATCATGCATGCCTAGGAAAATGGTTCATATCTAATTAGGTTTCTAAACAAGCTTGTTGTGATACTGACACAGAAAGAGTTGTCTTTAACCTCTGCGGTATGAAACATTTGCCCTGCAAACAGCCCAGTTTGCATCTGAAATTCAGCAGCTGCTGGAGACCCATTTTCTGATACATTTTGCTGACTTATTGCACACCATATTCCATGCTTCAAACACAATAGACATTTTCTATATTTTTAAAACCATCTGATCTGGCTTATTGATCAGCCTTAAGATTATTTTTGGATTAATTATTTTCAAATCTGTTTGGTTGCATCTCGTCTACACTTCTGATGGTTGTGCAATTCATATGTTTTTCCTAGTGAAGAAATAAAGCCAGCATGAATGCCAACATTGCTGAAAATGACTCAACCAAACTGAATACCAATGTCTTGAAGCAATGGCATTTTACTTCGGAGGAGACTTGTTGAACAGGTTAAGCAAAAATTTAACTCTGCCATTTCACAAATGTTAAACTCCTCAAGTGCAACCAGTTTTTGGGTGTGTGATTTGTTATGAGATAGTTTATCTGGTTATTTAATTGGAACAATAACCAGTAATGTCTCGATATTTTGGAAATGTATCCAATTAGAGGGCATTAAGCATACTGTACTGCAATCCAGTTGCCCTTCATCAAAGAAGTTTTGCACAATAATGTTCTAATGCCATCACCGGAGTCATTGCCTGTGCCTTCCTCAGAAAGCTGCAGACCACCAACAGTTTCTGCATTTTTGGACTCAGTTCATGGTATTTTGAAAGATGCCCCAACTTTGTCTTCTACATCACCATTGACACCACTGACACCATATTCACCTGCCGTTTCAATGTCTTCATTTTTTGAGAAACATATGGCTTCCTCCCTGTTATCGACATCTGAAGAAAATTCATAAATCTTCATTTAAATCTAAGGCTTTGATGTGCCCCACTGTAAAAGAATCATCATTATTCACATTTGGATATTGTATTTATTTCTGGTACTACAATTGTGAAAATATCTGTATGTTTCCATAACAATGTGAACTTAAAGAGACAATCGGCAGCAACCGTTGTGCATTTATTTAATCATTTTTAATAAGCTTTGTGGTTTTAATCCCTTTTGGATTCGTTTTTAGACTATGGGGCCGATTCCGATTCGGGCCGGAAAACGTACCGACCGACTCGGAGCCGGAATTAATACCGACCGACACGTACAGGTGCAGGCCGACCCGCAAAGTACGATGAGAAGCGTGCAAAATCCGACCGACTCGCACGGAGCCCAAGCCGTACGACCGACACGCATACAAAACTGCGAGCAGAAGCAACCCAATACACCGCGACCGACGCGTACGCAGCATAGAAAACAGCACAAACACAGCGTGAACGACTCGGAGAAGCTCGTACGAGACAACTGCAGGGTCCGACTCGGTCACAAGAACGTCTCCTAAATGCTCAAAAAGTACAAAGGGAAAAACACACTAAAAAAGACCAAACAAGCAATTACAAAGCCAATAAATACTGGGGGGGACAGGGAACAAAGACACACCCACAAGTCCACCCATATAAAGGGCACAAATCCCTACCATGATCCTTTGCAAATTCTAATGACCTGCCATAGCTGTAGATTTTGAACCCTAGCTCTGCCGGCACCTAGGGAAACCCAGCAGACCTATACATTTTTGAAAACTAGACACCCAGGGGAATCCAGGTTGGGGTGACTTGTCTGGCTCTCACCAGGTTCTGTTACCCAGAATCCCTTGCAAACCTCAAAATTTGTATTAAAAAACACATTTTCCTCACATTTCTGTGGTGGAAAGTTCTGGAATCTGTGTGGATCCACAAAATTCCACTCACCCCGCATTCCCCAAAGTCTTCCGAGAAAAATGGTACTTCACTTGTGTGGGTGGGTCAAGTACCCGCGACAGGCAAAGGCCCAAAACCTAGTGAGGCGACATCAAAATTACCTATCACAAACCAACCTGGTTTTCAAGGGGGTCCCATGAGTTTTTGGCCTAAATACGTTTTGGGCCATTGCCTGTCGCGGGTACTTGGGCCTCCCACACGATTGAGGCACCATTTTTATCGGGAGACCTGGGGGAACGCTGGGTGGTAGGAAATTTGTGTCAGCCCGGTGATGCCACAACTTTCCCACACAAAAATGTGTGGAAAAAGTGATTTTTTCAGCTAAATTTCAGGTTTGCAGGGGATTCTGGGTAAGAAAACGTTGGGGATCCACACAAGCCATACCTCCCTGGAATCCCCGGGTGTCTAGTTTTCAGAAATGTGTGGGTTTGGTAGGTTTTCCTAGCTGGCCGCCGAGCACGGGGCCAAAACCCAGGTGACCCCCCTTGCAAAACCAGGTCGTTTTGTGATAGGCAATTTTGATGTCGCCTCAATACGTTTTGGGCTCTTGCCTGTCGCGGGTACTTGGGCCTCCCACACGAGTGAGGCACCATTTTAATCGGGACACCTGGGGGAACACTGGGTGTTAGGAAATTTGTGTCAGCCCGGTGATGCCACAACTTTCCCACACAAAAATGTGTGGAAAAAGTGATTTTTTTCAGCTAAATTTGAGGTTTGCAGGGGATTCTGGGTAAGAAAACGTTGGGGGATCCACGCAAGCCATACCTCCCTGGAATCCCCCGGGTGTCTAGTTTTCAAAAATGTATAGGTTTGCTAGGTTTCCCTAGGTGCCGGCAGAGCTAGGGTTCAAAACCTACAGCGGTGCACTTTGCAAAAAAAGGGTCAGTTTTCACTGTGAAAATGTGGTGTGTCGACGTTGCGTTTTGGGCCGTTTCCTGTCGCGGGCACTAGGCCTACCCACACAAGTGAGGTACCATTTTTCTCGTAAGATTTTGGGTGATGCGGGGTGGGTGGAATTTTGTGGATCCACGCAGATTTCAGAACTTTCCACCACAGAAATGTGAGGAAAATGTGTTTTTGTTGACAAATTTTGAGGTTTGCAAGGGATTCTAGGTAACAGAACCTGGTGAGAGCCAGTCAAGTCACCCCATCCTGGATTCCCCTGGGTGTCTAGTTTTAAAAAATGTATAGGTTTGCTAGGTTTCCCTAGGTGCCGGCAGAGCTAGGGTTCAAAATCTACAGCTAGGAACTTTGCAAGATAAGGGTCAGTTTTCACCATGAAAATGTGTTGTATCCACGTTGCGTTTTGGGCCGTTTGATGTCGCGGGCACTAGGCCTACCCACACAAGTGAGGTACCATTTTTCTTGGAAGACTTTGGGTGATGCTGGGTGGGTGGAATTTTGTGGATCCACGCAGATTCCAGAACTTTCCACCACAGAAATGTGAGGAAAATGTGTTTTTTGGACAAATTTTTAGGTTTGCAAGGGATTCTGGGTGACAGAACCTGGTGAGAGCCAGTCAAGTCACCCCATCCTGGGTTCCCCTGGGTGTCTAGTTTTCAAAAATGTATAGGTTTGCTAGGTTTCCCTAGGTGCCGGCAGAGCTAGGGTTCAAAATCTACAGCTAGGCACTCTACAAAAAAAGGGTCAGTTTTCACTGTAAAAATAAAGTGTGTCCACGTTGCGTTTTGAGCCGTTTCCTGTCGCGGGCACTAGGCCTACCCACACAAGTGAGGTACCATTTTTATCGGGAGACTTAGGGTAACACAGAATTGTAGAGCAACTGTTAAAACCTATTGACGTTCGATGCATTTCTGCCTTCCAAATGAAAGACAATGTGTAAAAAAGAAGTCATTTTGAAAAATGACCTATAATTCTCATGCTAGTATGGGTACTCACAATTTGGGAAATGTGCAAATATCTACTGTTTCTAAACTCTATATTTTGTTCCAATTTCAGAAATACATAGGTGTCTTTCATACCGATTTTACCATGTATATATTTTCCCAAATGAATTGCTATATACCCGGTACATAAATAAAAAACCATTGCAAGACGCTGCTCAGTTATTGGCTCTGGGTTCGTCGGGTTCTTGGTGAACCTACAAGTCCTATATATCCCCACAACCAGAATGGTCCAGCGGATCTAACGGTATATTGCTTTTAAACAGCTGTCATAATTAGAAGAAGTTACAGGTGAAAACGTTGACACAAATGGCTGTTTTTTTCAACAAATTTTCAATTTTTCCCATATTCAACGGTTAGTTTCTATAAAGAAACCTTGAAGGATCTACACAAATGACCCCTTGCTGAATTCAAAATTTTGTCTACTTTTCTAAAATGTATAGCTTTCCAGGATCCATTATTGCTTTCATACCCATTGCTACCATTAACTGGAAAGAGGTTGAAAGCACAAAAAATAGCAAAAATAGGCTATGTCCCAGAAAAATGCTAAAACTGTGTAAAAAATGTTGGTTTTCTGACAAAAGTCTGCTTGTCCCTGAAAGCTGGGAAGATGGTGATTTCAGCACCACAACCCCTTTTTGATACCATTTGCAGGGAAAAAACCAGAAGCTTTCATCTGTTGCCCTTTTTTCCCACAAAAAACAAAATTTTGCTGTATTTTGGCTAATTTCTGGGTCCCCTCCAGGGGAATCCACAAACCCTGGGTACCTTTAGAATCCCCATGAAGTTGGAAAAAAAGGACGCAAATTTGGCGTGGATACCTCATGTGGTCAAAAAGTTACAGGGGCCTAAGCGCGAACTACCCCAAATAGCCAAAAAAAGGCTTAGCACAGGGGGGAAAAGGCCTAGCAGCGAAGGGGTTAAATGGTAAATCAATAAAAAGTAAACAACCTTGGGGAGTGGCTGCTGTTCTACAGAGCAAGCTTCCTTTGGTGCCAGGCCTCGAAAAATCTACTCGCCCACTCGCGAGTAAACTTAGGCTGGAAAGGAACAGGTGTTCTGTTCATTCAGAAAGTGAATGAGCAATAAAGATGCCATTAAA
This sequence comes from Calotriton arnoldi, assembly GCA_963921515.1. Classification (NCBI taxonomy): domain Eukaryota; kingdom Metazoa; phylum Chordata; class Amphibia; order Caudata; family Salamandridae; genus Calotriton; species Calotriton arnoldi. Next base: position 173,972 of record CAWUFW010014622.1, read on the forward strand.
TCTTGTTTTTATCTTGACACATTTGCTGTCTGTTCAAGGAAAGAGGTCAAATGTCAGTTTGTCTTTTAACTAATTGCTGCTTGGAAAATGCGGTTTATTTTTCTCTCTCTTACTAGAGTTAGAGGTTTTTGTCAGGTGAGCTGTCTGAAGATGTCAGTAATTTTTCTCTAACGCATAATATTTAAATAGATAGCCTGTTAATTAATATTACAAATATTTCAAAATATATCAGGAATTACAAAAGCATATTTTTTTGTAATTAAGAAGTGTGATGCAAACAAAGAATTAAATAAGAGCAAAAGAAACCAGAACACTTTACTTGGTGATGTGCAAATGATACATATTTGCAGAAACTCTATTTCCAAACATTATTGTTTGTACACTGTGGGCCAGATTCCTATCTCGCTAGGAAAGCCCTCCGTACGACTCGGATCCAGAGGGCTTTCCGAGCAAGACGTGCTCCGGGAGTCCGAGCGAGCGAGTACGATGCTGCTGTATGCCTATGGACTCGGTTCGCTCAGTCTCCCATTGAACTCTATGGGAGCCCATGTACAGACGCGTACACAGGCTCCCATAGCAGAAAAGGGGTGGGTGGGGAAAGGCGTACACCCTGTGGAGGGCACCCCATGGTGCCCGCCACACTGTGCATGCTTGGATTGGGGGACCCATGGGCACCCCCGTGATAGATTCGGAGGGCCCCGGGTGAAGGGGGGCCATGTACGGCCCCCCCGAAGTACGCTTCCGACAGCCGTTTCGTCTCGCTGAGACCGAGGCGTAGCGGCTGTCCAAATCGTGCATCGTACTCGCTCGGTCGGAAATCGGCTCCATTGCGCGGCACGATTCGTCTACAAACGAGACGTACGGAGCGGTTCGGGTCCGTAAACGATTCGGTCGGCGCTTACGCGATCTTCGCATCGTACTTGGTCGTTCGTACTTGTGTACGATTCGGTCGTAAACAAGGGCTACGAATCGGATCCGGTAAAGCCAAATCCGATTCGGAGGCCTTCCGAACGACATCGGAATCGGGCCCTATATAGTTTTATCAGTAAAGCTGCAGGTCAGTGGGGAAGTTTGTGGCCATTTCAATGTAAAATCTGCTGATTACAAATGACAGTGTGCTGCCACTTTATGCTTTAGTTATGTATTTATTAAAAGTGATAGTTTTTAAATGTTAATGAACTAAGAGGCAAGTCAGGGGTCATGTGTATCCTATATGTAGCTAGATTTTTATTATTTATGGAAAGAAAGTTTAGTCTATTAAGTCAAACAAGAATTTTTTGTACAGCAGACATGCTGAACTCGCACATTTGAAGGTGCTCTCGGATGTGATAATGAAGAAAATGGCGGCTCAATGAATTAAATTATTTGCCCACGAGCACATCATTTAAAACCAGTTTATGGGTCAAGAGCATTACAAATAGGTCGAGTAGGTTATTTAAGTCACTAAACCTGCAGGTCTAGTAACATTTTTATGATTTTTCGAGGCCTGGGTCCATATACAGCAACATCATGGTCTATAAAAGTGAAGGAATTCATGTTAAAGATAACTGTGCAGAAGACTTGGCCACAAGAACAGTGGTGCAAACTATTAATGCCGTTGATGTAACTCAATCTCAAACTAAGATTGATGCAGGCATTTAAATGGCACTATGTTTATGTTTATGTATGGGGATTTATTTAGTGCAGGGCTACTCAAAAGAGTGCCCCAGCGCTTTGAGGTGAGGCACACATAAGAGAGAGTGGAAGCTGGCTACTGAACAAAATGCCATGTCTTGAGGTTTTTCCTAAAAAGTCCTTCCTCTTTGTTCTTGCACAGAACCAAAGGAAGATTGTTCCAGCCCACCAGCCCCAAAAAGGAAAAGGAACGACCACCAGCTTTAGCAAGGCGAACCCTTGAATTCGTGGCCAGGTGGCTATTGGCAGAGTGCAAGGCTCTCACAGGATTACAGTAAGAAATCCTGGAGGATATGTAGGCTGGGCCCGAGTTATGCAATGCTCTGTGCATTAACAGAGAGGTCTTAAATAAAATCTGCTTGTTAACAGGGAGCCATTGCAAATTATGCAAATGTTGGGTAACATGCTCTCTTCTAGTTAGACTGAGAGCAAGCCTGGTGGCAGCATTTTGCTTATTCTTTAATTTCCTCACCAGGTATTGCGGCAGACCAGTATATAAAGCATTGGCATTCTCCTTTCAATATAGGCAGCATTTAAAGGAGAAAAGCCTCTTGACTGTTTCCTCTCTAAATAGTCTTGCACTCTTACTGAAGATAACATTCCTATGGTTTTCATATCTGGGATCATGGATAGGCACTTTCCTAATGAGCGAGCTGGATTAGACTTAGTTATGGAAACTAATGAATGGATAGCTTCTGATCAGGCTGGCATCAAGGCTACTGTAAAATGCTACAGTAACGACAATGGCCATGCTTACCAAAGCTTTCAAAATAATATGTACAGCAATGTAATTTTTGTGATCAAATCATTCAACTACTGTTAGGCCAGCTCCTGCTCCCCTCACCATCTCTGATAAACCATTCAGAGTAATTTTTCTCAATCGTATTGGGTCACTACAGTATGCCAATCAATATAAGAATATGGTGATTGCAGTCGTTTCTTGCTCTAGATTACTTTGGGTTTGGCCACAAAAGACTACCACTGCTCTACTGGTCATAACAGACTTGCAGTGCCTAGTATCACTAGGAGCAGTTCATACCTTTCATTCAGGCAGTGGTCCTACATTCACCGCTAAGGTGTTTATGGATGATATGTCTGCTCTGAGAGTACGACTATTACATTTACACCTATACCATCCAGAATGGCACAGTGTTGGAGAGTGAGCCAATGGTATGCTTAAACAAGCCTTGACTGCTAGGGTACTGGATACTGGATTGACACTGCTACATAGCATGTATGGGTTCAGAGAGCACTGATTAATTCGCCTAAAGGAATATTAGGTGGTCACACCCCAAAAAAACTAGTCTTTGGAGTTCCAAAGTGTGTGCCTGATCTTGATTTGCATGGAAAGGTGGCCGAGTCAAAAATCAAATCACCTGACCTTCTATCGTGGTTGGGTTTGTTGTATACTGTTTGAAAAACTAGAACTAAACTTCCCAACATGAAGAACTCTAACTCTGCCACCATTGAAGCTAAAACCACTAAAGCTGCTGACGGATGGCTCCCCAAAGTGGGAAAGCTGGTTCAAGAAAAGATAAATTACAAGCAAGTCTTTGGACCATCATACAGACTACCTGTTCCAGTTCTTAGATAGGAGACACTCGGACAGTAATCATACCACCGCTTCATGGTGCAAAGAAAGACAGGAAGGTATTGATCAGTCACATCAAAAAGTATAATGTGGCCGATCCTGTTTCACAGACTTCCATCCACACCAAGGGGCCTCTGGAGTAGATCAACACATCCTCTCCCTACTCTAGAGGTCCTACACCAAGTAGAGTACAACCATGTTGAAATCTTTAACCCCATTCTGGGGATTCATGAGCTTACTGTTTCTCAAGCCTTATACCAAGTGCCAACAAAATCAAATGATGAATCACATAATGCAATACAAGTGTCCGCTTCAACAAGTGAACCGGATACTGAAATATCAACAATTGCAACTTCTACAACTGTGGTTTACTATGAACCACCAACAGAACCCACATCAATTGAAATAATATGGCTATAAGTAATTGTGCTACATGAAAATGACTTTGTTTCAGGTTTTGAAGCAAGAGTAACAATCGTCTCTCCAGTTCATCAGCCCTACAAATGGCTTCATGCCCGTTGTTGGTTCCATGACAGATTACTTTTTCTACCAAGGTTCCATATCTGGATTGCTGCTGGAGTTCTGCCTATTATAATGAAGATTACAATGTTGATTATAATCGTGCTATTGATATATGGGAACTACATGCCTGAAAAAAGAGTACCGTCTTCTGTAGTAAGAATTGCAACCACATTCTTCTTCTCACAGAGGAAAAAGGAATAATCATGATGTGAACCTCACTGCTTATGTATCCTTTGCTGGATTGGTTTTGTTTGAGAAAGGGTTCCGTATCAAATAATGGGTCTGACAGAAATGATTCACATTTCGTATGTTTTCAAAATCTCCCTGGATGACATCATAATTCCTGGTCCTTTTGTAAATTTATGGGACATAAATGCTGTGAAACAATTAATGAACAATTTGAGTTCATATACTTTATTGGACAATGAGGATCCCTATTTCAATACGGATAATCGCTAAAATTGTTCTGTTTTCATCATTATAGACACCACTACATTCATCAATCTAACAGCCCTAGGGAAATATATAATTACACATAGTGGGAGAATTGTCAGACCTGCCCATAAATAGTTCCAGACATTTCCAAAGAAGGTTTCCCTATTCTAACAGAGATGACTAGTCTGATCGATCTTCATTTTATTATTCTCAAGAATCAGAAAAGCTGAAAAAGATCCTGATCACGAATAATAGGTTTATTTATTTCACATACATTTTTTAGGTCGAGCCTAATCAGCGCGCAAGCGCTGCTTAGGAGTGACCTCTTGGAATCGGTCTGTACTTTTTGGAAAACTCGTGCATGTACTGCACTGTTTCCAATGAGCGCTCGTGCATGTATGGAATACACCTTGCGGGAGCGAGCAGCGGCGCCATCTGTTTCCAATTATCGCGCCCGCGCGTTAATTGTAAACAGATGGCGGTCGCGATCACTTTGCGGCTGCTTGTTTACCTTTGCCTTGCCGTCCTAAATGCTTCCAAGATTTTACAGGCTCCCGTGAGCAGCAGCGCTATGAGGAGATTGTTCCCTTCCTCAGAATCTTAAATCTGCAACCTACCAGATGCTAATGCAACAACGGAGATGTTTTGGCTGTCAGGTGATAAAGCTGTCACTGGCCTTTCTTCTCTATTTGTGCGATCAGCTACATAACCTTCCGATAAACCCTTCTCCTCTTTTCATGAATACTGATCTGCTTGTTGCCAGAACCCAGATTACTCTTCGTCATGTTTCATTACGGATTTACTTGCTTCAAATCTCCTTTTGGGAGTGATGTGTATAGAATAGTCCCGTGTTTGTAAAGGATCTTGTACTTTTGGGATATATAAAATGCATACAGGCTCCCGTGAGCAGCAGCGCACAGGGGCCATCTGTTGGTAATTAGCGTGCATCAGACCAGCCCCGGGAGAGAGGCAGCCTTCGGCGAGCGAGAGCAATGGCCCCTCTTAAACACCGGAGCATACACTTACCCGCAGGTTTCCCTGAGCCGGGTCCTCCGATGAATGAGATTTTTCCACAGAGGCTGCTAATAGCGAGTTCCCTTCACTTTTGTGAGGAGCCGCGGATACAAATCAGAAGTTCCGTCTAAAAATGAATCCCCGTACGTTAGCCACCTATCTCCTCGTCAGTCTCCTTGTTTTTTGTGCAGAGGGTTACAGTATGGCATTTTCTCCATCCGAATCTTATTGTTTTTTTTATTCTCAAAGAGCGATAAAGTCAGTGACTCTGCCCCAGCCCTACCCTCCACTGGCTTCTGTCACGCATTGTTCACGCCAGGGAGCGCTGAAGTCAGTGACTCTGCCCCAGCCCTACCCTCTACTGGCTTCTGTCACGTATTGTTCACGCCAGGGAGCGCTGAAGTCAGTGACTCTGCCCCAGCCCTACCCTCTACTGGCTTCTGTCACGTATTGTTCACGCCAGGGAGCGCTTAAGTCAGCGACTCTGCCCCAGCCCTACCTTCTACTGGCTTCTGTCACGTATTGTTCACACCAGGGAGCGCTGAAGTCAGCGACTCTGCCCCAGCCCTACCCTCTACTTGCTTTTTTCATGCACCTTTGTATTAGAGTTCTGCTGGGCACATGGGATGTTTCTGTTCACGTCGGGGAGCGCTGAAGTTAGTGACTCTGCCCCAGCCCTACCCTTTACTGGCTTGTCTCATGCACCACGCACTGTGCTGTTACAGTTGTGCTGGTCCAAAATACAGGCACAATCGCCAACATAAAACACACGTTTGTTTTAAGCCATAGGTTTTAAGGATGGTGCTCTATACTAGCGTGTAAGCGTGCCCCCAGCCTATGCCCATACACACCTGAAATCGCTTGCCCTTAAGCAGAATATACCAACCCGAAAAGGTGAAAGGTTAAGCTGCATAGCTAGCATTAGTGGGCAAACACAAGCAGGTGATGTTACTTTGTGAGCGTAAAATCAATCCCCTCCCGTCCCCCTCACCCTCCACAAACACGTAATACTATTTGCCTTTTCCCGCAGTGTGTAGCTACCCTCAACAACAAAAAAAAAAGGCTGTGCAGTCTTAGCTCTATTTGTTTTGCCACCTCATCTTGTTACCGCAAATAGGTACTGTGCCCTAGTGGTGGAGCGTGCCATAGAACTTGCCCACAGAAAGAGAACAAACCCCCTGGCATGCCTATGCAGGCAAGTCAGTGTAGGAAAAGTGGCTGTCTCAATTTTTTCTTTGTCACTCTGTTTTTAGATATTTGGGGCCACTAAAATTATATGATTCAGTGGACACACGTTCAGTTTTATTATGGATTTACTGCATTTATCACACAATTCACCATATGCTGCACTGTTTTAGATGTGCACCAAAAACTTTATCTAGCGCAAACAGGTCAACAGTTACTAAAAAGTTACCATGACTTGTGCTGTAGAGTGGTGCTGTACAGTGGTGCTATAAAGTAGTGCTGTAGAGTGGTGCTGTAGAGTGGTGCTGTAGAGTGGTGCTGTAGAGTAGTGCTGTAGAGTGGTGTTGTAGAGTAGTGCTGTAGAGTGGTGCTGTAGAGTGGTGTTGTAGAGTGGAACTGTAGAATGGTGCTGTATAGTGGTGCTGTAGAGTGGTGCTGTATAATGGTGCTGTATAATGGTGCTTTAGAGTGGTGCTGTAGAGTGGTGCTGTAGAGTGGTGCTGTAGAGTGGTGCTATAGAGTAGTGCTGTAGAGTGGTGCTGTAAAGGGGTACTGTAGAGTAGTGCTATAGAGTGGTGCTATAGAGTGGTGCTGTAGAGTGGTGCTGCAGAGTGGTGCTGCAGAGTGGTGCTGTTGAGTGGTGCTTTAGAGTGGTGTTGTAAAGGGGTACTGTAGAGTAGTGCTGTAGAGTGGTGCTGTAGAGTGGTGCTGTAGAGCTCTTCAACATAGCTTAAAAACATTGCCAAAGCCAATCGCTCTGGCCAAAAACTTACAAGATCCCAAAGGCGAGACCTATTGGCTATGCCAATGCTTGTTATTCATTTTCAGGACAAGATTATGCATATTGGAATGACAATATTAATGAAATTAGTGTATGGGGCACTACGATTTGGCATATTAAGGGCATTCTACCCTGTTCAGGGCATACATGATTCCCAGAGAAAGGATATTGCTAAATAAGACAGTTCAGCATACCACATGCATGAGCTTTGCATCTTTTAAAGTTTTAAAAACATGATTAATTGCAAAACTTAATTTGACACACCTTGTAGGTTTTAAATAGGCGAGAAACATTACTAGTAACAATTTAACTGAAATGGTGCAGAATTGAACCAATATGTTGCCAATAGATAATGCACAGGTTCCTGTCAAAAGCTGTTTGTCTATTGGCAAACAGATCAGATCCCAGATTCAATATGTATACTCCCATGACTGTGAATACATTTAGGGCCTGATTCACAAAGGGCCTCCTCACTCGTGGCGGAGGCCCCACAGTCGTAGGGGAGTCTCCGCACTCGGGGTGGAATCTCCGCAATGAAAACTCTCATTGCGGAGATTCCGCCCGAGTGCCTAGACTCCCCATGAAAGCGGGGCCTCTGTCACGAGTGTGGAGGCCCTTTGTGAATCAGGCCCACAGTGTAGGAAAATTATGTCAGAGATGGCTACCCCATTCTGGTTGAGTGCCCTTAAAGAACACTTGTCAAAACTTAGCGAAGATATGGGTTTAAGTAATTTTGTTCTGGGGCCGCATTCCATAAAAAATAAAAGATGTATGTAAACACTGAAATATACTGTCATCAAATAGAAGCAGGCATATTCTGAAAGAGAAGCTTCAGAAAGAATTCAAGAAACTGATAAAGTAACCAATGAAAGTACATTTAAAATTATAGACAATGGCTTTCAAACACTTTGTAAATATGAATACTCAATCTCACTTATTGCCTCCCTCTCAATCTTTTAAAAGAAGCTTTGAATCTCCAGCAACAAGGAGTAGCTCAAATGTGAACAATAACACAATTAATTTGGGCATTACAATCTCTTAAAATGCATAAATTGCCATGGCAGCTTATAAACGGATTAGCTGTGCTTCTCCCCTATAATTTAACTTCAAGATCGATTGATCTCCAAGAAGGAGGCATTGTCCAATCTTCTATCAATAGAACAGATAGCGAGCACTCTGTTTTCTGTAGTAGAAGAGTTACACCCTATTTGGCTCTTGCATGGAATAATCTCCTTTCCACTCACTGGTTTTCATGTCTATGTTTGTCAAAATTCTTCGTCCTTGGTTTGGTATGAGAAAATACACAAATGCCTGGAAATTTCCTTTAGAGTTCAGCTGTTGGAAAAAGTCAATTTTGTATTAATTAGCACATCTGCGTGTACCAACCCATTAGGACACTCAGGGGGATATGTACAATAGAAGTGGCGGAGCGTGTCGTTAGCCTCCTGGGCTTAACGACACGCTCCGCCACTTCGAAACGCAAGGCTGCACCATATTTACAAGAATGTGGTGCAGCCTTGCGTTTCCCTGCGATGGCGCTAAGTTTAACAACTTAGCGCCAACGTAGGCACCCTTGCACCAGAGTGCAAGGGTGTCTGTGTGCAGGGGAGGATTGGTTATGTGTAGGAAGGTGTCCCTTCCTGCACATAAACAATCCTAAAATGCCATTTTGTAACTTTCATGTGTGCTGCTTCATGCAGCACACATGAAAGTTACAAAATGGCATTTTTTTAAAAAGGTTTGTTTATGTACAGGAAGGGACACCTTCCTGTACATAAACAAACCATGGCATTTTGCTTTTTCCATGTGTGCTGCACAAGGCAGCACACATGGAAAAAGCAAAAACGAGGAGAAATAATGCATTTCTCCTCGTTTCGCCAACTTAAGACCAGGGTTTTCCTGGTCTTAATTTTGGCGCTGCCTCCTATGTACGCCACCCTTGTACATAGGGGGCAGCGTCAAATACAATGGGTGTTGCGGTGGAACGCCCACCACAACACCCACTGCACGCCCCTTGCACGCTAAACATAGCGTGAAAGGGTGCCTTATGTACAAGGCAGCGTTAAGCCACGTTAAGTGGCAAGGCCCCTATCACCACGGGAACGTCACAAAAAGTGACGTTCCTGTGGCGATAGGGGCTTGTACACATATGCCCCTCACTCTTTTGGTGATTATATCACTTTGCATGGCGCTTGTAACCCTTTGAAGCCTGGCCTTACTTGTAAACTCCTTTCCGCACCTTCCTTATTTATTATTTATTATCATGCATGCCTAGGAAAATGGTTCATATCTAATTAGGTTTCTAAACAAGCTTGTTGTGATACTGACACAGAAAGAGTTGTCTTTAACCTCTGCGGTATGAAACATTTGCCCTGCAAACAGCCCAGTTTGCATCTGAAATTCAGCAGCTGCTGGAGACCCATTTTCTGATACATTTTGCTGACTTATTGCACACCATATTCCATGCTTCAAACACAATAGACATTTTCTATATTTTTAAAACCATCTGATCTGGCTTATTGATCAGCCTTAAGATTATTTTTGGATTAATTATTTTCAAATCTGTTTGGTTGCATCTCGTCTACACTTCTGATGGTTGTGCAATTCATATGTTTTTCCTAGTGAAGAAATAAAGCCAGCATGAATGCCAACATTGCTGAAAATGACTCAACCAAACTGAATACCAATGTCTTGAAGCAATGGCATTTTACTTCGGAGGAGACTTGTTGAACAGGTTAAGCAAAAATTTAACTCTGCCATTTCACAAATGTTAAACTCCTCAAGTGCAACCAGTTTTTGGGTGTGTGATTTGTTATGAGATAGTTTATCTGGTTATTTAATTGGAACAATAACCAGTAATGTCTCGATATTTTGGAAATGTATCCAATTAGAGGGCATTAAGCATACTGTACTGCAATCCAGTTGCCCTTCATCAAAGAAGTTTTGCACAATAATGTTCTAATGCCATCACCGGAGTCATTGCCTGTGCCTTCCTCAGAAAGCTGCAGACCACCAACAGTTTCTGCATTTTTGGACTCAGTTCATGGTATTTTGAAAGATGCCCCAACTTCGTCTTCTACATCACCATTGACACCACTGACACCATATTCACCTGCCGTTTCAATGTCTTCATTTTTTGAGAAACATATGGCTTCCTCCCTGTTATCGACATCTGAAGAAAATTCATAAATCTTCATTTAAATCTAAGGCTTTGATGTGCCCCACTGTAAAAGAATCATCATTATTCACATTTGGATATTGTATTTATTTCTGGTACTACAATTGTGAAAATGTCTGTATGTTTCCATAACAATGTGAACTTAAAGAGACAATCGGCAGCAACCGTTGTGCATTTATTTAATCATTTTTAATAAGCTTTGTGGTTTTAATCCCTTTTGGATTCGTTTTTAGACTATGGGGCCGATTCCGATTCGGGCCGGAAAACGTACCGACCGACTCGGAGCCGGAATTAATACCGACCGACACGTACAGGTGCAGGCCGACCCGCAAAGTACGATGAGAAGCGTGCAAAATCCGACCGACTCGCAAGGAGCCCAAGCCGTACGACCGACACGCATACAAAACTGCGAGCAGAAGCAACCCAATACACCGCGACCGACGCGTACGCAGCATAGAAAACAGCACAAACACAGCGTGAACGACTCGGAGAAGCTCGTACGAGACAACTGCAGGGTCCGACTCGGTCACAAGAACGTCTCCTAAATGCTCAAATAGTACAAAGGGAAAAACACACTAAAAAAGACCAAACAAGCAATTACAAAGCCAATAAATACTGGGGGGGGGACAGGGAACAAAGACACACCCACAAGTCCACCCATATAAAGGGCACAAATCCCTACCATGATCCTTTGCAAATTCTAATGACCTGCCATAGCTGTAGATTTTGAACCCTAGCTCTGCCGGCACCTAGGGAAACCCAGCAGACCTATACATTTTTGAAAACTAGACACCCAGGGGAATCCAGGTTGGGGTGACTTGTCTGGCTCTCACCAGGTTCTGTTACCCAGAATCCCTTGCAAACCTCAAAATTTGTATTAAAAAACACATTTTCCTCACATTTCTGTGGTGGAAAGTTCTGGAATCTGTGTGGATCCACAAAATTCCACTCACCCCGCATTCCCCAAAGTCTTCCGAGAAAAATGGTACTTCACTTGTGTGGGTGGGTCAAGTACCCGCGACAGGCAAAGGCCCAAAACCTAGTGAGGCGACATCAAAATTACCTATCACAAACCAACCTGGTTTTCAAGGGGGTCCCATGAGTTTTTGGCCTAAATACGTTTTGGGCCATTGCCTGTCGCGGGTACTTGGGCCTCCCACACGATTGAGGCACCATTTTTATCGGGAGACCTGGGGGAACGCTGGGTGGTAGGAAATTTGTGTCAGCCCGGTGATGCCACAACTTTCCCACACAAAAATGTGTGGAAAAAGTGATTTTTTCAGCTAAATTTCAGGTTTGCAGGGGATTCTGGGTAAGAAAACGTTGGGGATCCACACAAGCCATACCTCCCTGGAATCCCCGGGTGTCTAGTTTTCAGAAATGTGTGGGTTTGGTAGGTTTTCCTAGCTGGCCGCCGAGCACGGGGCCAAAACCCAGGTGACCCCCCTTGCAAAACCAGGTCGTTTTGTGATAGGCAATTTTGATGTCGCCTCAATACGTTTTGGGCTCTTGCCTGTCGCGGGTACTTGGGCCTCCCACACGAGTGAGGCACCATTTTAATCGGGACACCTGGGGGAACACTGGGTGTTAGGAAATTTGTGTCAGCCCGGTGATGCCACAACTTTCCCACACAAAAATGTGTGGAAAAAGTGATTTTTTTCAGCTAAATTTGAGGTTTGCAGGGGATTCTGGGTAAGAAAACGTTGGGGGATCCACGCAAGCCATACCTCCCTGGAATCCCCCGGGTGTCTAGTTTTCAAAAATGTATAGGTTTGCTAGGTTTCCCTAGGTGCCGGCAGAGCTAGGGTTCAAAACCTACAGCGGTGCACTTTGCAAAAAAAGGGTCAGTTTTCACTGTGAAAATGTGGTGTGTCGACGTTGCGTTTTGGGCCGTTTCCTGTCGCGGGCACTAGGCCTACCCACACAAGTGAGGTACCATTTTTCTCGTAAGATTTTGGGTGATGCGGGGTGGGTGGAATTTTGTGGATCCACGCAGATTTCAGAACTTTCCACCACAGAAATGTGAGGAAAATGTGTTTTTGTTGACAAATTTTGAGGTTTGCAAGGGATTCTAGGTAACAGAACCTGGTGAGAGCCAGTCAAGTCACCCCATCCTGGATTCCCCTGGGTGTCTAGTTTTAAAAAATGTATAGGTTTGCTAGGTTTCCCTAGGTGCCGGCAGAGCTAGGGTTCAAAATCTACAGCTAGGAACTTTGCAAGATAAGGGTCAGTTTTCACCATGAAAATGTGTTGTATCCACGTTGCGTTTTGGGCCGTTTGATGTCGCGGGCACTAGGCCTACCCACACAAGTGAGGTACCATTTTTCTTGGAAGACTTTGGGTGATGCTGGGTGGGTGGAATTTTGTGGATCCACGCAGATTCCAGAACTTTCCACCACAGAAATGTGAGGAAAATGTGTTTTTTTGGACAAATTTTTAGGTTTGCAAGGGATTCTGGGTGACAGAACCTGGTGAGAGCCAGTCAAGTCACCCCATCCTGGGTTCCCCTGGGTGTCTAGTTTTCAAAAATGTATAGGTTTGCTAGGTTTCCCTAGGTGCCGGCAGAGCTAGGGTTCAAAATCTACAGCTAGGCACTCTACAAAAAAAGGGTCAGTTTTCACTGTAAAAATAAAGTGTGTCCACGTTGCGTTTTGAGCCGTTTCCTGTCGCGGGCACTAGGCCTACCCACACAAGTGAGGTACCATTTTTATCGGGAGACTTAGGGTAACACAGAATTGTAGAGCAACTGTTAAAACCTATTGACGTTCGATGCATTTCTGCCTTCCAAATGAAAGACAATGTGTAAAAAAGAAGTCATTTTGAAAAATGACCTATAATTCTCATGCTAGTATGGGTACTCACAATTTGGGAAATGTGCAAATATCTACTGTTTCTAAACTCTATATTTTGTTCCAATTTCAGAAATACATAGGTGTCTTTCATACCGATTTTACCATGTATATATTTTCCCAAATGAATTGCTATATACCCGGTACATAAATAAAAAACCATTGCAAGACGCTGCTCAGTTATTGGCTCTGGGTTCGTCGGGTTCTTGGTGAACCTACAAGTCCTATATATCCCCACAACCAGAATGGTCCAGCGGATCTAACGGTATATTGCTTTTAAACAGCTGTCATAATTAGAAGAAGTTACAGGTGAAAACGTTGACACAAATGGCTGTTTTTTTCAACAAATTTTCAATTTTTCCCATATTCAACGGTTAGTTTCTATAAAGAAACCTTGAAGGATCTACACAAATGACCCCTTGCTGAATTCAAAATTTTGTCTACTTTTCTAAAATGTATAGCTTTCCAGGATCCATTATTGCTTTCATACCCATTGCTACCATTAACTGGAAAGAGGTTGAAAGCACAAAAAATAGCAAAAATAGGCTATGTCCCAGAAAAATGCTAAAACTGTGTAAAAAATGTTGGTTTTCTGACAAAAGTCTGCTTGTCCCTGAAAGCTGGGAAGATGGTGATTTCAGCACCACAACCCCTTTTTGATACCATTTGCAGGGAAAAAACCAGAAGCTTTCATCTGTTGCCCTTTTTTCCCACAAAAAACAAAATTTTGCTGTATTTTGGCTAATTTCTGGGTCCCCTCCAGGGGAATCCACAAACCCTGGGTACCTTTAGAATCCCCATGAAGTTGGAAAAAAAGGACGCAAATTTGGCGTGGATACCTCATGTGGTCAAAAAGTTACAGGGGCCTAAGCGCGAACTACCCCAAATAGCCAAAAAAAGGCTTAGCACAGGGGGGAAAAGGCCTAGCAGCGAAGGGGTTAAATGGTAAATCAATAAAAAGTAAACAACCTTGGGGAGTGGCTGCTGTTCTACAGAGCAAGCTTCCTTTGGTGCCAGGCCTCGAAAAATCTACTCGCCCACTCGCGAGTAAACTTAGGCTGGAAAGGAACAGGTGTTCTGTTCATTCAGAAAGTGAATGAGCAATAAAGATGCCATTAAATCTTGTTTTTATCTTGACACATTTGCTGTCTGTTCAAGGAAAGAGGTCAAATGTCAGTTTGTCTTTTAACTAATTGCTGCTTGGAAAATGCGGTTTATTTTTCTCTCTCTTACTAGAGTTAGAGGTTTTTGTCAGGTGAGCTGTCTGAAGATGTCAGTAATTTTTCTCTAACGCATAATATTTAAATAGATAGCCTGTTAATTAATATTACAAATATTTCAAAATATATCAGGAATTACAAAAGCATATTTTTTTGTAATTAAGAAGTGTGATGCAAACAAAGAATTAAATAAGAGCAAAGGAAACCAGAACACTTTACTTGGTGATGTGCAAATGATACATATTTGCAGAAACTCTATTTCCAAACATTATTGTTTGTACACTGTGGGCCAGATTCCTATCTCGCTAGGAAAGCCCTCCGTACGACTCGGATCCAGAGGGCTTTCCGAGCAAGACGTGCTCCGGGAGTCCGAGCGAGCGAGTACGATGCTGCTGTATGCCTATGGACTCGGTTCGCTCAGTCTCCCATTGAACTCTATGGGAGCCCATGTACAGACGCGTACACAGGCTCCCATAGCAGAAAAGGGGTGGGTGGGGAAAGGCGTACACCCTGTGGAGGGCACCCCATGGTGCCCGCCACACTGTGCATGCTTGGATTGGGGGACCCATGGGCACCCCCGTGATAGATTCGGAGGGCCCCGGGTGACGGGGGGCCATGTACGGCCCCCCGAAGTACGCTTCCGACAGCCGTTTCGTCTCGCTGAGACCGAGGCGTAGCGGCTGTCCAAATCGTGCATCGTACTCGCTCGGTCGGAAATCGGCTCCATTGCGCGGCACGATTCGTCTACAAACGAGACGTACGGAGCGGTTCGGGTCCGTAAACGATTCGGTCGGCGCTTACGCGATCTTCGCATCGTACTTGGTCGTTCGTACTTGTGTACGATTCGGTCGTAAACAAGGGCTACGAATCGGATCCGGTAAAGCCAAATCCGATTCGGAGGCCTTCCGAACGACATCGGAATCGGGCCCTATATAGTTTTATCAGTAAAGCTGCAGGTCAGTGGGGAAGTTTGTGGCCATTTCAATGTAAAATCTGCTGATTACAAATGACAGTGTGCTGCCACTTTATGCTTTAGTTATGTATTTATTAAAAGTGATAGTTTTTAAATGTTAATGAACTAAGAGGCAAGTCAGGGGTCATGTGTATCCTATATGTAGCTAGATTTTTATTATTTATGGAAAGAAAGTTTAGTCTATTAAGTCAAACAAGAATTTTTTGTACAGCAGACATGCTGAACTCGCACATTTGAAGGTGCTCTCGGATGTGATAATGAAGAAAATGGCGGCTCAATGAATTAAATTATTTGCCCACGAGCACATCATTTAAAACCAGTTTATGGGTCAAGAGCATTACAAATAGGTCGAGTAGGTTATTTAAGTCACTAAACCTGCAGGTCTAGTAACATTTTTATGATTTTTCGAGGCCTGGGTCCATATACAGCAACATCATGGTCTATAAAAGTGAAGGAATTCATGTTAAAGATAACTGTGCAGAAGACTTGGCCACAAGAACAGTGGTGCAAACTATTAATGCCGTTGATGTAACTCAATCTCAAACTAAGATTGATGCAGGCATTTAAATGGCACTATGTTTATGTTTATGTATGGGGATTTATTTAGTGCAGGGCTACTCAAAAGAGTGCCCCAGCGCTTTGAGGTGAGGCACACATAAGAGAGAGTGGAAGCTGGCTACTGAACAAAATGCCATGTCTTGAGGTTTTTCCTAAAAAGTCCTTCCTCTTTGTTCTTGCACAGAACCAAAGGAAGATTGTTCCAGCCCACCAGCCCCAAAAAGGAAAAGGAACGACCACCAGCTTTAGCAAGGCGAACCCTTGAATTCGTGGCCAGGTGGCTATTGGCAGAGTGCAAGGCTCTCACAGGATTACAGTAAGAAATCCTGGAGGATATGTAGGCTGGGCCCGAGTTATGCAATGCTCTGTGCATTAACAGAGAGGTCTTAAATAAAATCTGCTTGTTAACAGGGAGCCATTGCAAATTATGCAAATGTTGGGTAACATGCTCTCTTCTAGTTAGACTGAGAGCAAGCCTGGTGGCAGCATTTTGCTTATTCTTTAATTTCCTCACCAGGTATTGCGGCAGACCAGTATATAAAGCATTGGCATTCTCCTTTCAATATAGGCAGCATTTAAAGGAGAAAAGCCTCTTGACTGTTTCCTCTCTAAATAGTCTTGCACTCTTACTGAAGATAACATTCCTATGGTTTTCATATCTGGGATCATGGATAGGCACTTTCCTAATGAGCGAGCTGGATTAGACTTAGTTATGGAAACTAATGAATGGATAGCTTCTGATCAGGCTGGCATCAAGGCTACTGTAAAATGCTACAGTAACGACAATGGCCATGCTTACCAAAGCTTTCAAAATAATATGTACAGCAATGTAATTTTTGTGATCAAATCATTCAACTACTGTTAGGCCAGCTCCTGCTCCCCTCACCATCTCTGATAAACCATTCAGAGTAATTTTTCTCAATCGTATTGGGTCACTACAGTATGCCAATCAATATAAGAATATGGTGATTGCAGTCGTTTCTTGCTCTAGATTACTTTGGGTTTGGCCACAAAAGACTACCACTGCTCTACTGGTCATAACAGACTTGCAGTGCCTAGTATCACTAGGAGCAGTTCATACCTTTCATTCAGGCAGTGGTCCTACATTCACCGCTAAGGTGTTTATGGATGATATGTCTGCTCTGAGAGTACGACTATTACATTTACACCTATACCATCCAGAATTGCACAGTGTTGGAGAGTGAGCCAATGGTATGCTTAAACAAGCCTTGACTGCTAGGGTACTGGATACTGGATTGACACTGCTACATAGCATGTATGGGTTCAGAGAGCACTGATTAATTCGCCTAAAGGAATATTAGGTGGTCACACCCCAAAAAAACTAGTCTTTGGAGTTCCAAAGTGTGTGCCTGATCTTGATTTGCATGGAAAGGTGGCCGAGTCAAAAATCAAATCACCTGACCTTCTATCGTGGTTGGGTTTGTTGTATACTGTTTGAAAAACTAGAACTAAACTTCCCAACATGAAGAACTCTAACTCTGCCACCATTGAAGCTAAAACCACTAAAGCTGCTGACGGATGGCTCCCCAAAGTGGGAAAGCTGGTTCAAGAAAAGATAAATTACAAGCAAGTCTTTGGACCATCATACAGACTACCTGTTCCAGTTCTTAGATAGGAGACACTCGGACAGTAATCATACCACCGCTTCATGGTGCAAAGAAAGACAGGAAGGTATTGATCAGTCACATCAAAAAGTATAATGTGGCCGATCCTGTTTCGCAGACTTCCATCCACACCAAGGGGCCTCTGGAGTAGATCAACACATCCTCTCCCTACTCTAGAGGTCCTACCCCAAGTAGAGTACAACCATGTTGAAATCTTTAACCCCATTCTGGGGATTCATGAGCTTACTGTTTCTCAAGCCTTATACCAAGTGCCAACAAAATCAAATGATGAATCACATAATGCAATACAAGTGTCTGCTTCAACAAGTGAACCGGATACTGAAATATCAACAATTGCAACTTCTACAACTGTGGTTTACTATGAACCACCAACAGAACCCACATCAATTGAAATAATATGGCTATAAGTAATTGTGCTACATGAAAATGACTTTGTTTCAGGTTTTGAAGCAAGAGTAACAATCGTCTCTCCAGTTCATCAGCCCTACAAATGGCTTCATGCCCGTTGTTGGTTCCATGACAGATTACTTTTTCTACCAAGGTTCCATATCTGGATTGCTGCTGGAGTTCTGCCTATTATAATGAAGATTACAATGTTGATTATAATCGTGCTATTGATATATGGGAACTACATGCCTGAAAAAAGAGTACCGTCTTCTGTAGTAAGAATTGCAACCACATTCTTCTTCTCACAGAGGAAAAAGGAATAATCATGATGTGAACCTCACTGCTTATGTATCCTTTGCTGGATTGGTTTTGTTTGAGAAAGGGTTCCGTATCAAATAATGGGTCTGACAGAAATGATTCACATTTCGTATGTTTTCAAAATCTCCCTGGATGACATCATAATTCCTGGTCCTTTTGTAAATTTATGGGACATAAATGCTGTGAAACAATTAATGAACAATTTGAGTTCATATACTTTATTGGACAATGAGGATCCCTATTTCAATACGGAAAATCGCTAAAATTGTTCTGTTTTCATCATTATAGACACCACTACATTCATCAATCTAACAGCCCTAGGGAAATATATAATTACACATAGTGGGAGAATTGTCAGACCTGCCCATAAATAGTTCCAGACATTTCCAAAGAAGGTTTCCCTATTCTAACAGAGATGACTAGTCTGATCGATCTTCATTTTATTATTCTCAAGAATCAGAAAAGCTGAAAAAGATCCTGATCACGAATAATAGGTTTATTTATTTCACATACATTTTTTAGGTCGAGCCTAATCAGCGCGCAAGCGCTGCTTAGGAGTGACCTCTTGGAATCGGTCTGTACTTTTTGGAAAACTCGTGCATGTACTGCACTGTTTCCAATGAGCGCTCGTGCATGTATGGAATACACCTTGCGGGAGCGAGCAGCGGCGCCATCTGTTTCCAATTATCGCGCCCGCGCGTTAATTGTAAACAGATGGCGGTCGCGATCACTTTTGCGGCTGCTTGTTTACCTTTGCCTTGCCGTCCTAAATGCTTCCAAGATTTTACAGGCTCCCGTGAGCAGCAGCGCTATGAGGAGATTGTTCCCTTCCTCAGAATCTTAAATCTGCAACCTACCAGATGCTAATGCAACAACGGAGATGTTTTGGCTGTCAGGTGATAAAGCTGTCACTGGCCTTTCTTCTCTATTTGTGCGATCAGCTACATAACCTTCCGATAAACCCTTCTCCTCTTTTCGTGAATACTGATCTGCTTGTTGCCAGAACCCAGATTACTCTTCGTCATGTTTCATTACGGATTTACTTGCTTCAAATCTCCTTTTGGGAGTGATGTGTATAGAATAGTCCCGTGTTTGTAAAGGATCTTGTACTTTTGGGATATATAAAATGCATACAGGCTCCCGTGAGCAGCAGCGCACAGGGGCCATCTGTTGGTAATTAGCGTGCATCAGACCAGCCCCGGGAGAGAGGCAGCCTTCGGCGAGCGAGAGCAATGGCCCCTCTTAAACACCGGAGCATACACTTACCCGCAGGTTTCCCTGAGCCGGGTCCTCCGATGAATGAGATTTTTCCACAGAGGCTGCTAATAGCGAGTTCCCTTCACTTTTGTGAGGAGCCGCGGATACAAATCAGAAGTTCTGTCTAAAAATGAATCCCCGTACGTTAGCCACCTATCTCCTCGTCAGTCTCCTTGTTTTTTGTGCAGAGGGATACAGTATGGCATTTTCTCCATCCGAATCTTATTGTTTTTTTTATTCTCAAAGAGCGATAAAGTCAGTGACTCTGCCCCAGCCCTACCCTCCACTGGCTTCTGTCACGCATTGTTCACGCCAGGGAGCGCTGAAGTCAGTGACTCTGCCCCAGCCCTACCCTTTACTGGCTTGTCTCATGCACCACGCACCGTGCTGTTACAGTTGTGCTGGTCCAAAATACAGGCACAATCGCCAACATAAAACACACGTTTGTTTTAAGCCATAGGTTTTAAGGATGGTGCTCTTTACTAGCGTGTAAGCGTGCACCCAGCCTATGCCCATACACACCTGAAATCGCTTGCCCTTAAGCAGAATATACCAACCCGAAAAGGTGAAAGGTTAAGCTGCATAGCTAGCATTAGTGGGCAAACACAAGCAGGTGATGTTACTTTGTGAGCGTAAAATCAATCCCCTCCCGTCCCCCTCACCCTCCACAAACACGTAATACTATTTGCCTTTTCCCGCAGTGTGTAGCTACCCTCAACAACAAAAAAAAAAGGCTGTGCAGTCTTAGCTCTATTTGTTTTGCCACCTCATCTTGTTACCGCAAATAGGTACTGTGCCCTAGTGGTGGAGCGTGCCATAGAACTTGCCCACAGAAAGAGAACAAACCCCCTGGCATGCCTATGCAGGCAAGTCAGTGTAGGAAAAGTGGCTGTCTCAATTTTTTCTTTGTCACTCTGTTTTTAGATATTTGGGGCCACTAAAATTATATGATTCAGTGGACACACGTTCAGTTTTATTATGGATTTACTGCATTTATCACACAATTCACCATATGCTGCACTGTTTTAGATGTGCACCAAAAACTTTATCTAGCGCAAACAGGTCAACAGTTACTAAAAAGTTACCATGACTTGTGCTGTAGAGTGGTGCTGTACAGTGGTGCTATAAAGTAGTGCTGTAGAGTGGTGCTGTAGAGTGGTGCTGTAGAGTAGTGCTGTAGAGTGGTGTTGTAGAGTAGTGCTGTAGAGTGGTGCTGTAGAGTGGTGTTGTAGAGTGGAACTGTAGAATGGTGCTGTAGAGTGGTGCTGTAGAGTGGTGCTGTATAATGGTGCTGTATAATGGTGCTTTAGAGTGGTGCTGTAGAGTGGTGCTGTGAGAGTGGTGCTATAGAGTAGTGCTGTAGAGTGGTGCTGTAAAGGGGTACTGTAGAGTAGTGCTATAGAGTGGTGCTATAGAGTGGTGCTGTAGAGTGGTGCTGCAGAGTGGTGCTGCAGAGTGGTGCTGTTGAGTGGTGCTTTAGAGTGGTGTTGTAAAGGGGTACTGTAGAGTAGTGCTGTAGAGTGGTGCTGTAGAGCTCTTCAACATAGCTTAAAAACATTGCCAAAGCCAATCGCTCTGGCCAAAAACTTACAAGATCCCAAAGGCGAGACCTATTGGCTATGCCAATGCTTGTTATTCATTTTCAGGACAAGATTATGCATATTGGAATGACAATATTAATGAAATTAGTGTATGGGGCACTACGATTTGGCATATTAAGGGCATTCTACCTAGGCCTGGGCGGTAAATTCCGTCCCGCTCACGGAATTTGCGGAATTTGGGTAATTTCGCGTTCCGCGGAGAACGCGAAATTGCCAAAAATTCCGCGATCCGCGACTTCGCGGAATTTTTACTTGTTCGCGCTTTCAAAATGCGTGTTCGCGAGATATTTCTCCCCGAGCACGCAAACAGCGTTCGCGAACAGGAAAAAAGCATCGCGAACGGGCAGAACAAGCAATTCCGCGTGTTCGCGGAACTTTGCGTGCTCGCGGAGATTTTTTACCGTTTCGCGGAGCTTTGCGTAGCGCGACTACGCAAATTCCGCCCACCCCTAATTCTACCCTGTTCAGGGCATACATGATTCCCAGAGAAAGGATATTGCTAAATAAGACAGTTCAGCATACCACATGCATGAGCTTTGCATCTTTTAAAGTTTTAAAAACATGATTAATTGCAAAACTTAATTTGACACACCTTGTAGGTTTTAAATAGGCGAGAAACATTACTAGTAACAATTTAACTGAAATGGTGCAGAATTGAACCAATATGTTGCCAATAGATAATGCACAGGTTCCTGTCAAAAGCTGTTTGTCTATTGGCAAACAGATCAGATCCCAGATTCAATATATATACTCCCATGACTGTGAATACATTTAGGGCCTGATTCACAAAGGGCCTCCTCACTCGTGGCGGAGGCCCCACAGTCGTAGGGGAGTCTCCGCACTCGGGGTGGAATCTCCGCAATGAAAACTCTCATTGCGGAGATTCCGCCCGAGTGCCTAGACTCCCCCATGAAAGCGGGGCCTCTGTCACGAGTGTGGAGGCCCTTTGTGAATCAGGCCCACAGTGTAGGAAAATTATGTCAGAGATGGCTACCCCATTCTGGTTGAGTGCCCTTAAAGAACACTTGTCAAAACTTAGCGAAGATATGGGTTTAAGTAATTTTGTTCTGGGGCCGCATTCCATAAAAAATAAAAGATGTATGTAAACACTGAAATATACTGTCATCAAATAGAAGCAGGCATATTCTGAAAGAGAAGCTTCAGAAAGAATTCAAGAAACTGATAAAGTAACCAATGAAAGTACATTTAAAATTATAGACAATGGCTTTCAAACACTTTGTAAATATGAATACTCAATCTCACTTATTGCCTCCCTCTCAATCTTTTAAAAGAAGCTTTGAATCTCCAGCAACAAGGAGTAGCTCAAATGTGAACAATAACACAATTAATTTGGGCATTACAATCTCTTAAAATGCATAAATTGCCATGGCAGCTTATAAACGGATTAGCTGTGCTTCTCCCCTATAATTTAACTTCAAGATCGATTGATCTCCAAGAAGGAGGCATTGTCCAATCTTCTATCAATAGAACAGATAGCGAGCACTCTGTTTTCTGTAGTAGAAGAGTTACACCCTATTTGGCTCTTGCATGGAATAATCTCCTTTCCACTCACTGGTTTTCATGTCTATGTTTGTCAAAATTCTTCGTCCTTGGTTTGGTATGAGAAAATACACAAATGCCTGGAAATTTCCTTTAGAGTTCAGCTGTTGGAAAAAGTCAATTTTGTATTAATTAGCACATCTGCGTGTACCAACCCATTAGGACACTCAGGGGGATATGTACAATAGAAGTGGCGGAGCGTGTCGTTAGCCTCCTGGGCTTAACGACACGCTCCGCCACTTCGAAACGCAAGGCTGCACCATATTTACAAGAATGTGGTGCAGCCTTGCGTTTCCCCCTGCGATGGCGCTAAGTTTAACAACTTAGCGCCAACGCAGGCACCCTTGCACCAGAGTGCAAGGGTGTCTGTGTGCAGGGGAGGATTGGTTATGTGTAGGAAGGTGTCCCTTCCTGCACATAAACAATCCTAAAATGCCATTTTGTAACTTTCATGTGTGCTGCTTCATGCAGCACACATGAAAGTTACAAAATGGCATTTTTTTAAAAAGGTTTGTTTATGTACAGGAAGGGACACCTT
Organism: Calotriton arnoldi; assembly: GCA_963921515.1. Classification (NCBI taxonomy): domain Eukaryota; kingdom Metazoa; phylum Chordata; class Amphibia; order Caudata; family Salamandridae; genus Calotriton; species Calotriton arnoldi. The sequence continues at coordinate 197,259 of CAWUFW010014622.1, forward strand.
CCTGTACATAAACAAACCATGGCATTTTGCTTTTTCCATGTGTGCTGCACAAGGCAGCACACATGGAAAAAGCAAAAACGAGGAGAAATAATGCATTTCTCCTCGTTTCGCCAACTTAAGACCAGGGTTTTCCTGGTCTTAATTTTGGCGCTGCCTCCTATGTACGCCACCCTTGTACATAGAGGGCAGCGTCAAATACAATGGGTGTTGCGGTGGAACGCCCACCACAACACCCACTGCACGCCCCTTGCACACTAAACATAGCGTGAAAGGGTGCCTTATGTACAAGGCAGCGTTAAGCCACGTTAAGTGGCAAGGCCCCTATCACCACGGGAACGTCACAAAAAGTGACGTTCCTGTGGCGATAGGGGCTTGTACATATGCCCCTCACTCTTTTGGTGATTATATCACTTTGCATGGCGCTTGTAACCCTTTGAAGCCTGGCCTTACTTGTAAACTCCTTTCCGCACCTTCCTTATTTATTATTTATTATCATGCATGCCTAGGAAAATGGTTCATACCTAATTAGGTTTCTAAACAAGCTTGTTGTGATACTGACACAGAAAGAGTTGTCTTTAACCTCTGCGGTATGAAACATTTGCCTGCAAACAGCCCAGTTTGCATCTGAAATTCAGCAGCTGCTGGAGACCCATTTTCTGATACATTTTGCTGACTTATTGCACACCATATTCCATGCTTCAAACACAATAGACATTTTCTATATTTTTAAAACCATCTGATCTGGCTTATTGATCAGCCTTAAGATTATTTTTGGATTAATTCCGTCATTCTTCAGTTCTTTATTTTCAAATCTGTTTGGTTGCATCTCGTCTACACTTCTGATGGTTGTGCAATTCATATGTTTTTCCTAGTGAAGAAATAAAGCCAGCATGAATGCCAACATTGCTGAAAATGACTCAACCAAACTGAATACCAATGTCTTGAAGCAATGGCATTTTACTTCGGAGGAGACTTGTTGAACAGGTTAAGCAAAAATGTAACTCTGCCATTTCACAAATGTTAAACTCCTCAAGTGCAACCAGTTTTTGGGTGTGTGATTTGTTACGAGATAGTTTATCTGGTTATTTAATTGGAACAATAACCAGTAATGTCTCGATATTTTGGAAATGTATCCAATTAGAGGGCATTAAGCATACTGTACTGCAATCCAGTTGCCCTTCATCAAAGAAGTTTTGCACAATAATGTTCTAATGCCATCACCGGAGTCATTGCCTGTGCCTTCCTCAGAAAGCTGCAGACCACCAACAGTTTCTGCATTTTTGGACTCAGTTCGTGGTATTTTGAAAGATGCCCCAACTTCGTCTTCTACATCACCATTGACACCACTGACACCATATTCACCTGCAGTTTCAATGTCTTCATTTTTTGAGAAACATATGGCTTCCTCCCTGTTATCGACATCTGAAGAAAATTCATAAATCTTCATTTAAATCTAAGGCTTTGATGTGCCCCACTGTAAAAGAATCATCATTATTCACATTTGGATATTGTATTTATTTCTGGTACTACAAGTGTGAAAATGTCTGTATGTTTCCATAACAATGTGAACTTAAAGAGACAATCGACAGCAACCGTTGTGCATTTATTTAATCATTTTTAATAAGCTTTGTGGTTTTAATCCCTTTTGGATTCGTTTTTAGACTATGGGGCCGATTCCGATTCGGGCCGGAAAACGTACCGACCGACTCGGAGCCGGAATTAATACCGACCGACACGTACAGGTGCAGGCCGACCCGCAAAGTACGATGAGAAGCGTGCAAAATCCGACCGACTCGTACGGAACACAAGCCGAACGACCGAGCCGCGTGGAAAACAGCCATCCGGCCGGAAAACCACGCGAATCTAACCGACCGACACGCACCAGGAATGAACCCGAACGAAACGTACCCGCAAAGTCCGACCCGCGCAGTACGATGCAACGCGTGGAAAACACGACCGAGTCGCACGGAGCCCAAGCCGTACGACCGACACGCATACAAAACTGCGAGCAGAAGCAACCCAATACACCGCGACCGACGCGTACGAAGCATAGAAAACAGCACAAACACAGCGTGAACGACTCGGAGAAGCTCGTACGAGACATCTGCAGGGTCCGACTCAGTCACAAGAACGTCTCCTACATGCACAAAAAGTACAAAGGGAAAAACACACTAAAAAAGACCAAACAAAGCAATTACAAAGCCAATAAATACTGGGGGGGGGACAGGGAACAAAGACACACCCACAACTCCACCCATATAAAGGACACAAATCCCTACCATGATCCTTTGCAAATTCTAATGACCTGCCATAGCTGTAGATTTTGAACCCTAGCTCTGCCGGCCCCTAAGGAAACCCAGCAGACCTATACATTTTTGAAAACTAGACACCCAGGGGAATCCAGGTTGGGGTGACTTGTCTGGCTCTCACCAGGTTCTGTTACCCAGAATCCCTTGCAAACCTCAAAATTTGTATTAAAAAAACACATTTTCCTCACATTTCTGTGGTGGAAAGTTCTGGAATCTGTGTGGATCCACAAAATTCCACTCACCCCGCATTCCCCAAAGTCTTCCGAGAAAAATGGTACTTCACTTGTGTGGGTGGGTCAAGTACCCGCGACAGGCAAAGGCCCAAAACCTAGTGAGGCGACATCAAAATTACCTATCACAAACCAACCTGGTTTTCAAGGGGGGTCCCATGAGTTTTTGGCCTAAATACGTTTTGGGCCATTGCCTGTCGCGGGTACTTGGGCCTCCCACACGAGTGAGGCACCATTTTAATCGGGAGACCTGGGGGAATGCTGGGTGGTAGGAAATTTGTGTCAGCCCGGTGATGCCACAACTTTCCCACACAAAAATGTGTGGAAAAAGTGATTTTTTCAGCTAAATTTCAGGTTTGCAGGGGATTCTGGGTAAGAAAACGTTGAGGGATCCACGCAAGCCATACCTCCCTGGAATCCCACGGATGTCTAGTTTTCAGAAATGTGTGGGTTTGGTAGGGCCAAAAACCCAGGTGACCCCCCCCTTGCAAAACCAGGTCGTTTTGTGATAGGCAATTTTGATGTCGCCTCAATACGTTTTGGGCTCTTGCCTGTCGCGGGTACTTGGGCCTCCCACACGAGTGAGGCACCATTTTAATCGGGACACCTGGGGGAACACTGGGTGTTAGGAAATTTGTGTCAGCCCGGTGATGCCACAACTTTCCCACACAAAAATGTGTGGAAAAAGTGATTTTTTTCAGCTAAATTTGAGGTTTGCAGGGGATTCTGGGTAAGAAAACGTTGGGGGATCCACGCAAGCCATACCTCCCTGGAATCCCCCGGGTGTCTAGTTTTCAAAAATGTATAGGTTTGCTAGGTTTCCCTAGGTGCCGGCAGGGCTAGGGTTCAAAATCTACAGTGGGGCACTTTGCAAAAAAAGGGTCAGTTTTCACTGTGAAAATGTGGTGTGTCGACGTTGCGTTTTGGGCCGCTTCCTGTCGCGGGCACTAGGCCTACCCAGACAAGTGAGGTAGCATTTTTCTCGTAAGATTTTGGGTGATGCGGGGTGGGTGGAATTTTGTGGATCCACGCAGATTTCAGAACTTTCCACCACAGAAATGTGAGGAAAATGTGTTTTTGTTGACAAATTTTGAGGTTTGCAAGGGATTCTAGGTAACAGAACCTGGTGAGAGCCAGTCAAGTCACCCCATCCTGGATTCCCCTGGGTGTCTAGTTTTAAAAAATGTATAGGTTTGCTAGGTTTCCCTAGGTGCCGGCAGAGCTAGGGTTCAAAATCTACAGCTAGTAACTTTGCAAGATAAGGGTCAGTTTTCACCTTGAAAATGTGTTGTATCCACGTTGCGTTTTGGGCCGTTTGATGTCGCGGGCACTAGGCCTACCCACACAAGTGAGGTACCATTTTTCTTGGAAGACTTTGGGTGATGCTGGGTGGGTGGAATTTTGTGGATCCACGCAGATTCCAGAACTTTCCACCACAGAAATGTGAGGAAAATGTGTTTTTTTTGGACACATTTTTAGGTTTGCAAGGGATTCTGGGTAACAGAACCTGGTGAGAGCCAGTCAAGTCACCCCATCCTGGGTTCCCCTGGGTGTCTAGTTTTCAAAAATGTATAGGTTTGCTAGGTTTCCCTAGGTGCCGGCAGAGCTAGGGTTCAAAATCTACAGCTAGGCACTCTACAAAAAAAGGGTCAGTTTTCACTGTAAAAATAAAGTGTGTCCACGTTGCGTTTTGAGCCGTTTCCTGTCGCGGGCACTAGGCCTACCCACACAAGTGAGGTACCATTTTTATCGGGAGACTTAGGGTAACACAGAATTGTAGAGCAACTGTTAAAACCTATTGACGTTCGATGCATTTCTGCCTTCCAAATGAAAGACAATGTGTAAAAAAGAAGTCATTTTGAAAAATGACCTATAATTCTCATGCTAGTATGGGTACTCACAATTTGGGAAATGTGCAAATATCTACTGTTTCTAAACTCTATATTTTGTTCCAATTTCAGAAATACATAGGTGTCTTTCATACCGATTTTTCCATGTATATATTTTCCCAAATGAATTGCTATATACCCGGTACATAAATAAAAAACCATTGCAAGACGCTGCTCAGTTATTGGCTCTGGGTTCGTCGGGTTCTTGGTGAACCTACAAGTCCTATATATCCCCACAACCAGAATGGTCCATCGGATCTAACGGTATATTGCTTTTAAACAGCTGTCATAATTAGAAGAAGTTACAGGTGAAAACGTTGACACAAATGGCTGTTTTTTTCAACAAATTTTCAATTTTTCCCATATTCAACGGTTAGTTTCTATAAAGAAACCTTGAAGGATCTACACAAATGACCCCTTGCTGAATTCAAAATTTTGTCTACTTTTCTAAAATGTATAGCTTTCCAGGATCCATTATTGCTTTCATACCCATTGCTACCATTAACTGGAAAGAGGTTGAAAGCACAAAAAATAGCAAAAATAGGCTATGTCCCAGAAAAATGCTAAAACTGTGTAAAGAATGTTGGTTTTCTGACAAAAGTCTGCTTGTCCCTGAAAGCTGGGAAGATGGTGATTTCAGCACCACAACCCCTTTTTGATACCATTTGCAGGGAAAAAACCAGAAGCTTTCATCTGTTGCCCTTTTTTCCCACAAAAAACAAAATTTAGCTGTATTTTGGCTAATTTCTGGGTCCCCTCCAGGGGAATCCACAAACCCTGGGTACCTTTAGAATCCCCATGAAGTTGGAAAAAAAGAACGCAAATTTGGCGTGGATACCTCATGTGGTCAAAAAGTTACAGGGGCCTAAGCGCGAACTACCCCCAAATAGCCAAAAAAAGGCTTAGCACAGGGGGGGAAAAGGCCTAGCAGCGAAGGGGTTAAATGGTAAATCAATAAAAAGTAAACAACCTTGGGGAGTGGCTGCTGTTCTACAGAGCAAGCTTCCTTTGGTGCCAGGCCTCGAAAAATCTACTCGCCCACTCGCGAGTAAACTTAGGCTGGAAAGGAACAGGTGTTCTGTTCATTCAGAAAGTGAATGAGCAATAAAGATGCCATTAAATCTTGTTTTTATCTTGACACATTTGCTGTCTGTTCAAGGAAAGAGGTCAAATGTCAGTTTGTCTTTTAACTAATTGCTGCTTGGAAAATGCGGTTTATTTTCTCTCTCTTACTAGAGTTAGAGGTTTTTGTCAGGTGAGCTCTCTGAAGATGTCAGTAATTTTTCTCTAACGCATAATATTTAAATAGATAGCCTGTTAATTAATATTACAAATATTTCAAAATATATCAGGAATTACAAAAGCATATTTTTTTGTAATTAAGAAGTGTGATGCAAACAAAGAATTAAATAAGAGCAAAGGAAACCAGAACACTTTACTTGGTGATGTGCAAATGATACATATTTGCAGAAACTCTATTTCCAAACATTATTGTTTGTACACTGTGGGCCAGATTCCTATCTCGCTAGGAAAGCCCTCCGTACGACTCGGATCCAGAGGGCTTTCCGAGCAAGACGTGCTCCGGGAGTCCGAGCGAGCGAGTACGATGCTGCTGTATGCCTATGGACTCGGTTCGCTCAGTCTCCCATTGAACTCTATGGGAGCCCATGTACAGACGCGTACACAGGCTCCCATAGCAGAAAAGGGGTGGGTGGGGAAAGGCGTACACCCTGTGGAGGGCACCCCATGGTGCCCGCTTCACTGTGCATGCTTGGATTGGGGGGACCCATGGGCACCCCCCGTGATAGATTCGGAGGGCCCCGGGTGACGGGGGGCCATGTACGGCCCCCCCGAAGTACGCTTCCGACAGCCGTTTCGTCTCGCTGAGACCGAGGCGTAGCGGCTGTCCAAATCGTGCATCGTACTCGCTCGGTCGGAAATCGGCTCCATTGCGCAGCACGATTCGTCTACAAACGAGACGTACGGAGCAGTTCTGGTCCGTAAACGATTCGGTCGGCGCTTACGCGATCTTTGCATCGTACTTGGTCGTTCGTACTTGTGTACGATTCGGTCGTAAACAAGGGCTACGAATCGGATCCGGTAAAGCCAAATCCGATTCGGAGGCCTTCCGAACGACATCGGAATCGGGCCCTATATAGTTTTATCAGTAAAGCTGCAGGTCAGTGGGGAAGTTTGTGGCCATTTCAATGTAAAATCTGCTGATTACAAATGATAGTGTGCTGCCACTTTATGCTTTAGTTATGTATTTATTAAAAGTGATAGTTTTTAAATGTTAATGAACTAAGAGGCAAGTCAGGGGTCATGTGTATCCTATATGTAGCTAGATTTTTATTATTTATGGAAAGAAAGTTTAGTCTATTAAGTCAAGCAAGAATTTTTTGTGCAGCAGACATGCTGAACTCGCACATTTGAAGGTGCTCTCGGATGTGATAATGAAGAAAATGGCGGCTCAATGAATTAAATTATTTGCCCACGAGCACATCATTTAAAACCAGTTTATGGGTCAAGAGCATTACAAATAGGTCGAGTAGGTTATTTAAGTCACTAAACCTGCAGGTCTAGTAACATTTTTATGATTTTTCGAGGCCTGGGTCCATATACAGCAACATCATGGTCTATAAAAGTGAAGGAATTCATGTTAAAGATAACTGTGCAGAAGACTTGGCCACAAGAACAGTGGTGCAAACTATTAATGCCGTTGATGTAACTCAATCTCAAACTAAGATTGATCCAGGCATTTAAATGGCACTATGTTTATGTTTATGTATGGGGATTTATTTAGTGCACGGCTTCTCAAAAGAGTGCCCCAGCGCTTTGAGGTGAGGCACACATAAGAGAGAGTGGAAGCTGGCTACTGAACAAAATGCCATGTCTTGAGGTTTTTCCTAAAAAGTCCTTCCTCTTTGTTCTTGCACAGAACCAAAGGAAGATTGTTCCAGCCCACCAGCCCCAAAAAGGAAAAGGAACGACCACCAGCTTTAGCAAGGCGAACCCTTGAATTCGTGGCCAGGTGGCTATTGGCAGAGTGCAAGGCTCTCACAGGATTACAGTAAGAAATCCTGGAGGATATGTAGGCTGGGCCCGAGTTATGCAATGCTCTGTGCATTAACAGAGAGGTCTTAAATAAAATCTGCTTGTTAACAGGGAGCCATTGCAAATTATGCAAATGTTGGGTAACATGCTCTCTTCTAGGTAGACTGAGAGCAAGCCTGGTGGCAGCATTTTGCTTATTCTTTAATTTCCTCACCAGGTATTGCGGCAGACCAGTATATAAAGCATTGGCATTCTCCTTTCAATATAGGCAGCATTTAAAGGAGAAAAGCCTCTTGACTGTTTCCTCTCTAAATAGTCTTGCACTCTTACTGAAGATAACATTCCTATGGTTTTCATATCTGGGATCATGGATAGGCACTTTCCTAATGAGCGAGCTGGATTAGACTTAGTTATGGAAACTAATGAATGGATAGCTTCTGATCAGGCTGGCATCAAGGCTACTGTAAAATGCTACAGTAACGACAATGGCCATGCTTACCAAAGCTTTCAAAATAATATGTACAGCAATGTAATTTTTGTGATCAAATCATTCAACTACTTTTAGGCCAGCTCCTGCTCCCCTCACCATCTCTGATAAACCATTCAGAGTAATTTTTCTCAATCGTATTGGGTCACTACAGTATGCCAATCAATATAAGAATATGGTGATTGCAGTCGTTTCTTGCTCTAGATTACTTTGGGTTTGGCCACAAAAGACTACCACTGCTCTACTGGTCATAACAGACTTGCAGTGCCTAGTATCACTAGGAGCAGTTCATACCTTTCATTCAGGCAGTGGTCCTACATTCACCGCTAAGGTGTTTATGGATGATATGTCTGCTCTGAGAGTACGACTATTACATTTACACCTATACCATCCAGAATTGCACAGTGTTGGAGAGTGAGCCAATGGTATGCTTAAACAAGCCTTGACTGCTAGGGTACTGGATACTGGATTGACACTGCTACATAGCATGTATGGGTTCAGAGAGCACTGATTAATTCGCCTAAAGGAATATTAGGTGGTCACACCCCAAAAAAACTAGTCTTTGGAGTTCCAAAGTGTGTGCCTGATCTTGATTTGCATGGAAAGGTGGCCGAGTCAAAAATCAAATCACCTGACCTTCTATCGTGGTTGGGTTTGTTGTATACTGTTTGAAAAACTAGAACTAAACTTCCCAACATGAAGAACTCTAACTCTGCCACCATTGAAGCTAAAACCACTAAAGCTGCTGACGGATGGCTCCCCAAAGTGGGAAAGCTGGTTCAAGAAAAGATAAATTACAAGCAAGTCTTTGGACCATCATACAGACTACCTGTTCCAGTTCTTAGATAGGAGACACTCGGACAGTAATCATACCACCGTTTCATGGTGCAAAGAAAGACAGGAAGGTATTGATCAGTCACATCAAAAAGTATAATGTGGCCGATCCTGTTTCGCAGACTTCCATCCACACCAAGGGGCCTCTGGAGTAGATCAACACATCCTCTCCCTACTCTAGAGGTCCTACCCCAAGTAGAGTACAGCCATGTTGAAATCTTTAACCCCATTCTGGGGATTCATGAACTTACTGTTTCTCAAGCCTTATACCAAGTGCCAACAAAATCAAATGATGAATCACATAATGCAATACAAGTGTCTGCTTCAACAAGTGAACCGGATACTGAAATATCAACAATTGCAACTTCTACAACTGTGGTTTACTATGAACCACCAACAGAACCCACATCAATTTAAATAATATGGCTATAAGTAATTGTGCTACATGAAAATGACTTTGTTTCAGGTTTTGAAGCAAGAGTAACAATCGTCTCTCCAGTTCATCAGCCCTACAAATGGCTTCATGCCCGTTGTTGGTTCCATGACAGATTACTTTTTCTACCAAGGTTCCATATCTGGATTGCTGCTGGAGTTCTGCCTATTATAATGAAGATTACAATGTTGATTATAATCGTGCTATTGATATATGGGAACTACATGCCTGAAAAAAGAGTACCGTCTTCTGTAGTAAGAATTGCAACCACATTCTTCTTCTCACAGAGGAAAAAGGAATAATCATGATGTGAACCTCACTGCTTATGTATCCTTTGCTGGATTGGTTTTGTTTGAGAAAGGGTTCCGTATCAAATAATGGGTCTGACAGAAATGATTCACATTTCGTATGTTTTCAAAATCTCCCTGGATGACATCATAATTCCTGGTCCTTTTGTAAATTTATGGGACATAAATGCTGTGAAACAATTAATGAACAATTTGAGTTCATATACTTTATTGGACAATGAGGATCCCTATTTCAATACGGAAAATCGCCAAAATTGTTCTGTTTTCATCATTATAGACACCACTACATTCATCAATCTAACAGCCCTAGGGAAATATATAATTACACATAGTGGGAGAATTGTCAGACCTGCCCATAAATAGTTCCAGACATTTCCAAAGAAGGTTTCCCTATTCTAACAGAGATGACTAGTCTGATCGATCTTCATTTTATTATTCTCAAGAATCAGAAAAGCTGAAAAAGATCCTGATCACGAATAATAGGTTTATTTATTTCACATACATTTTTAGGTCGAGCCTAATCAGCGCGCAAGCGCTGCTTAGGAGTGACCTCTTGAATCGGTCTGTACTTTTTGGAAAACTCGTGCATGTACTGCACTGTTTCCAATGAGCGCTCGTGCATGTATGGAATACACCTTGCGGGAGCGAGCAGCGGCGCCATCTGTTTCCAATTATCGCGCCCGCGCGTTAATTGTAAACAGATGGCGGTCGCGATCACTTTTGCGGCTGCTTGTTTACCTTTGCCTTGCCGTCCTAAATGCTTCCAAGATTTTACAGGCTCCCGTGAGCAGCAGCGCTATGAGGAGATTGTTCCTTCCTCAGAATCTTAAATCTGCAACCTACCAGATGCTAATGCAACAACGGAGATGTTTTGGCTGTCAGGTGATAAAGCTGTCACTGGCCTTTCTTCTCTATTTGTGCGATCAGCTACATAACCTTCCGATAAACCCTTCTCCTCTTTTCGTGAATACTGATCTGCTTGTTGCCAGAACCCAGATTACTCTTCGTCATGTTTCATTACGGATTTACTTGCTTCAAATCTCCTTTTGGGAGTGATGTGTATAGAATAGTCCTGTGTTTGTAAAGGATCTTGTACTTTTGGGATATATAAAATGCATACAGGCTCCCGTGAGCAGCAGCGCACAGGGGCCATCTGTTGGTAATTAGCGTGCATCAGACCAGCCCCGGGAGAGAGGCAGCCTTCGGCGAGCGAGAGCAATGGCCCCTCTTAAACACCGGAGCATACACTTACCCGCAGGTTTCCCTGAGCCGGGTCCTCCGATGAATGAGATTTTTCCACAGAGGCTGCTAATAGCGAGTTCCCTTCACTTTTGTGAGGAGCCGCGGATACAAATCAGAAGTTCTGTCTAAAAATGAATCCCCGTACGTTAGCCACCTATCTCCTCGTCAGTCTCCTTGTTTTTTGTGCAGAGGGATACAGTATGGCATTTTCTCCATCCGAATCTTATTGTTTTTTTATTCTCAAAGAGCGATAAAGTCAGTGACTCTGCCCCAGCCCTACCCTCCACTGGCTTCTGTCACGCATTGTTCACGCCAGGGAGCGCTGAAGTCAGTGACTCTGCCCCAGCCCTACCCTTTACTGGCTTGTCTCATGCACCACGCACCGTGCTGTTACAGTTGTGCTGGTCCAAAATACAGGCACAATCGCCAACATAAAACACACGTTTGTTTTAAGCCATAGGTTTTAAGGATGGTGCTCTTTACTAGCGTGTAAGCGTGCACCCAGCCTATGCCCATACACACCTGAAATCGCTTGCCCTTAAGCAGAATATACCAACCCGAAAAGGTGAAAGGTTAAGCTGCATAGCTAGCATTAGTGGGCAAACACAAGCAGGTGATGTTACTTTGTGAGCGTAAAATCAATCCCCTCCCGTCCCCCTCACCCTCCACAAACACGTAATACTATTTGCCTTTTCCCGCAGTGTGTAGCTACCTTCAACAAAAAAAAAAAAGGCTGTGCAGTCTTAGCTCTATTTGTTTTGCCACCTCATCTTGTTACCGCAAATAGGTACTGTGCCCTAGTGGTGGAGCGTGCCATAGAACTTGCCCACAGAAAGAGAACAAACCCCCTGGCATGCCTATGCAGGCAAGTCAGTGTAGGAAAAGTGGCTGTCTCAATTTTTTCTTTGTCACTCTGTTTTTAGATATTTGGGGCCACTAAAATTATATGATTCAGTGGACACACGTTCAGTTTTATTATGGATTTACTGCATTTATCACACAATTCACCATATGCTGCACTGTTTTAGATGTGCACCAAAAACTTTATCTAGCGCAAACAGGTCAACAGTTACTAAAAAGTTACCATGACTTGTGCTGTAGAGTGGTGCTGTACAGTGGTGCTATAAAGTAGTGCTGTAGAGTGGTGCTGTAGAGTGGTGCTGTAGAGTGGTGTTGTAGAGTAGTGCTGTAGAGTGGTGCTGTAGAGTGGTGTTGTAGAGTGGAACTGTAGAATGGTGCTGTAGAGTGGTGCTGTAGAGTGGTGCTGTATAATGGTGCTTTAGAGTGGTGCTGTAGAGTGGTGCTGTAGAGTGGTGCTATAGAGTAGTGCTGTAGAGTGGTGCTGTAAAGGGGTACTGTAGAGTAGTGCTATAGAGTGGTGCTATAGAGTGGTGCTGTAGAGTGGTGCTGCAGAGTGGTGCTGCAGAGTGGTGCTGTTGAGTGGTGCTTTAGAGTGGTGTTGTAAAGGGGTACTGTAGAGTAGTGCTGTAGAGTGGTGCTGTAGAGCTCTTCAACATAGCTTAAAAACATTGCCAAAGCCAATCGCTCTGGCCAAAAACTTACAAGATCCCAAAGGCGAGACCTATTGGCTATGCCAATGCTTGTTATTCATTTTCAGGACAAGATTATGCATATTGGAATGACAATATTAATGAAATTAGTGTATGGGGCACTACGATTTGGCATATTAAGGGCATTCTACCTAGGCCTGGGCGGTAAATTCCGTCCCGCTCGCGGAATTTGCGGAATTTGGGTAACTTCGCGTTCCGCGGAGAACGCGAAATTGCCAAAAATTCCGCGATCCGCGACTTCGCGGAATTTTTTACTTGTTCGCGCTTTCAAAATGCGTGTTCGCGAGATATTTCTCCCCGAGCACGCAAACAGCGTTCGCGAACAGGAAAAAAGCATCGCGAACGGGCAGAACAAGCAATTCCGCGTGTTCGCGGAACTTTTGCGTGCTCGCGGAGATTTTTTACCGTTTCGCGGAGCTTTGCGTAGCGCGACTACGCAAATTCTGCCCACCCCTAATTCTACCCTGTTCAGGGCATACATGATTCCCAGAGAAAGGATATTGCTAAATAAGACAGTTCAGCATACCACATGCATGAGCTTTGCATCTTTTAAAGTTTTAAAAACATGATTAATTGCAAAACTTAATTTGACACACCTTGTAGGTTTTAAATAGGCGAGAAACATTACTAGTAACAATTTAACTGAAATGGTGCAGAATTGAACCAATATGTTGCCAATAGATAATGCACAGGTTCCTGTCAAAAGCTGTTTGTCTATTGGCAAACAGATCAGATCCCAGATTCAATAAATATACTCCCATGACTGTGAATACATTTAGGCCTGATTCACAAAGGGCCTCCTCACTCGTGGCGGAGGCCCCACAGTCGTAGGGAGTCTCCGCACTGGGTGGAATCTCCGCAATGAAAACTCTCATTGCGGAGATTCCGCCCGAGTGCCTAGACTCCCCATGAAAGCGGGGCCTCTGTCACGAGTGTGGAGGCCCTTTGTGAATCAGGCCCACAGTGTAGGAAAATTATGTCAGAGATGGCTACCCCATTCTGGTTGAGTGCCCTTAAAGAACACTTGTCAAAACTTAGCGAAGATATGGGTTTAAGTAATTTTGTTCTGGGGCCGCATTCCATAAAAAATAAAAGATGTATGTAAACACTGAAATATACTGTCATCAAATAGAAGCAGGCATATTCTGAAAGAGAAGCTTCAGAAAGAATTCAAGAAACTGATAAAGAAACCAATGAAAGCACATTTAAAATTATAGACAATGGCTTTCAAACACTTTGTAAATATGAATACTCAATCTCACTTATTGCCTCCCCTCTCAATCTTTTAAAAGAAGCTTTGAATCTCCAACAACAAGGAGTAGCTCAAATGTGAACAATAACACAATTAATTTGGGCATTACAATCTCTTAAAATGCATAAATTGCCATGGCAGCTTATAAACGGATTAGCTGTGCTTCTCCCCTATAATTTAACTTCAAGATCGATTGATCTCCAAGAAGGAGGCATTGTCCAATCTTCTATCAATAGAACAGATAGCGAGCACTCTGTTTTCTGTAGTAGAAGAGTTACACCCTATGTGGCTCTTGCATGGAATAATCTCCTTTCCACTCACTGGTTTTCATGTCTATGTTTGTCAAAATTCTTCGTCCTTGGTTTGGTATGAGAAAATACACAAATGCCTGGAAATTTCCTTTAGAGTTCAGCTGTTGGAAAAAGACAATTTTGTATTAATTAGCACATCTGCGTGTACCAACCCATTAGGACACTCAGGGGGATATGTACAATAGAAGTGGCGGAGCGTGTCGTTAGCCTCCTGGGCTTAACGACACGCTCTGCCACTTCGGAAACGCAAGGCTGCACCATATTTACAAGAATGTGGTGCAGCCTTGCGTTTCCCCCTGCGATGGCGCTAAGTTTAACAACTTAGCGCCAACGCAGGCACCCTTGCACCAGAGTGCAAGGGTGTCTGTGTGCAGGGGAGGATTGGTTATGTGTAGGAAGGTGTCCCTTCCTGCACATAAACAATCCTAAAATGCCATTTTGTAACTTTCATGTGTGCTGCTTCATGCAGCACACATGAAAGTTGCAAAATGGAATTTTTTTAAAAAGGTTTGTTTATGTACAGGAAGGGACACCTTCCTGTACATAAACAAACCATGGCATTTTGCTTTTTCCATGTGTGCTGCACAAGGCAGCACACATGGAAAAAGCAAAACGAGGAGAAATAATGCATTTCTCCTCGTTTCGCCAACTTAAGACCAGGATTTTCCTGGTCTTAATTTTGGTGCTGCCTCCTATGTACGCCACCCTTGTACATAGAGGGCAGCGTCAAATACAATGGGTGTTGCGGTGGAACGCCCACCACAACACCCACTGCACGCCCCTTGCACACTAAACATAGCGTGAAAGGGTGCCTTATGTACAAGGCAGCGTTAAGCCACGTTAGTGGCAAGGCCCCTATCACCACGGGAACGTCACAAAAAGTGACGTTCCTGTGGCGATAGGGGCTTGTACATATGCCCATCACTCTTTTGGTGATTATATCACTTTGCATGGCGCTTGTAACCCTTTGAAGCCTGGCCTTACTTGTAAACTCCTTTCCGCACCTTCCTTATTTATTATTTATTATCATGCATGCCTAGGAAAATGGTTCATACCTAATTAGGTTTCTAAACAAGCTTGTTGTGATACTGACACAGAAAGAGTTGTCTTTAACCTCTGCGGTATGAAACATTTGCCCTGCAAACAGCCCAGTTTGCATCTGAAATTCAGCAGCTGCTGGAGACCCATTTTTCTGATACATTTTGCTGACTTATTGCACACCATATTCCATGCTTCAAACACAATAGACATTTTCTATATTTTTAAAACCATCTGATCTGGCTTATTGATCAGCCTTAAGATTATTTTTGGATTCATTCCGTCATTCTTCAGTTCTTTATTTTCAAATCTGTTTGGTTGCATCTCGTCTACACTTCTGATGGTTGTGCAATTCATATGTTTTTCCTAGTGAAGAAATAAAGCCAGCATGAATGCCAACATTGCTGAAAATGACTCCACCAAACTGAATACCAATGTCTTGAAGCAATGGCATTTTACTTCGGAGGAGACTTGTTGAACAGGTTAAGCAAAAATGTAACTCTGCCATTTCACAAATGTTAAACTCCTCAAGTGCAACCAGTTTTTGGGTGTGTGATTTGTTATGAGATAGTTTATCTGGTTATTTAATTGGAACAATAACCAGTAATGTCTCGATATTTTGGAAATGTATCCAATTAGAGGGGGCATTAAGCATACTGTACTGCAATCCAGTTGCCCTTCATCAAAGAAGTTTTGCACAATAATGTTCTAATGCCATCACCGGAGTCATTGCCTGTGCCTTCCTCAGAAAGCTCCAGACCACCAACAGTTTCTGCATTTTTGGACTCAGTTCGTGGTATTTTGAAAGATGCCCCAACTTCGTCTTCTACATCACCATTGACACCACTGACACCATATTCACCTGCCGTTTCAATGTCTTCATTTTTTGAGAAACATATGGCTTCCTCCCTGTTATCGACATCTGAACAAAATTCATAAATCTTCATTTAAATCTAAGGTTTTGATGTGCCCCACTGTAAAAGAATCATCATTATTCACATTTGGATATTGTATTTATTTCTGGTACTACAAGTGTGAAAATGTCTGTATGTTTCCATAACAATGTGAACTTAAAGAGACAATCGACAGCAAACCGTAGTGCATTTATTTAATCATTTTTAATAAGCTTTGTGGTTTTAATCCCTTTTGGATTCGTTTTTAGACTATGGGGCCGATTCCGATTCGGGCCGGAAAACGTACCGACCGACTCGGAGCCGGAATTAATACCGACCGACACGTAGAGGTGAAGGCCGACCCGCAAAGTACGATGAGAAGCGTGCAAAATCCGACCGACTCGTACGGAACACAAGCCGAACGACCGAGCCGCGCGGAAAACAGCCATCCGGCCGGAAATCCACGCGAATCGAACCGACCGACACGCACCAGGAATGAACCCGAACGAAACGTACCCGCAAAGTCCGACCCGCGCAGTACGATGCAACGCGTGGAAAACACGACCGAGTCGCACGGAGCCCAAGCCGTACGACCGACACGCATACAAAACTGCGAGCAGAAGCAACCCAATACACCGCGACCGACGCGTACGCAGCATAGAAAACAGCACAAACACAGCGTGAACGACTCGGAGAAGCTCGTACGAGACAACTGCAGGGTCCGACTCGGTCACAAGAACGTCTCCTACATGCACAAAAAGTACAAAGGGAAAAACACACTAAAAAAGACCAAACAAGCAATTACAAAGCCAATAAATACTGGGGGGGGACAGGGAACAAAGACACACCCACAACTCCACCCATATAAAGGACACAAATCCCTACCATGATCCTTTGCAAATTCTAATGACCTGCCAGCACACAACAGACAGCAACCACCCACCCACCCACAGCTCATCCATCACACAAGCCACAAGCCACACACCATCAGCACCTCAACAAATAGCACCCTCACATACACCCAGCTAAACACACACTCACACACCCTCACCTGCACACCAACACACACATCACTCACCATCACCACCCATCACCATGCCCCCAAAGAAGAATCATAAGTTCCTAGATAGTGAATTGGAAGTCCTGGTAGATGAGATCCTCAGGGTAGAGCCACAGCTGTTTGGTACACTGGTCCAACAGACACCCATGTCGCAGAAAACCAAGATGTGGGAGAGGATCGTCGACAGGGTGAACGCACAATCACCATGTTTGCGGACAAAGGTAGACATCCAGAACAGGTGGTATGACGTGCGCAGGAGGGTCAGGGAGCTGTTGAAGAAGGACTACCTCTTGAGCCAACACACCGGCAGTGGCCCTCCTGCCAAACCAGTATACCTCAGGCCCTGGGAGGAGAAGGTGCGGGCCATCCTACCACCAGTGAGCGTCTATGGACTAGAAAACATCCCAGAGCCTGGTGAGTACACAACAAATGTACACAATATTGTGCGACAATACACACACATCACTGTCAAGGGGAGAGTCAAACCATGCACCCTAAGCAAATACACACCAACCAGAACAGAATCATCCCAAAATGTGTATGTCAGTCAGATAAACACAACACATGCCATCTCATAGTGATATGTAACTGTGTCATCACATGTACAAACACAACTACAACTACAGCTAGGCAGTGGCACAAATATAACTAACAAACACATCCAGACATGTAGCCACCACTACAACACCACCTCACAGTGAAGCCCACTGAAAGGAAGGAATCTTGTGTATGCTGGGCAAGTCAGTGTAGCCAATAGCATCATGGGAGTCGTAGTCACAGATATTGCCCACCCTCACAATGCGCACATCAACACCACCATGAACCATGCTCACATCACAGGGAGTGGAAAACAACTGACAAGATGGCTGACACTGGCTACTGCTGTGGGGAGCACAAGGACCTGCTGGCAACTGTGCACCAACCAACAGCAGGACACCACTGACTGACATCCTGAAAGACAACTTGCACTCCCTGCAACGGAAGCACGTTCCATGGTGGAGAATCTGGCTGGGTGGGAAGGAGGACTGACAGCACTGACCATAGTTACCAGCAGCTCCACTCACACACACCCCTAACACAAACTCCACACAACTCACCTGGGAGAATGCATTGCCTCACACTCTAATCAAATATCCCACAAAGAACCACAACCCTGGGTCATGCAGTGTGAAGCACAGGGACACACATGGGACTTGTAGCAAAACTAACCCCAGGATAACACTGTCAGCCATCTTGTCAGCACAGGCACACAACCCCACAGGGAAGCAGAGTCAAAAGGAAGGAAGCATGGGCATGCTGGGAAGTGGGGTGGAGGCAATAGCATGATGGGAGTGGTAGTCACAGATATTGGTCACCCCCACAACTGTCCCATCAACACCACCCTGAACCATGCACACATCACAGGGAGTGGAAAAGAACTGACAAGATGGCTGACACTGGGTACTGCTGTGGGGAGCACATGGCCCTGCTGGGAACTGGGCACCAACCAACAGCAGGACACCACTGTCAGCCATCTTGCCATTGCTCTCACACTCACACACAGTGAAGTCCACCCAAAAGCAAGTAAGTATGGGCATGCTGGGAAGTGGGGTGGAGGCAATAGCATGATGGGAGTGGTAGTCACAGCCCAACATCCCCCACCCACATGGCCCAGCAAGCTCACACCCAAGCATGCACACCTCACAGGGAGTCAAAAGCCACTTCAAAGATGGCTGACACTGGTGCTCAGTTGTGGGGAGCACATGGCCCTGCTGGGAACTGGGCACCAACCAACAGCAGGACACCACTGTCAGCCATCTTGCCATTGCTCTCACACTCACACACAGTGAAGTCCACCCAAAAGCAAGTAAGAATGGGCATGCTGGGAAGTGGGGTGGAGGCAATAGCATGATGGGAGTGGTAGTCACAGATATTGGTCACCCCCACAACTGTCCCATCAACACCACCCTGAACCATGCGCACATCACAGGGAGTGGAAAGAACTGACAAGATGGCTGACACTGGTGCTCAGTTGTGGGGAGCACATGGCCCTGCTGGGAACTGGGCACCAACCAACAGCAGGACACCACTGTCAGCCATCTTGCCATTGCTCTCACACTCACACACAGTGAAGTCCACCCAAAAGCAAGTAAGAATGGGCATGCTGGGAAGTGGGGTGGAGGCAATAGCATGATGGGAGTGGTAGTCACAGCCCAACATCCCCCACCCACATGGCCCAGCAAGCTCACACCCAAGCATGCACACCTCACAGGGAGTCAAAAGCCACTTCAAAGATGGCTGACACTGGTGCTCAGTTGTGGGGAGCACATGGCCCTGCTGGGAACTGGGCACCAACCAACAGCAGGACACCACTGTCAGCCATCTTGCCATTGCTCTCACACTCACACACAGTGAAGTCCACCCAAAAGCAAGTAAGAATGGGCATGCTGGGAAGTGGGGTGGAGGCAATAGCATGATGGGAGTGGTAGTCACAGACATTGGTCATCCCCCACCCACATGGCCCATCAAGCACACACCCTGAAGCATGCACACCTCACAGGGAGTCGACAAGCCACTGACAAGATGGCTGACACTGGTGCTCAGTTGTGGGGAGCACATGGCCCTGCTGGGAACTGGGCACCAACCAACAGCAGGACACCACTGTCAGCCATCTTGCCATTGCTCTCACACTCACACACAGTGAAGTCCACCCAAAAGCAAGTAAGAATGGGCATGCTGGGAAGTGGGGTGGAGGCAATAGCATGATGGGAGTGGTAGTCACAGCCCAACATCCCCCACCCACATGGCCCAGCAAGCTCACACCCAAGCATGCACACCTCACAGGGAGTCAAAAGCCACTTCAAAGATGGCTGACACTGGTGCTCAGTTGTGGGGAGCACATGGCCCTGCTGGGAACTGGGCACCAACCAACAGCAGCACACCACTGTCAGCCATCTTGCCATTGCTCTCACACCCACACACAGTGAAGTCCACCCAAAAGCAAGTAAGTATGGGCATGCTGGGAAGTGGGGTGGAGGCAATAGCATGATGGGAGTGGTAGTCACAGATATTGGTCACCCCCACAACTGTCCCATCAACACCACCCTGAACCATGCGCACATCACAGGGAGTGGACAAGAACTGACAAGATGGCTGACACTGGGTACTGCTGTGGGGAGCACAAGGCCCTGCTGGCAACTGTGCACCAACCAACAGCAGGACACCACTGACTGACATCCTGAAAGACAACTTGCACTCCCTGCAATGGAAGCACGTTCCATGGTGGGATATCTGGCTGGGTGGGAAGGAGGGCCGGATGTCAACCAAATACAACCAATGCAGACCATGTACACACCCCAACATTCATATAGAAATGCCCAAAGTATGCAGGACAATGTGCTACACCAATATCAACCTCTGACTGTGACAACTTAGGACAATGCAATGTACAGGCCCGCATCCAGAGGTACAGTCACAACTGTCATGTGTGTCAACCATTCATGCCTGCAGAAACATAACATACATTGTGTGTGTCTCCCAAAAACAGGTGATGATGGGGACACAGCAGCAGACGCTGAGGAGTCCCTGTCCCAGGCTCAAGGGGAAACGGAGCTCACTGGTGTGGAACAGCCTCTGCCCTCCTCGGATGACGAAGACCTACCTGGCACCTCCGGAGCAAGTCATCATGCAGCACCAGCAGGACCACCAGCTGCACCCCCTGCACCCACCCCTCCAACGACTGTCAACACACATACCACCCCTGCTGACACGGACAGACCAAGGAGCACCACCACCACCAGCACAGGGACCCTGGACCAACGTGGGGCTATGGACACCAACACCACCAACAACCCCCAAGGGGGCCCAGGGTCACCTGTGCGTGCCACCTCAGGTACTGCACGTGTCGCCAGGGGTGGTGGGAGGGGTGGGAGACATAGGTCACTGATCGCAGAGGGGTCTGGACTGCATGATGACCCACAACTGGTACGCATAGCCGATGCGTACCAGTCCAGCACCGGAGAGCTCAGCCAGGTAGTGGGGCTCCTCAGGGACATTAAACAGCAGCAGGCTGCCCATCATGCCCGCTTGGACTCGCACATGTCCCGCGTGGAGTCCAAGTGGGACACACTGCAAGAGATGACGGCGGTGCATAGGGACATATTACAATGCCTCCGCCAGATGAGCAGCAACCAGTCAACACCTCCCTGTGTGCCCACAACATCTGGTGCTGAAACAACTGCAACTGCCACAGGGAGGGAGGATGACTCTGGCGGAGAGTCCCCTGCACCGCAGCAGCCTGCACTTGAGGGTCCCCCCCAAAGAAGAGGGGTCGTCCGAGGAGGGGCAAGTGAGAGGCCGATGGCCATGTGCAACCCCCAGGAAGCCAAAACCTGTACTGGATAATCACCTTTGTGCGCAAACTGTTCACCCTGTTGACTGCAACACAACTCCCCCACATGACATGGGGAGTACAAGTTGGACCAATGTATCAGATGACTGTGGACTTTATTCTGGACATATCTGCTACCAGGACTTCCAATTCATCTAGGAACTTAGGATTGAAATCAAAATGTACAGCACCCACCATCCTGTGCACTATACACACACATGTATGACAATAAACACACTAATACACCATACCTGCCTCTGTTGTGATTCCAACGTGGTTCCTGTCATGGAGATGATGACCTGCGAAATTACACTGTGCATGCTAACTGCTACAGCAAGTACAACACAGGCATGTGAGTCATGGCAACGTGACACATATGAGGGAGACACACCACCAGGGCTACACAACATATACACACCTAGCCCATCTGACTCATCGCCTACACTGATGTTGCCAGGAAATACGGTGCAATGCACAGACACAACACCTATTCACAGTCTCTGTCAACTAGCCCACTGGTGCAGTAAGCAAATGTCAGTCAGATGTGTGACCACAGACAACGCACATCACAAAGTGAAGCACAGGTTTATTACACATTTGCAACATGTTGTAACCACTACAGATGCAAGGCAATCCCACCTGGCAGCGGGCACACAGTCAACAAGTGTAGAAGGAAGGAAGTCCATGGGTGTGGCGCACATCACCTGTAGGGACACGACAGCTACCACCCTGGAAGTCGAATCACGGTGTTGGGGATCACAGTTGACCAAACCACTCTGAAAGTACCCTGTGAAGGACAGAAATGAAACACAGTCAAAAGCACTGAAGAACAGGACAGAACTGCAATACTCATGCCCAATACATGTCACAAGATACCCACCCAGAACCAAGTTAGCATGTCAACACTGTTGGGGAGTACAGACTACCTGTAAGGACACATCGCTACACGCATACAGTCATGTAGCACATGGACACACTCAAACAGCACCAGAGCACCACCAACACATATCATGCATACTCACATCATTGACATGACATCTCTGGATACTCACATTCAGCTGAAGAAGTTGGTGATGAGCTGTGTGCGGACATCACCATCATCATCATCATCATCATCACTGGCATCGTGGTCCAGACCAGGATCCTCCACAGGTGGCGGATGTTGGTCATCGTCATCCAGGATGAGAGGCAACTCCTTCCGCACTGCCAGGTTGTGTAGCATGCAGCAGACGATGACAATCTTGCACACCTTTGCTGGGGCATATGGGAGGGCCCCTCCTGTCTTGTCCAGGCAGCGGAAGCGGCTCTTCAGGAGACCAAAGGTCCGCTCAATCACTCTCCTGGTCCGACCATGTGCCTCATTGTAGCGCATCTGGCCTGGTGTCACAGGGTTCCTGAGGGGCGTCAGCAACCACGGCATGTTGGGGTATCCGGAGTCACCTACATACAGACAATTGCACATTAGCTGAGTTGGAAAAGAGGGTGGAACACTACATTGCAGAACACACACAATGGCACTAAGTCAGTACACACCAACAAGCCAGGCACGCTGGTTCCGCATCTGTGACATCATCCTCGGGATGCGACTACTCCTCATCACGTAGGCATCGTGTGCAGAACCGGGGAAACGGGCACAGACGTGTGAGATGCTCATATCTGCAAGACATACCACCAGTGCATTGACCGAGTGGTAGTGTTTGCGGTTCCTGTATGCCTGCTCTTGGGCCTGTGGTGGTACCAAAGCAACATGTGTCCCATCAATGGAGCCAATGACATGCGGCATCCTCCCCAGGGCATAGAAGTCACTCTTCACGTCAGTGAGTTGTTGGAGTCTAGGGAAATAGATGTACTGGTTCAGGTAAATCAACATAGCCTCCAAAACATCGCGGAGCACACGGCTGAACATGGTCTGTGACATCCCACCAGCAGTCGCCACAGTGTGTTGAAAGGTACCGGTGGCAAAGAAGTGTAGGGCTGCCATCACCTTCACCTTGGGGGTCAGCGCTGTAGGGTATGTCCGGCCAGCTTGCAAATGTGGGGCCAACCGCACCGTCAACACCTCAATCAGCGGCCTGGTGAAGCGGTACCGTCGGATGCAGTCCCGTTCCACCATGGTTGCAAGGTCAGGGAATGGTCTATGGACAGCTGGTGCCCTGCAGTGCATAGGTGAAGAAAGAAAGATTGTCAGTCACCCCACATATGTGGCATTGACCATACTCAATATCACATGATACATCATTATGAGGCACAAGTACATGATGTGTGCAGTTCCGTAAGGACATGTATGGCACATACATGGCCAACATCTAACATCACAGTTCAACAAGTGGCATCAACAAGTCCCAGGTTGTGCCATGGGATATCATGAGGCCGTGTCACAGTTCCCATCTCCTGCTGCCACGTTCCAAACACACCCCACAGTGACATGTGAGGACAGATGTGCCCCAGGCATCACAGCTCAACGACAGGTAGATTCCCAGGGACCCTGTATTGCCACATGGACACTGGCATGACATGGTGTATCATGAATACACCACAGCAAAACAACCATGACCCCCACAGGTAGTGGTCCCTGTTGCCTCTGCAGGACAGACATGGACGTCTGTGACACACACACGTACAACATCAAAGTCCATGCACAAACAACGTGGATGTGGAGACTGTCTCCCATTGTGCACATGGAATCAGAGACATTGTAAACACAACATGCACACAGACTGTGGAGGACCATCACCATTGTGGCAATGGGTCACCCTGGGACGTACATACCGTCACACATGGGACTCAGGGGGTATGTGACATGACATACACATACACCACCGTGAAATGTGACCATGCCACATGCACAGAAATGAACAGTTGCACATCACAGTGGTCATGTACATGAAACACCAAGGATTCTGTCCCCATGAACACGTGCACAGCCTGGGAGTGGCTGCCCCCAAGTGCCACCCACAGAACAACATGTTCACCCCCATACACGGAATAGGTAATGCAGCCTTACATGCCTCAGGATACAGTGTGGACAGGGTGTGGTGTTGTAGGTGTGCCCCTCACTCCCTGGGAAGTATATGTTGCTGGCATATATTCACCTGTGACAGGCATGGTGACATATGCCAGTGACTTGTACAGGGACGCGTTGTACAGCAATGGACCGATCGGTGTGCCCGGCCGGCCCATTGCATTCAATGTGAGCGGGTACGCGTTGTATCCGCAATACGCGTTGAACAGCAATGGACCGATCGGTGTGCCCGGCCGGCCCATTGCATTCAATGTGAGCGGGTACGCGTTGTATCCGCAATACGCGTTGAACAGCAATGGACCGATCGGTGTGCCCGGCCGGCCCATTGCATTCAATGTGAGCGGGTACGCGTTGTATCCGCAATACGCGTTGAACAGCAATGGACCGATCGGTGTGCCCGGCCGGCCCATTGCATTCAATGTGAGCGGGTACGCGTTGTATCCGGGTACGCGTTGAACAGCAATGGACCGATCGGTGTGCCCGGCCGGCCCATTGCATTCAATGTGAGCGGGTACGCGTTGTATCCGGGTACGCGTTGAACAGCAATGGACCGATCGGTGTGCCCGGCCGGCCCATTGCATTCAATGTGAGCGGGTACGCGTTGTATCCGCAATACGCGTTGAACAGCAATGGACCGATCGGTGTGCCCGGCCGGCCCATTGCATTCAATGTGAGCGGGTACGCGTTGTATCCGCAATACGCGTTGAACAGCAATGGACCGATCGGTGTGCCCGGCCGGCCCATTGCATTCAATGTGAGCGGGTACGCGTTGTATCCGGGTACGCGTTGAACAGCAATGGACCGATCGGTGCGCACCCATTGGCTATGGCCTGGCCTGGCAACGGACGCGTTTTCAAATCTTGAACGAGTCTGATGCTGGAAATTCAGTTGGTCACCCACAACAATGTTGCAAATTCATGGGTGTCATGAAGTTGAACTTTTGAAGGATGCTGTGGGCGTGTGTAAGTGGTGCAATTCCATGGATTGGCCAGATTCAGAAGATGCTAAAGACTTGGACCTATCACTTTGGACACATGGGATAGTATCTGCCTCTGCAGCACACATATAATGCTGGCTGTTCCCCTGAGAGCTCACTTGCCTGCACTACATGCTCCAGGACGACATCTGCCACCACCACTGCTGCTGTATCTGCACCCTCTGGACCCTGCAATGGCACGTACTGTGGAGAGAGCCCCAGCCTTCAGCACTGAGGAGAACCAGGCCCTGCTGGACAGCCTCCTTCCACAGTACAGCAAGCTGTATGGGAAAGCAGGGGAGCAGGTGAGTGTGCTGTCCACTGCCTTACTAAATGTGCATGTTGTCTGACTAGCAAGGCTAACAGTCTGCACGCCACTGGCTAGCAGGCTCACTGAGTAGTTGTCACCCCCCATAGTGTGTAGTTACATGCACTGAACAGGTATAGTGCAGTGACAGTGCATTTAAACAAGGTTTTACTTCCCAGGCAATGATACCATGTAGTAACTGCTGGCATACTGTCCATAGCCATCGTTGCACTGCCTGTGTACATCATGTGCCCCTGTGATTGAGACATGTATATCCAACTGTGTAATGCACGGATATGTTGCATGTGTAGTAATGGCATTCTCACTTTGTCTTCCTCACAGGTTGATGCCCACCAGAAGCAGAAGATATGGCTGACCATCGTCCGGGCAGTGAGATCCGTGGGGGACTACAAGCGCCGGATCCGCAACTGCCAGAAGAGGTGGCAGGACCTTCGGGGCTGGACCCGGAGGATCGCACGGGTCCAGCTGAAGCTGTCGCCTCCTCGCAGGAGGGGCGGACACCGGACCCTGACCCCCCACATGCTGAGGATCCTGGCGGTGGTCTTCCCTGATCTGGATGGGCAGCTGAAGGCTAGAGAGCAGCAAGGAGGGGGTGAGTCCATGACTGCATTGTGAACTTTGTCTGCCATGCTATGTGCCCTCCTCTGGCCTGGTTGAACTTCCACAGTACATCAGTCATGTGGTCCAGGACCCATGTCCCTCGATTGTGCACTGCCCACTCCTCATCTGATACCCAGGTGTGGCCCTTGCAGTCAGGGAATTGTGTCACTTGGGTACTGTGTCCTTGCAGTTTGCTTGACTCAAGGTGGGGGACAGCATCTGTTCCCCTAACTCTGTGGTGGGCATCATGGGTGGGTCCTTTGCTTACACAATGCCTGTGTTCTGACATGTAATCTGCGTGTTACTTTGATATGTGGTCCAATTGCTGAGCTGATCCACCACATGTGCCTGGGGTATCTGGCACACACCCATGCTGCGGGTGGGAACAATGCTTGGGCCCCAGGAGTGTGTATATTACGTGTGTCACACATACTTAGCCAGCTGCCTACTGTCCAGGGATCATCCCTCATTCATGTGGGGCAGGACAGTCATGCCTACTCCAGGCCATACAATACACTCTGTACTCCCACTCCCGTGTATCAGCTGACACGTTGTGCTCAGTGATATGTCCCCTCAGGTGTCTGCCTCTGTGTCAGTGTGCTGTGGCTTCCTTGTCATGACTGCTGGGGTGTCTCTCGGTTGGGGCTCAGCATGCCACCGGAGATGTGACCATAGTAGACGATACTTGGGTGACACATAGGTGTTTGATCACCTGACCGTGCAGACTGGGGTATGCGAATGTGAAGTTCAGGCAGCTGTTTCCCATTCACAGCAGATTGTGAGGTGCTCAGGTTCAGAGGGTTGTGTTACAGGTCTCCCATATGTCCAATCGGTATGACGTGGACAGATAAGGGTTCAGATGATGTGGTGTGTGGGGGATGTACATGTGCACTTGTTCAGCTCCAGGACTTGCATTCCCCATGACCTACTATTGTGACACAGTGCAGACTGTTGTTGTCTGGCTGCCCTGCCCATGTGACTGGAGACAGTGATGTATGACTTAGCAGGCATGCCTGTGCCATGGCATGTAACTTCCTATGAGTGATCCTGCAGGGGAGTGACATGTGCTACATGCACACCATTGTGGCAATGGCTATCAGGACATGGGTGCATCATGGTGTCTGTCGCTGGTATGCATCACATGCATTTCATATTTGACTCTGGGCATCCCTTTCATCCGGACACCTGTACTGACTCAGTGGCAAGAGTTGTGATGTGTGCATGTTCACATGCTTCACCGTGTTTTCTGCACTGTCCAACTACTGTGTAGGTGGTGCATGTGCCAACACTGGGGTATTGCCATCCAACAGACACCAGACAGATGTGTGCAAGGCCAGGAGGGATGTGAGTGCCATGGTTGACCATCAGACTGACAATTGGCTACTCCTATTCTGTTTGGGCACTTTTGGCAATGTTCAACTAAGGATGCCAGGGCTTGCACTGTAATGTGCTGTACTTACTGTGGTGTGTGCGTTCGGTGCAGGTGACTGATGTCTGTCTGTTTCCCTATTGTTTGCAGATACATCCACAGCCACAGGAGGGGACAGCTCCACGGACCAGGAGGAGCCGCAGAGCCAGACTGGGTCAGCAGCCGAGGAGTGGTCGGAGGGACCCAGTGGCACGGAGGGCGAGGGGAGCCACACCGAGGAGTCCTCAGCACCATCCACCTCAGCTGAGGACCACAGCAGCTCGGAGGATGACTCCCTTGTGGATGCGGGTGTCAGCAGCCACCACACCCCAGCTAGTGTTGCTGTCCCCGCCACCACCACCACCACCACCACCGCCCTCCCATCGGCTCCCATTCCCGAGGTCCGTGGAGGCTCCCATGTTCGGGAGCGTGTCTCCTTCGGGCCAGGCACCGCACCCCTGCCCCTGTGTCCCCTGCTGCCCTGAGTGAGGAGTCTGTGTACCTCCTTCGCCAGCTCCATGTAGGGCAGACAGCGATGCTGAGTGTCCTCCATGCACACACCACTCTGTTGACTCAGCTGGTGTCGTTCATGGAGGGCATCTCATCGGGCATGTCTGCCCTACAGAGGGGCAATAGGTCCATGGACTCCTCCCTGACGGCAGCAGTGTCCCTCCTCCAACAGTCCCTCACCCCTCCTGCCTCTGCCCCATCCACACTCCCCAGCACCTTACCTGTCCCAAGCACACACACACCGGCACAGGCACACACCAGCACAGACACGAGCAGCACACAGACACACACACCACAAACAAGACGCACACGCACGCACAGTCAGGGGACTGAAACCACACTCACAGGGGATGGGGCCCAGGCACACACACACGCATCCACGAGCACTGCGCAGTCCTCAGTTGCCTCTCCCTCCAAAGCCCCCTCCCTTGCCTCACCTGCAACCCCAAAGACACAGCGGCTCTTCCTCAGTGACCTCGGCCTCTTCCCCTCCGATCCAGCTGATCCAGCATTCAGGGGGAAGAGGAAGCCCACCCACACGGAGCGGAGTGCCCCTCGCCCCCGGACACCCTCCCCCAGGAGCAGACCGACTGACGCCCCCCTCCGCAAGTCCCCCCGGACCCGGAAGAGCAAGACCCCGCCGCCGCCCTGCAGCTCAGGCACCAAGTCTCCTTCCTCCATCCCTCAGGCCCCCACTCCACAGGTGCCACCACCACACCCTGCCCCAGGTTCCCCCACCCACAGATACACCATCCCCAAAAAGATCCGGCCTTCTTCCCCTGCCACTTGCTCTTCCGGCCCCACACCCCCGCTGCGCTTGTCTGTGCCACTGGTGTGGAGACGGTGTCCTCCCCTCTGTCCTGCCCACCTTACCTGATCCCCATTCTCCTCCCCTGGAGGTAGGCACTGCAGTGGAGTCCACTACCACCCTGTCTGACTTGGGCACTGCAGTGGGGGACCTGTCCACTCCATCTGCACGGTCCACTGCAGTCGTGCCGGCACCCACACCATCAGTGTCATGCCCCCCAGTTGTGCCGGCACACACCATGTCAGACACCTCCACTGCAGTTGTCAGTGGCTCTTCAGCACCCACCACCCCTTCCCTGCCTCCTTCTGGTGAGCCCTGATCCTGTCCCTGCGGTGCCTGGCCTGCCCCCCGTATACCCCTCCGAGGGGATTGTCCCTGGTTTTTATCAGTGCAGGCATGCGTAGGGTGACATCTGCCACTGTCACCCTGTTTAGACTTTCAGGATGGACTGGCCATTGGCCTTTGTTTCTTTTTTACTGGACTTCAACTTTTGAACCCACATATGCTGAATAAAGCGACTTTCTGCTCTCTAGTGCTTTTGCTTCTGATGTACATGATGTTGATGATGCTAACCATGCCCTTGCTGCAGTGATGGTGATATTTGGTCTCATGAAAATGAAGTGTTACTGTTCAGGAACCCATGGGGTCCAGGGGGAATGTGTCCTATCCTGTGGTGTATCCATGTCATCCTTAGCAGCATCTGAGGGTGTCATATTTTCAATATTTGGCAATGGGATTTCCTACTTACATTAGCAATGTCACATCTGTGGCTTCCACCCCTGCACATCTGTTGTGCTTGCCATTGTTCAATTATTCTACTTCCCTGACCGTGTGGCCATCTCCACTGGACATGCAGGTTTGGGCATCAATGGGGAAGGACTCATCTGTGTTGTCAGTGCAACTTGCTATACATGTGTGTTGGATCTGTGCTGATGATTTCGTTGACACTCCCATGACCAGGCTGATGTGACGGGAGCCTTCATTTGGTGCAAATTGTTGACTGTGTGACCAAGTGTTCTGCTGACATGATGGAGCCCTACTGTGGCAACATATGGCACAGCTTTCCTCACACAGGAGTGGAGTCCCCTCATGGCAGTGTGTACTCCTGTGACATCGCCTGCGCCCAAGGTGTGTGTTGTATGAGCATGTCTGTGTGTTCACTTCCATTTTGCTGTGCATGCTGGGATCCCTAGTGGTGTTCCTGTTTGTGATGCTTGCTGAGTTGACCTATGTTCCCCCAAAGTCTTCTCCCTGGGTTCTCTGTGATGTGGGTGCATGGCACATTACTGGTCATCAGGGTGTCACCCATAGGTGTGTTGGCTGTGAGGGCTGAGTTTGTGGGCAGACGCAGATGGGTCACAGTCAGGATTCCCTTGGCACTTGTTGTTTACACCTGTCATGTGATTTCCAGTTTGTGTTAGCTTTCAGTGATTGTGACACGTTGTGTGAGTGACTGCTGGCACTCCTCAGGGTCAGGGCTGCAATGTTGGTAGTTGTCTATGTGTGTTCTTTGTGGGTGACCTTGGCTTCTTCATTGGTGTGGGACTGTGGCTGGGATCCCATTGGTTGGTGTGGTATTGCCGTCATGTCCATGTACAGCGTAGTGTGCAGTGTGTCAGACATTCAAGGGTCTTGTTGAGTGGCCATGTGTGATGTGTTTCTACACCTTGGTTCCCACCACCACCCATGGGATTGTCATGGGTGCATGTGCAATGTCACCAGTGCATGTGTGCTTCACTGCTGCACATTGTTGGAGGTCGAGGTGTGTGGTGTTGAGTGTGTGCAGATGAGAGTTGTTGCACGGCTAGACCCCTGCCTCCATGTTGGCCTTGGCTTACTGGCCGTGCTGATTGATTTGTGCTTGTGTAGGTGTGATGGTAGTTTGTTGCTCAGGACACATGACTGTCTTTCACAGTGTGAACGACATCTAGCTTTGTCATCACAGTGGGATTGTAATGCAGCCCAGGGTCCCCACATTGTGGGGACCCTGGGGGTAGTGCTGTGGTGTCTCTGTGTCTTGCTGTGTCAGTTGCTGTTCCTACATGCTTGTGTGACATGTGTGATTAGTACTCCCTCTCATCTAACAATGACTGATTGCCCACATAGGGGATTTGGATCCATGAGTTACCTTTGTGTGGCACTGTATGCACATCTGTGTAATTGGTATTCAGGCCTCATCATGTGTTGTGTGGTTGCCTGGGGACAATGGCACCCCCCCTCACCTGTTGTGTTTGATGTGCAGTGTGGGTCTGCCTGTTTGTGTTTGTGCATCTGCACCACTGCATTGGCATGTCTTTAGTGTGCCATTGGCTGTATGTTGTTTGGTGGGTTTCCCCTGCTGTCCCTGGGACTCCTAGGTCATCAGTCAGCACAATGATCATTGTTTGTGTGTCCCATTGCTGCCATGGTATGGTATCTGTTCACCTCACATCTACAGTCTCCACAGGGTATCTGCATTTGTGTGCCCATTGGTGCAAATATGTGGGTCTGCATTATCATGGTCACTTCTGTCATTGTGTCATTGATGAATGTTGACAGTGTCAGCCCCCATGGGTGATGTTTGTCTGCACATGGCCAAAGGTATGTCTTATTTGCACTGCAGTGTTTGCCTCCCCCAATCTATGTTGCTATGGGACACAAGCACTACTTTGCCACTGATGTGTTTGTTGTTCTGTGACCAGGAATCATCCATGCAGTTTGGCAGTTGCAGCTTTTTCAATGTCAACACTTACATTTTGGTCACTGTGATGATGGGGGTTTGAACCCCATTGCCACAATGTTCAAGATGTGCTTCAGCTATGGGCCCCACACTTACCTTTTGGTCACTGTGATGATGGGGGTTTGTACCCCATTGCCACAATGTTCAAGATGTGCTTCAGCTATGGGCCCCACACTTACATTTTGGTCACTGTGATGATGGGGGTTTGAACCCCATTGCCACAATGTTCAAGATGTGCTTCAGCTATGGGCCCCACACTTACCTTTTGGTCACTGTGATGATGGGGGTTTGTACCCCATTGCCACAATGTTCAAGATGTGCTTCAGCTATGGGCCCCACACTTACATTTTGGTCACTGTGATGATGGGGGTTGGACCCCATTGCCACAGTGGTCATGGTCTGCTTGCATTGTGGGGGCCACACACATTTATGTGTGGCACATGTGATAGGGGGTCACATTGTATGTTCAAAGTCATGTTCAGTGTTGTAGCCATTTGACACAGTCTACACACGCTTGTCATGGTGTTGGGGGGATGTCTTTATGTTGCATTGTTTATGTTGGTGTGTGCTTGTTGTGTCATGTATTAGCCATCCTGTGAGTGGGGGTGGTAGTAGTTGTAGGCATCTGGCACCCCT
This sequence comes from Calotriton arnoldi, assembly GCA_963921515.1. NCBI lineage: Eukaryota > Metazoa > Chordata > Amphibia > Caudata > Salamandridae > Calotriton > Calotriton arnoldi. The sequence goes on from CAWUFW010014622.1 coordinate 229,546, forward strand.
GGGTAGAGGTGGGAGTAGTGACAGGCATCCAGCCCCCCATGGGTAGAGGTGGTAGTAGTGGTAGGCATCTGGCACCCCCTGGGGAGGGGTGTGTGTAGTGGTAGGCATCTGGCACCCCCTGGGTAGAGGTGGGAGTAGTGATAGGCATCCAGCCTCCCATGGGTAGAGGTGGTAGTAGTGGTAGGCATCTGGCACCCACTGGGGAGGGGTGGTAGTAGTGGTAGGCATCTGGCACCCCCTGGGTAGAGGTGGGAGTAGTGACAGGCATCCAGCCCCCCATGGGTAGAGGTGGTAGTAGTGGTAGGCATCTGGCACCCCCTGGGTAGGGGTGGTAGTAGTGGTAGGCATCTGGTACCCCCTGGGGAGGGGTGGGAGTAGTGGTAGGCATCTGGCACCCCCTGGGTAGAGGTGGGAGTAGTGACAGGCATCCAGCCCCCCATGGGTAGAGGTGGTAGTAGTGACAGGCATCCAGCCCCCCATGGGTAGAGGTGGTAGTAGTGGTAGGCATCTGGCACCCCCTGGGTAGGGGTGGTAGTAGTGGTAGGCATATGGCACCCCCTGGGGAGGGGTGGTAGTAGTGGTAGGCATCTGGCACCCCCTGGGTAAGGGTGGTAGTAGTGGTAGGCATCTGGCACCCCCTGGGGAGGGGTGGTAGTAGTGGTAGGCATCTGGCACACCCTGGGTAGAGGTGGTAGTAGTGGTAGGCATCTGGCACCCCCTGGGGAGGGGTGGTAGTAGTGGTAGGCATAAGGCACCCCCTGGGTAGAGGTGGGAGTAGTGACAGGCATCCAGCCCCCCATGGGTAGAGGTGGTAGTGGTGACAGGCATCCAGCCCCCCATGGGTAGAGGTGGTAGTAGTGGTAGGCATCTGGCACCCCCTGGGTAGGGGTGGTAGTAGTGGTAGGCATCTGGCACCCCCTGGGGAGGGGTGGTAGTAGTGGTAGGCATCTGGCACCCCTGGGTAAGGGTGGTAGTAGTGGTAGGCATCTGGCACCCCTGGGTAAGGGTGGTAGTAGTGGTAGGCATCTGGCACCCCCTTGGTAGGGGTGGTAGTAGTGGTAGGCATCTGGCACCCCCTGGGGAGTGGTGGTAATAGTGGTAGGCATCTGGCACCCCCTGGGTAAGGGTGGTAGTAGTGGTAGGCATCTGGCACCCCCTGGGGAGGGGTGGTAGTAGTGGTAGGCATCTGGCACCCCCTGGGGAGGGGTGGTAGTAGTGGTAGGCATCTGGCACACCCTGGGTAGAGGTGGTAGTAGTGGTAGGCATCTGGCACCCCCTGGGGAGGGGTGGTAGTAGTGGTAGGCATCTGGCACCCCTTGGGTAGAGGTGGGAGTAGTGACAGGCATCCAGCCCCCCATGGGTAGAGGTGGTAGTGGTGACAGGCATCCAGCCCCCCATGGGTAGAGGTGGTAGTAGTGGTAGGCATCTGGCACCCCTGGGTAGGGGTGGTAGTAGTGGTAGGCATCTGGCACCCCTGGGGAGGGGTGGTAGTAGTGGTAGGCATCTGGCACCCCTGGGTAGAGGTGGGAGTAGTGACAGGCATCCAGCCCCCCATGGGTAGAGGTGGTAGTAGTGGTAGGCATCTGGCTCCCCTGGGTAGGGATGGTAGTAGTGGTAGGCATCTGGCACCCCCTGGGGAGGGGTGGGAGTAGTGGTAGGCATCTGGCACCCCCTGGGTAGAGGTGGGAGTAGTGACAGGCATCCAGCCCCCATGGGTAGAGGTGGTAGTAGTGACAGGCATCCAGCCCCCATGGGTAGAGGTGGTAGTGGTGACAGGCATCCAGCCCCCATGGGTAGAGGTGGTAGTAGTGGTAGGCATCTGGCACCCCCTGGGTAGGGGTGGTAGTAGTGGTAGGCATCTGGCACCCCCTGGGGAGGGGTGGCAGTAGTGGTAGGCATCTGGCACCCCTGGGTAGAGGTGGGAGTAGTGACAGGCATCCAGCCCCCCATGGGTAGAGGTGGTAGTAGTGGTAGGCATCTGGCACCCCCTGGGTAGGGGTGGTAGTAGTGGTAGGCATCTGGCACCCCTGGGTAAGGGTGGTAGTAGTGGTAGGCATCTGGCACCCCCTGGGTAAGGGTGGTAGTAGTGGTAGGCATCTGGCACCCCCTGGGGAGGGGTGGTAGTAGTGGTAGGCATCTGGCACACCCTGGGTAGAGGTGGTAGTAGTGGTAGGCATCTGGCACCCCCTGGGGAGGGGTGGTAGTAGTGGTAGGCATCTGGCACCCCCTGGGTAGAGGTGGGAATAATGACAGGCATCCAGCCCCCCATGGGTAGAGGTGGTAGTAGTGGTAGGCATCTGGCACCCCCTGGGTAGGGGTGGTAGTAGTGGTAGGCATCTGGCACCCCTGGGTAAGGGTGGTAGTAGTGGTAGGCATCTGGCACCCCTGGGTAAGGGTGGTAGTAGTGGTAGGCATCTGGCACCCCCTGGGGAGGGGTGGTAGTAGTGGTAGGCATCTGGCACACCCTGGGTAGAGGTGGTAGTAGTGGTAGGCATCTGGCACACCCTGGGTGGAGGTGGGAGTAGTGACAGGCATCTGGCACCCCCTGAGTAGGGGTGGTAGTGGTGGTGGGCATCCAGGCCCCTATGTGTATGTGGTATTGGTGATGGCCATCCCGCCCCTATGGTGCTGCTGTTGCTGGTGTAAGTAATTTCTGCATCCCTCTGTGTGTGTGTGATATGTCGGGTACGTGTAGTTTGTTTTTGTGCTTGGTGTCTGACTTACCTTCTGCGCCGTACGCGTCCGTGCCTGTTCCGGTAGTAGATGTAGAGTATTGGTAGGATCGGCACGATGGGATTCATAGTTGGTTCGTCTCGTTCGTCTTTCTCTTTGCTTCGCCTCGTCCTCGTCACTGGTGTGTTCGTCTCGTAGCCGTGGATCGTGTTGTGGCGCGAATCGGAGCTTATGTGCGCCTCTCCCGGATGCTTTGACGTGCCGTGCGTAGCGACGGGTTCGGTGCGTACGGAAAGCGCATCGTACTTGTCCGGCCGGACGGGGCTGCATTTTGGCTTCCGTGCGACTCGATTCTGCGTTTACGGATCCGGCTCGGTCGGAGAACAGGACCTGGATTGGGTAAGTACGACTGGGTCGGAATCTATGCAGTTGTGCGCATCGTACTTGCTCGTTCGGAAGAATGTGCGAATCGGTCGGGAAACAGGCATTCGCCTGGCTTTTTTCCCGGCCGAATAGTGTTGGGTGCGCCTCCGACCGAGATCAGAATTGACCCCTATGTACCAAGCCGCAATAATTGAAATTGAAATAAGATATTATAGCCAGTGGCGGCTGTCGACTCCCTAAAATGGTGATGCATTCATAGGGTACTTGCTGCTGCTGCATTGCGCTTTGTTTATCTTTCACTTTGGTCTCATCTCCTTCAGTCCACTCCACCGAAACAGAAGATTTGTTCACGTTAACCATCATTACGTTTGCATTGTGGATCATTCTGTTACTGTGCTGGATCTTGATGATCAGTCAAGGGCTCAACCTGTTCAGTATGAGGTCCATTGTTGCTGCATCATTGCACCCGTCTGGTGTATGCAGAGAGCGCGTCGGCCTCGGGGGCTGCACACACAATGCTTCCTGAATTTCACACAGAGACCGGCAGGTGTACGGAGCTCTATTTCACACTTTATTGTTGAAACAATCTGTCTCTAGTGAAACGAGGCCGCAATGTTGGGGATTTTCATGCACACAAGTCCCACCTTGCAAAACGGACAAGATCTGCACAGCCCTTCGATACCAAATTAGAGGCAGCAATGCGCTTTACATATGCGAAATAAAGTGCAGTGCAACATAAAGTAGAAACTAAATGCATTCTGGGAGTTGTAGTTTTGTTTTATTTCAATGGATCCTTTACTAGACCATGGTGGCCAATTGTAAAGTAAAAGGCTGTGGTTAGACAGTTATGGTCGCAGTGACACCAAGTTAAATGTTAAAAGAATCTCTTGTCTGGACTCAGGGTCGCCGGGATCATTACCACACAGAATCAAAAGTAATTGTTCGTGGCTTGCAAGAGTGTTGATAATGTCCTTGGGTTACCTGGCTGCAGGCTGCACCTCCCTCTACACCCCATTTCTCATATAGAGTAGATATATCTTCTTTCACCCCCACCCCTGGGGTGAAGCAGTAATAATTAACATAAGAAACGAAAGTGTGCCCTTAAATGTACAGCACACCGACTTGCAAGGCGCTTCGCCAAAAACTGAGGGAGCATTTTGAGAAAAATAGCCGAATAGCCAAGTTTGTAATATAAAACTGGCAGTTTTGTCAATGCCAAGTTAGTTTCTAGAAGGTTATGGCCGAAGCTGTTGTGGGGTTTCCATAGTTTCTAAGAAACCATTACATCTGAGATGTTGGTAGGGCTGGGCAGAGTCAGCCACATGTCAGGATTAAATCTATATGAGTGCATTCTGGATTTTAGGAGTCTGCTGATATATCTGGTAATAACTGGCACCAAGTCATGAAGACACCAACGTACACAATTACAAACACACAGATAACGTTCAAACCAAGCTTTAACAAGGTTTATTTTTTTTGCAGTTTTTACATTGCGTGAACATGAACAGACAGTATTGGAGCGCTTTACACGAGCACCAGTTACATTACTTTACAAAATATAATTAAAAAAGAATCTTACCTCGGTGATCCTTTTCTTTACTTCCCGCGTGCCGACTCTCCAAAATCCCTCACACACCAAAAGGGCCCTTGGTGTCATGCTTCATCATAGGGGTCTTCCCGCCCCGCTGCGGGACGGGGCGTGCTACGACCTGCGACTACGCGGGAGCACTGATCTTTCAGTACAATGTGTGGTGTAGGGGTAGTGCGAGGAAGGGTCAAGAGAAATGAAAAAAGTGAAATAAAAAGGACCTGGCCCCTGTGGACTAAGAAACTTTAATAGGTCACTGGAGCTGGTACTATTAAAAGCTGTGGGTCGGATATGTCCTGCGTGTAATGTGCGGATACTCCTAATCAAGTCAACATGTTTCGCAGCACCGAGGCTTCTTCATCAGGACTGAAACTGATCCCTTCAGTACTCACTATGTTGCTATCAATAAAATGAAACTAGTGATATGTACAAATAAGTGAAAATGCAAATGATCATGCACTGTATACAATACCCATTGGTATTCTAAATGTAAATCTGAAAAAAGAAAGCACAATTCATTAAAACTGTAAAACTGCGCCTCCTTAAGCGCAAACACGTGTAACCTGTAAAAAATGTGCCACATGGTGACTTATAGTGTTATTAGCCATAGTCGTATATTTAATCATTATTGTAGTGACCTGTGGAAAAATTGACGAACTGGACATACACACATTGAAACAGAAAGCACACACTCTATACTGACGTCTAAAAATGGAGTGGAGAGTGGTCTAGTATGTAGAATAAACATAATGAGAGAATACATACTGGGATATATAGGAGTCAATGCTCCATGAGCCTCTAGAACGGGTGGGAGGGGTGTTGCCACTGCATTCTGTTCAGTAGAGACCAAAGTGGGGAAGAAAGAGGAAATTTTTTTTTGAGACTTGAGAAACTGACTGTCCATTGTTAGCGGCTAATAAGCGGCTAGTGGGGTCTAAAAGTAAGCGTATCCAACTGGTTCGTCTGAAGCGGCTACGCCGTACTTACGGTTAAGTCAATACTGCCTTGCTCTAGATAACGCCATCCCGCGGCTCCATGGTGTACTGAGTCCGCGAGGAGGGCTCTATTTATATTGCCGGCAGAGGAAGGTTATTACCAAAGACCGATAGCACCTGTGTCAACGTGGGCTATCACCCGGAAGTGGTTGCAGGTCACATCCGGTGACAAGGAGGTTGCTGCCGAGCGCTAGAGCGGTAACCTGACGATACGAGTGTGAACCAGGAAGTGTGTCATGGTTACTTCCTGTTATGGATCAACTCGTTACGGGGAAACTAAAAAGTATACCTTCGGGTATCTATGAAAAATCATATTATACACACGAGGCCCAAAACAAACAATTTTCAGTTTAACTAAATTTCGGCTCATAGCACGAGGTGCAGTTTATAATATGGAATACAGTGGCACTGCTTATCACGACCCCTTCAGTACGGGTGGTAAAATGAGATGTTAAAGAGGCATGTCCCCGACAGGACGGTGGAATCGGTCGGGGCATAGGGTGCGGAGGGGAAACCAGATTGCACAAGGTCACGGAGTAGGTCAAACTCCCACTGACCAAAGAGCATTAAGCCATAAAGACAGTGTTTATTAAGATCGGGCCAGAATGGTGATTACGTCTCGATTCAGGACAGTTGTGCCCAAGGTATGTCGTCGTTAAGACCTGTTAAGTGGGTGCCCAGACGGAACACCCATCGTTGTTCTTTTTCTAGTAGGCCGTTCTCGTTATTGAGTTGCTCAATTATTGTCAATTTCAGATCATCCACGCTGTGGGCCGAGGTTAAGTAGTGAGCTGCCAGCTTGGTGGTGCTCTTTTTACAGCGAACGTTGCTTTTGTGTTCACCAATGCGAATCCTCACCGGTCTCGACGTCATTCCGACGTATTCCAGCCGGCATGGGCACGTGATCATATATATCACGTTTCTGCTATTGCAGTTTGTGAATTTCCTTTGCTCCCAGACTGAGCCATTCGTGAATTTGATGTTTTTACTCCTTCTCGTAAGGTTGCATGTGCTACAATTGCCACAAGGTAATGGCCTTGAACAGGAGGAAGGGTAGCATTCGGAATTGAATTCACAAAATCCCTTATAGGTGTCACACGAGGTCTCGTATGGACCAGGATGTCCTTCAGGTTTCTGCCCCTTTTGTGGGAAAACATGGGCTTAGGAAAATTGAGACTCCCGCAGTTCAGAATTCTCCAGTGTTTATTCACTATTTTGGACACTAGATTGGAGTGAGTGTTAAAAGTAGTGACGCAAATGGGTCTAACTTCCTGTTCTTTAGCTATTTGGTTTTCCAAGAGTGCGTCTCTGTTATTGTTCCTTGCCCGTTTCAACCCTCTTTTGATGATCTGTTCTGGATAGTTACGTTTCAGTAATTTGTTTTCCAAGTCGGAGGCTTGTTTTTTAAAATCAGTGAGTTCGGAACAGTTTCTCCGTAGGCGGAGGAACTGTCCGTAAGGGACGTTGTCCCGAAGGTGTCGGGGATGAAAACTATTGTATAGTAACAGGCAATTCCTCGCGGTAGGTTTAAAATGCGTGGTTGTTTTGAGCGTGCCACTGTTCGAATAGATATTCAAGTCTAGGAACACCAGATTAGTGTTTGAGGTTGTATGAGTGAACTTAAGAAAGGTGTTCTGTTGGTTGAGCCAGACCATGAATGCTCCAATGGATTCGGTGTCACCTCTCCATATCACCAGTACATCGTCGATGTAGCGTTTCCAGATTATGATGTTGTCGTGGAAAGGGTTATCCTGGTGTAGTATCTTCCTGGTCTCAAGATGGTGTACATAGAGACCAGCCAGACTGGGAGCAAAGGTGCTCCCCATACTGGTCCAGTGTTTTTGTAGATAGTAAATCCCCTCGTATTGAAAAAAGTTTTTCTTTAGGGCCAGAGAAATACATTCCATGACCACGTTTCGAGGTGTGTGATATTCCCATGTTGTGGTGAATAGTACTTCTTCTATGATGTCCATGGTCTCGTCATGAGGAAAGCTCGTGTATAAGCTTTCCACATCAAGCCCCAGCAAGAGGTGTTGATCTGGGTCAAAAGGAAAGTCTTCGAGGAGTGTCCTTGAGGTAGGTGTCTGTTTTTTGAACCAGCGGGCGGAAGAATGCGTCTGCAAACTTGGAAAGTGGTTCTAAAATAGAACCGATCCCCGATACAATGGGACGGCCGGGGGAGTTTCCCAGATTTTTATGGATTTTGGGGATGGTGTAAAAATAAGGTGTCTTGGGTGATTTTTGGATCAGGAATTCAGCCTCCTTCCTGGACACCCAATCATGTGCCATGGCTTCTTCTACCATCCCAACAATCCGTACCCGTATCTCCTCTGTTGGGTCATCATTGAGGATTTCGTAGTTCCTCCGATCCTCCAAAGGTTTTCTGCATTCGGTGTCGTAATTGTGTGTTGTTTGAATTACTATTGCTCCCCCTTTATCAGCAGGTTTTATGACCATGTCAGTGTTGTCAGCCATTTGTTGTAATGCTTCCTTTTCCAGTCGTGTGATGTTTTGGAAGGTTTTGTTATCCTCAGTTGGTATACTAGTCAGTTCCTCCATCACTGCTTTTTCAAAAGCAAGTAGTTCTACTGGCAGTGTAGAGTCCAGTGGGGTGAAGGTAGATTTAAGTCGTAGTCCAATATCAGATGTCTGGTCTTCCGTTGTTTCTTTGTCTGCAAAAAAGGCTCGTAGTTTCAGCTTGCTTATAAACTCTTTCATTTCCATGCATAGCTTGAATTTGTCCATTTTATTAGTGGGGACAAAACCAAGACCCTTTTCCAGGACACACTTTTGGGGTTCTGTGAGTTCATATTCTGTCAAATTGACTACTAGTTGCCCCTCCTGCTGGTTGATGGTTGGTTGCTCGCTGTCGCTGTCATGCTCCTCGTTGATACCCTCGCTGTTTCCTCCGCCTCGCTGCCCCAGTGGACCTGGTTGCCTCTCCGGTTCCTTCCTCTGGGTGGGCCTGGGCGCACTCCTAAAAAAGGAGGTGGTCCGTAATAATTAAATTCTTGTGGTGGAGGGTTCCAGTGCTGGAATGGTCCTCCCATCGGCGGTGGACCATAGGGATAGTGTGCATAGATTGGTGGTCCTTGGTAATTGCCCCAACCTCTTACTCTTGGTTTGTAGTGCCTCTGGTATTGTGTTCCTCCTCTCTGATTTCCAGGATTACTCCCTCTGCTCGAGTAGGAATCGTTGGATCCTGTGTCAGACAAGTCGCTGTCCGTCCCTTGTTCGCTGCTGGTTTTTTTGGTTACATAGTCCTCCCTTATGTAGGGGTAGACTCGTTCATGGCTGAAAACAGCAGTGTCCTTTTTTAGTTTCTTGTATTTACTCTGTTTCAATGAGATTTCGTACTCACTCATCTGCTGGTTAAGTTCGTCCAGTCTCTTCTTTAAAACAGTGGTCGATTGGTAGCTCTTCAATTGGACCTCCAATTTTTGTATGTCGATCTTTAATTCTTGTGCCAAACGGGTGTTCGTCTTGATGATAAGGACCAGCCAGTCCCGGGTACAGTGCCACGATATCAGTGACCAGTCCTTTTTGAATGAGTTGTCATGCTGGAATATGAAAGGCTCATTCCGGACTATCAGGCCTTGTGGTGCTGCGTTAGCCCTAAGGTATTCCGTCATTAGTAAGCTGTGTAGAGCTGTCTTTATCTGGGTTCTCCTCAGATTAGCCAACTCATCCCAGTCCGCATTACTCGGAACTGGATCTGTGCTGCTTAATCCCTCAAAGGGATTGAGGGCTGCCAAAATTCTGTCAACTTCCTGTTCATCAAAGGTGAGGCCTGCTGCCTCGGCAATGTTTCTGTGAAGGTCAGAGTGAGTGTGTGTCTTCTAAAAGTGTATATGTGCGTGTGACAATAGGATATGTTTTATTGATCTTTGTCTATAGGTAGGGGATTTCCGGTACACTGACCGATGTCTCCCAGAGTCCAGAGTTACTGGTATACTCCCACAGCTGCACGCTGTCAAAATAGCTACAAAAAACAAAAATAGGGAGTGAAGAGGTAGTGTCCTTAGCGGACACTTGAGGTGGATACTTCCTCCTCTAGAAATCTATTACAAAACACAAGGATCCACCTGTAGAAGGGGTTCTATCGGTTGAGATTCTCTCTATGTCAAAAAGTGTGTTTCCTACATTGGTTGGACGCACACAGTGTTTGCTTAAATACCCCTCACACACCAAAAGGGCCCTTGGTGTCATGCTTCATCATAGGGGTCTTCCCGCCCCGCTGCGGGACGGGGCGTGCTACGACCTGCGACTACGCGGGAGCACTGATCTTTCAGTACTATGTGTGGTGTAGGGGTAGTGAGAGGAAGGGTCAAGAGTGAATGAAAAAAGTGAAATAAAAAGGACCTGGCCCCTGTGGACTAAGAAACTTTAATAGGTCACTGGAGCTGGTACTATTAAAAGCTGTGGGTCGGAGATGTCCTGCGTGTAATGTGCGGATACTCCTAATCAAGTCAACATGTTTCGAAGCACCGAGGCTTCTTCATCAGGACTGAAACTGATCCCTTCAGTACTCACTATGTTGCTATCAATAAAATGAAACTAGTGATATGTACAAGTAAGTGAAAATGCAAATGATCATGCACTGTATACAATACCCATTGGTATTCTAAATGTAAATCTGAAAAAGAAAGCACAATTCATTAAAACTGTAAAACTGCGCCTCCTTAAGCGCAAACACGTGTAACCTGTAAAAATATGTGCCACATGGTGACTTATAGTGTTATTAGTCATACTCGTATATTTAATCATTATTGTAGTGACCTGTGGAAAAATTGACGAACTGGACATACACACATTGAAACAGAAAGCACACACTCTATACTGACGTCTAAAAATGGAGTGGCGAGTGGTCTAGTATGTAGAATAAACATAATGAGAGAATGCATACTGGGATATATAAGAGTCAATGCTCCATGAGCCTCTAGAACGGGTGGGAGGGGTGTTGCCACTGCATTCTGTTCAGTAGAGACCAAAGTGGGGAAGAAAGAGGATTTTTTTTTTTTGAGAATTGACAAACTCACTGTCCATTGTTAGCGGCTAATAAGCGGCTAGTGGGGTCTAAAAGAAAGCGTATCTGACTGTTTTGTCTGAAGCGGCTACGCCGTACTTACGGTTAAGTCAACACTGCCTTGCTCTAGGTAATGCCATCCCACGGCTCGATTCAGGACAGTTGTGCCCAAGGTATGTCGTCGTTAAGACCTGTTAAGTGGGTGCCCAGACGCAACACCCATCGTTGTTCTTTTTCTAGTAGGCCGTTCTCGTTATTGAGTTGCTCAATTATTGTCCATTTCAGATCATCCACGCTGTGGGCCGTGGTTAAGTAGTGAGTTGCCATCTTGGTGGTGCTCTTTTTACAGTGAACGTTGCTTTTGTGTTCACCAATGCGAATCCTCACAGGTCTCGACGTATTCCAGCCGGCATGGGCACGTGATCATATATATCACGTTTCTGCTATTGCAGTTTGTGAATTTCCTTTGCTCCCAGACTGAGCCATTCGTGAATTTGATGTTTTTACTCCTTCTCGTAAGGTTGCATGTGCTACAATTGCCACATGGGTAATGGCCTTGAACAGGAGGAAGGGTAGCATTCGGAATTGAATTCACAAAATCCCTTATAGGTGTCACACAAGGTCTCGTATGGACTAGGATGTCCTTCAGGTTCCTGCCCCTTTTGTGGGAAAACATGGGCTTAGGAAAATTGAGACTCCCGCAGTTCAGAATTCTCCAGTGTTTATTCACTATTTTGGACATTAGATTGGAGTGAGTGTTAAAAGTAGTGACGCAAATGGGTCTAACTTCCTGTTCTTTAGGAATTCGGTTTTCCAAGAGTGCGTCTCTGTTATTGTTCCTTGCCCGTTTCAACCCTCTTTTGATGATCTGTTCTAGATAGTTACGTTTCAGTAATTTGTTTTCCAAGTCGGAGGCTTGTTTTTTAAAATCAGTGAGTTCGGAACAGTTTATCCGTAGGCGGAGGTTGTCCCGAAGGTGTCGGGATGAAAACTATTGTATAGTAACAGGCAATTCTTCGCGGTAGGTTTAAAATGCGTGGTTGTTCTGAGCGTGCCACTGTTCGAATAGATATTCAAGTCTAGGAACACCAGATTAGTGTTTGAGGTTGTATGAGTGAACTTAAGAAAGGTGTTCTGTTGGTTGAGCCAGACCATGAATGCTCCAATAGATTCGGTGTCGCCTCTCCATATCACCAGTACATCGTCGATGTAGCGTTTCCAGATTATGATGTTGTCGTGGAACGGGTTATCCTGGTATAGTATCTTCCTGGTCTCAAGATGGTGTACATAGAGACCAGCCAGACTGGGAGCAAAGGTGCTCCCCATACTGGTCCCGTGTTTTTGTAGATAGTAAATCCCCTCGTATTGAAAAAAGTTTTTCTTTAGGGCCAGAGAAATACATTCCATGACCACGTTTTGAGGTGTGTGATATTCCCATGTTGTGGTGAATAGTACTTCTTCTATGATGTCCATGGTCTCGTCATGAGGTAAGCTCGTGTATAAGCTTTCCACATCAAGCCCCAGCAAGAGGTGTTGATCTGGGTCAAAAGGAAAGTCTTCGAGGAGTTGTAGGACGGCCTTAGTGTCCTTGAGGTAGGTGTCTGTTTTTTGAACCAGCGGGTGGAGGAATGCGTCTGCAAACTCGGAAAGTGGTTCTAAAATAGAATCGATCCCCGACACAATGGGACGGCCGGGGGGGTTTCCCAGATCTTTATGGATTTTGGGGATGGTGTAAAAATAAGGTGTCTTGGGTGATTTTTGGATCAGGAATTCAGCCTCCTTCCTGGACACCCAATCATGTGCCATGGCTTCTTCTACCATCCCCACAATCCGTACCCGTATCTCCTCTGTTGGGTCATCATTGAGGATTTAGTAGTTCCTCCGATCCTCCAAATGTTTTCTGCATTCGGTGTCGTAATTGTGTGTTGTTTGAATTACTATTGCTCCCCCTTTATCAGCAGGTTTTATGACCATGTCAGTGTTGTCAGCCATTTGTTGTAATGCTTCCTTTTCCAGTCGTGTGATGTTTTGGAAGGTTTTGTTATCCTCAGTTGGTATACTGGTCAGTTCCTCCATCACTGCTTTTTCAAAAGCAAGTAGTTCTACTGGCAGTGTAGAGTCCAGTGGGGTGAAGGTAGATTTAAGTCGTAGTCCAGTATCAGATGTCTGGTCCTCCGTTGTTTCTTTGTCTGCAAAAAAGGCTCGTAGTTTCAGCTTGCGTATAAACTCTTTCATTTCCATGCATAGCTTGAATTTGTCCATTTTATTAGTGGGGACAAAACCAAGACCCTTTTCCAGGACACACTTTTGGGGTTCTGTGAGTTCGTGTTCTGTCAAATTGACTACTAGTTGCCCCTCCTGCTGGTTGATGGTTGGTTGCTCGCTGTCACTGTCATGCTCCTCGTTGATACTCTCGCTGTTTCCTCCGCCTTGCTGCCCCAGTGGACCTGGTTGCCTCTCCGGTTCCTTCCTCTGGGTGGGCCTGGGCGTACTCCTAAAAAAGGAGGTGGTCCGTAATAATTAAATTCTTGTGGTGGAGGGTTCCAGTGCTGGAATGGTCCTCCCATCGGCGGTGGACCGTAGGGATAGTGTGCATAGATTGGTGGTCCTTGGTAATTGCCCCAACCTCTTCCTCTTGGTTTGTAGGGCCTCTGGTATTGTGTTCCTCCTCTCTGATTTCTAGGATTACTCCCTCTGCTCGAGTAGGCATCGTTGGATCCTGTGTCAGACAAGTCGCTGTCCATCCCTTGTTCGCTGCTGTTTTGTTTGGTTACATAGTCCTCCCTTATGTAGGGGTAGACTCGTTCATGGCTGAAAACAGCAGTGTCCTTTTTTAGTTTCTTGTATTTACTCTGTTTCAATGAGATTTCGTACTCACTCATCTGCTGGTTAAGTTCGTCCAGTCTCTTCTTTAAAACGGTGGTCGATTGGTAGCTCTTCAATTGGACCTCCAGTTTTTGTATGTCGATCTTTAATTCTTGTGCCAAACGGGTGGCCGTCTTGATGATAAGGACCAGCCAGTCCCGGGTACAGTGCCACGATATCAGTGACCAGTCCTTTTTGAATGATTTGTCATGCTGGAATATGAAAGGCTCATTCCGGACTATCAGGCCTTGTGGTGCCGCGTTAGTCCTAAGGTATTCCGTCATTAGTAAGCCGTGTAGAGCTGTCTTTATCTGGGTTCTCCTCAGATTAGCCAACTCATCCCAGTCCGCATTACTCGGAACTGGATCTGTGCTGCTTAATCCCTCAAAGGGATTGAGGGCTGCCAAAATTCTGTCAACTTCCTCTTCATCAAAGGTGAGGCCTGCTGCCTCGGCCATGTTTCTGTGAAGGTCAGAGTGAGTGTGTGTCTTCTAAAAGTGTATATGTGCGTGTGACAATAGGATATGTTTTATTGATCTTTGTCTATAGGTAGGGGATTTACGGTACACTGACCGATGTCTCCCAGAGTCCAGAGTTACTGGTATACTCCCACAGCTGCACGCTGTCAAAATAGCTACCAAAACAAAAATAGGGAGTGAAGAGGTAGTGTCCTTAGCGGACACTTGAGGTGGATACGTCCTCCTCTAGAAATCTATTACAAAACACAAGGATCCACCTGTAGAAGGGGTTCTATCGGTTGAGATTCTCTCTATGTCAAAAAGTGTGTTTCCTACATTGGTTGGACGCACACAGTGTTTGCTTAAATACCCCTCACACACCAAGAGGGCCCTCGGTGTCATGCTTCATCATAGGAGTCTTCCCACCCTGCTGCAGGACGGGTGTGCTACGACCTGCGACTACGCGGGAGCACTGATCTTTCAGTACTATGTGTGGTGTAGGAGTAGTGAGAGGAAGGGTGAAGAGTGAATGAAAAAAGTGAAATAAAAAGGACCTGGCCCCTGTGGACTAAGAAACTTTAATAGGTCACTGGAGCTGGTACTATTAAAAGCTGTGGGTCGGATATGTCCTGCGTGTAATGTGCGGGTACTCCTAATCAAGTCAACATGTTTCGCAGCACCGAGGCTTCTTCATCAGGACTAAAACTGATCCCTTCAGTACTCACTATGTTGCTATCAATAAAATGAAACTAGTGATATGTACAAATAAGTGAAAATGCAAATGATCATGCACTGTATACAATACCCATTGGTATTCTTAATGTAAATCTGAAAAAAAGAAAGCACAATTCATTAAAACTGTAAAACTGCGCCTCCTTAAGCGCAAACACGTGTAACCTGTAAAAAATGTGCCACATGGTGACTTATAGTGTTATTAGCCATAGTCGTATATTTAATCATTATTGTAGTGACCTGTGGAAAAATTGACGAACTGGACATACACACATTGAAACAGAAAGCACACACTCTATACTGACGTCTAAAAATGGAGTGGAGAGTGGTCTAGTATGTAGAATAAACATAATGAGAGAATACATACTGGGAGGACTATGTAACCAAAAAAACCAGCAATGAAGAAGGGACGGACAGCGACTTGTCTGACACAGGATCCAACGATTCCTACTCGAGCAGAGGGAGTAATCCTAGAAATCAGAGAGGAGGAACACAATACCAGAGGCCCTACAAACCAAGAGGAAGAGGTTGGGGCAATTACCAAGGGCCACCAATCTATGCACACTATCCCTACGGTCCACCGCCGATGGGAGGACCATTCCAGCACTGGAACCCTCCACCACAAGAATTTAATTATTACGGACCACCTCCTTTTTTAGGTTTGCGCCCAGGCCCACCCAGAGGAAGGAACCGGAGAGGCAACCAGGTCCACTGGGGCAGCGAGGCGGAGGAAACAGCGAGGGTATCAACGAGGAGCATGACAGGGACAGCGAGCAATCAACCAGCAGGAGGGGCAACTAGTAGTCAATTTGACAGAATACAAACTCACAGAACACCAAAAGTGTGTCCTGGAAAAGGGTCTTGGTTTTGTCCCCACTAATAAAATGGACAAATTCAAGCTATGCATGGAAATGAAAGAGTTTATACGCAAGCTGAAACTACGAGCCTTTTTTGCAGACAAAGAAACAACGGAGGACCAGACATCTGATACTGGACTACGACTTAAATCTACCTTCACCCCACTGGACTCTACACTGCCAGTAGAACTACTTGCTTTTGAAAAAGCAGTGATGGAGGAACTGACCAGTATACCAACTGAGGATAACAAAACCTTCCAAAACATCACACGACTGGAAAAGGAAGCATTACAACAACTGGCTGACAACACTGACATGGTCATAAAACCTGCTGATAAAGGGGGAGCAATAGTAATTCCAACAACACACAATTACGACACCGAATGCAGAAAACTTTTGGAGGATCTGAGGAACTACGAAATCCTCAATGATGACCCAACAGAGGAGATACGGGTACGGATTGTGGGGATGGTAGAAGAAGCCATGGCACATGATTGGGTGTCCAGGAAGGAGGCTGAATTCCTGATCCAAAAATCGCCCAAGACACCTTATTTTTACACCATCCCCAAAATCCATAAAAATCTGGGAAACCCCCCCGGTTGTCCCATTGTGTCGGGGATCGGTTCTATTTTAGAATCACTTTCCAAGTTTGCAGACGCATTTCTCCGCCCGCTGGTTCAAAAAACAGACACCTACCTCAAGGACACTAAGGCCGTCCTACAACTCCTCGAAGACTTTCCTTTTGACCCAGATCAACACCTCTTGCTGGGGCTTGATGTGGAAAGCTTATACACGAGCTTACCTCATGACGACACCATGGACATCATAGAAGAAGTACTATTCACCACAACATGGGAATATCACACACCTCGAAACGTGGTCATGGAATGTATTTCTCTGGCCCTAAAGAAAAACTTTTTTCAATACGAGGGGATTTACTAACTACAAAAACTCGGGACCAGTATGGGGAGCACCTTTGCTCCCAGTCTGGCTGGTCTCTATGTACACCATCTTGAGACCAGGAAGATACTACACCAGGATAACCCGTTCCACGACAACATCATAATCTGGAAACGCTACATCGACGATGTACTGGTGATATGGAGAGGCGACACCGAATCCATTGGAGCATTCATGGTCTGGCTCAACCAACAGAACACCTTTCTTAAGTTCACTCATACAACCTCAAACACTAATCTGATGTTCCTAGACTTGAATATCTATTCGAACGGTGGCACGCTCAAAACAACCACGCATTTTAAACCTACCGTGAAGAATTGCCTGTTACTATACAATAGTTTTCATCCACGACACCTTCGGGACAACCTCCCTTAGGGACAGTTCCTCCGCCTACGGAGAAACTTTTCCGAACTCACTGATTTTAAAAAACAAGCCTCCGACTTGGAAAACAAATTACTGAAACGTAACTATCCAGAACAGATCATCAAAAGAGGGTTGAAACGGGCAAGGAACAATAACAGAGACGCACTCTTGGAAAACCGAATACCTAAAAAACAGGAAGTTAGACCCATTTGCGTCACTACTTTTAACACTCACTCCAATCTGGTGTCCATAATAGTGAATAAACACTGGAGAATTCTGAACTGCGGGAGTCTCAATTTTCCTAAGCCCATGTTTTCCCACAAAAGGGGCAGGAACCTGAAGGACATCCTGGTCCATACGAGACCTTGTGTGACACCTATAAGGGATTTTGTGAATTCATTTCCGAATGCTACCCTTCCTCCTGTTCAAGGCCATTACCCATGTGGCAATTGTAGCACATGCAACCTTACGAGAAGGAGTAAAAACATCAAATTCACGAATGGCTCAGTCTGGGAGCAAAGGAAATTCACAAACTGCAATAGCAGAAACGTGATATATATGATCACGTGCCCATGCCGGCTGGAATACGTCGGAATGACGTCGAGACCGGTGAGGATTCGCATTGGTGAACACAAAAGCAACATTCGCTGTAAAAAGAGCACCACCAAGATGGCAACTCACTACTTAACCAGGGCCCACAGCGTGGATGATCTGAAATGGACAATAATTGAGCAACTCAATAACGAGAACGGCCTACTAGAAAAAGAACAACGATGGGTGTTCCGTCTGGGCACCCACTTAACAGGTCTTAACGACGACATACCTTGGGCACAACTGTCCTGAATCGAGACGTAATCACCATTCTGGCCCGATCTTAATAAACACTGTCTTTATGGCTTAATGCTCTTTGGTCAGTGGGAGTTTGACCTACTCTGTGACCTTGTGCAATCTGGTTTCCCCTCCGCACCCTATGCCCCGACCGATTCCACCGTCCTGTCGGGGACATGCCTCTTTAACATCTCACTTTACCACCCCGTACTGAAGGGGTCGTGATAAGCAGTGCCACTGTATTCCATATTATAAACTGCACCTCCTGCTATGAGCCGAAATTTAGTTAAACTGAAAATTGTTTGTTTTGGGCCTCGTGTGTATAATATGATTTTTCATAGATACCCGAAGGTATACTTTTTAGTTTCCCCGTAACGAGTTGATCCATAACAGGAAGTAACCATGACACACTTCCTGGTTCACACTCGTATCGTCAGGTTACCGCTCTAGCGCTCGGCAGCAACCTCCTTGTCACCGGATGTGACCCGCAACCACTTCCGGGTGATAGCCCACGTTGACACAGGTGCTAACGGTCTTTGGTAATAACCTTCCTCTGCCGGCAATATAAATAGAGCCCTCCTCGCGGACTCAGTACACCACGGAGCGGCGGGATGGCGTTACCTAGAGCAAGGCAGTGTTGACTTAACCGTAAGTACGGCGTAGCCGCTTCAGACGAACCAGTCGGATACGCTTACTTTTAGACCCCACTAGCCGCTTATTAGCCGCTAACAATGGACAGTCAGTTTCTCAAGTCTCAAAAAAAAAATTTCCTCTTTCTTCCCCACTTTGGTCTCTACTGAACAGAATGCAGTGGCAACACCCCTCCCACCCGTTCTAGAGGCTCATGGAGCATTGACTCCTATATATCCCAGTATGCATTCTCTCATTATGTTTATTCTACATACTAGACCACTCGCCACTCCATTTTTAGACGTCAGTATAGAGTGTGTGCTTTCTGTTTCAATGTGTGTATGTCCAGTTCGTCAATTTTTCCACAGGTCACTACAATAATGATTAAATATACGAGTATGACTAATAACACTATAAGTCACCATGTGGCACATGTTTTTACAGGTTACACGTGTTTGCGCTTAAGGAGGCGCAGTTTTACAGTTTTAATGAATTGTGCTTTCTTTTTTCAGATTTACATTTAGAATACCAATGGGTATTGTATACAGTGCATGATCATTTGCATTTTCACTTATTTGTACATATCACTAGTTTCATTTTATTGATAGCAACATAGTGAGTACTGAAGGGATCAGTTTCAGTCCTGATGAAGAAGCCTCGGTGCTTCGAAACATGTTGACTTGATTAGGAGTATCCGCACATTACACGCAGGACATCTCCGACCCACAGCTTTTAATAGTACCAGCTCCAGTGACCTATTAAAGTTTCTTAGTCCACAGGGGCCAGGTCCTTTTTATTTCACTTTTTTCATTCACTCTTGACCCTTCCTCTCACTACCCCTACACCACACATAGTACTGAAAGATCAGTGCTCCCGCGTAGTCGCAGGTCGTAGCACGCCCCGTCCCGCAGCGGGGCGGGAAGACCCCTATGATGAAGCCTGACACCAAGGGCCCTTTTGGTGTGTGAGTGGTATTTAAGCAAACACTGTGTGCGTCCAACCAATGTAGGAAACACACTTTTTGACATAGAGAGAATCTCAACCGATAGAACCCCTTCTACAGGTGGATCCTTGTGTTTTGTAATAGATTTCTAGAGGAGGACGTATCCACCTCAAGTGTCCGCTAAGGACACTACCTCTTCACTCCCTATTTTTGTTTTTTGTGACTCTCCAAAATCCACACACACTGCGCTGCCTGGCTGTACTGAAGCCCCGAGAATGCCGGATACGCAGAAATTAAGCATCCTGCATCTCAGCCAATGAAAGCACTGCTCTCATGCTGTTTATAATAGTGAACAGCATAAGAGCAGTGTGAATATTGGCTGGGACAGGTGAACACAGCGCTCCATCGGAGACCGATGGGGCTATGTCTCTGCTTCCCAGCACCCTTTACAACAATAACTGGGGAAGCCTGAAAAACGCATGTCGGACTGGCCGATAGCAAAATACTAGCCAAACTGACACACGCAGTTCGGTCACACAACCCCAGCTGGTGGTTTCGTGGTAGCCATGCCTCATTAAGGGGAACAGGAACCCACTAGCAATAAATAAGTTACACGTAGGATGTAATTGCTCGCAGGCAGGGGGTCTTCATGGTAGCCATGCCTCATTAAGGGGAACAGGAACCCACTTGCGATAAATAAGTTACACGTAGGATGTAATTGCTCGCAGGCAGGGGGTCAACACCCCGCTGTCCCAATAGAGAAACCGCCCCCTGATTATAGCCTAGTTTTATTTTATGTTATCATTGTGCGCACACAAACACACACATATATATTTTTTTCTATCTCAAAACAACACCCTGTCAGGCTTAGACTTCCACACTCTATACAGGAACAAGTCCACCTAAACTTGGGAACAACCCAGAATTCTTTGCTACTTTTTTGCATAAGCTATTCAGCACTCTAAGCCTGAAAGGGCATTGTTGTGCATCTCACAGGACTGATCGTTGCCTAATATGCACCTCACTCATGTAATGCTTAGTGGGTTGCGGGAGGTTACATTCCAACAGGTTCTCTGTCTCATGTTGGTATATTGACTAAGTCCTTGGAGCCAGAGAGTCTAAAGAACCCTCTCTCGGGACATGTTTTCAAGAGAAATCCAGAAAACGTATCACCAGCAACTTAGTTTTGGTACCTTTGCAGCCTATTAATGAATTTATTGAGGAGACAGATATAAATGATATTACGATATAAAAGTTAAGCTAGTTCTTTAACTTCCCACCATAATAATTTAACCTTAACTCCCACCTCTGCCAAATTTAGAAATGATATGTAAATGGGAGACAGAGTGAGTGTGTTAATGAGTGTGTAAGAGTTTGTGCGATTGTGTGACCAAGTATCTGGATTGATACTGACTTGTAATGGTAATTGTGCAGTTGTGTGTGTGGGAACCTATTGATATTTTATTACCATTTCTGACATTGAGGACATGATTGGTCACTTTGTTACTTTGGCATTGGGATGTTATTATTACATCGTAACATACTCCGTAAATGATGTGTATGATAGTACATCTGGTATTGTATCCTGGTGCTGGGCATTTTTGCTATCTAACACTTATATTCAATAGATATGTTATAAATATAAATGCAGTTCCTAATATTGTACATTATGTAATGTTGTGTTGTGTATGAGGAAGCAGGCTTGACATTGGTAGGAGTGTATGACGGAGATATGAGTTAAGGTTATGTTTTTATGGTAGGGTGGGCAATAAAGTTAAGATAGAACATTAACTTTGAAATTTCATATATTTTTGGATTCTGTATTGTTGCCAGTATTGACCTCTCATCTTTTTGGCTCATACAGATGCTTGTAAACATCAAAAGACATTATTTTTGTGCATAATTGTGGTGGTTTGCAGACAATCATGTTGAGATATCTGTTTTTGAATACAATACTCAGTATAGCTGCTGTGTTGTGTTAGAAGTTTGCAAAACTCTTTTTATGGTTGATTTGTTTATGTGTTTTGCATTCACAAATAGTGGAGTATGTATAATTTCAAATCCAAAGTAACTTGGAGCCTCGTGGAGCTATTCATAAAGGCAACTTAGATTTTAGACTTGTGAGTATGTGTACTCTTACATTTTACTACTTTTAGCTATTCACCATTTATGGGTGTAAAGTTACTCAAAAGTATAGACTTACATGTCCCCACCCCAGAACAGGGTGAGGCACCAAATTTACAAGAGTAAGCTACTACTGCCAAAACGTTGCAGGAATAATTCCAGTACCACACATGGCCAGCCACTGGTACTGTTACACCCTCTTATAGAAAAAACGCATTTCATCTTACAGTAGCCAACAAATTTATCAGTCAACTTCTGCATTGAGTTCTCAGTCGAAACAGCAAAACATAATATTGGTATTTTCGTAGTGCATAATGTTGCACGTCAAGGCTGAATTAATCCAAGAAACGCAAATCATTTAGGAACTCGCTAACTAACAGCGAGGCTAAAATGCAATCTTGTCATCCTACACAAATGTTTTTCCCATCACTCATTTATTGTCAACGACTGCTCAGATCTGACACCCATGCCTTTATACTCCTGTCGACAAGGTAAGATGTGCCTGCCATCACTTAGTAATTTGTGTGGCAAACACTAAGATGTTTTGCCGACAGTTACTCTGTTAATTTTATATTTATTTTAAACTTTAACTACTAGATACCCATGGGGGCTGGGTTTTCTGTCATCAATCAACCAATAAAACGCCAAAGAAACAATCGAAATTGTCAATTGTAGCTTTTGTATATAAAGCCTGCATCCATCTATCTGTCTCTCCGTCCCTCTAACTATTCGGCCATAAGCTGAACATCTATGGGAGGCTGCGTGTGTTTTATCTTACTGCACATGTGCTATGTTGAATTATATGCGCGTGTATAAGTGCACTTTATGTTTGTGTGTGTGGGATATCACCTGCGAGTACTAGCATGTGTGCTGGATCATGTGCAGAGCTACCTCTAAGTCTGGTGTTCTGTGTAAGTCGGGGATTTTAAGTAGGCCTGGGCGGTAAATTCCGTTCCGCTCGCAGAATTTGCGGAATTTGGGTAATTTCGCGTTCCGCGGAGAACGCGAAATTACTAAAAATTCCGCGATCCGCGGCTTCGCGGAATTGTTTGCTTGTACGCACTTTCAAAATGCGTGTTTGCGAGATATTTCTCCCCGAGCACGCAAACAGCGTTCGCGAACAGGAAAAAAGCATCGCGAACGGGCGGAACAAGCAATTCCGTGTGTTCGCGGAACTTTTGCGTGCTCGCGGAGATTTTTTTACCGTTTCGCGGAGCTTTGCGTAGCGCGACTACGCAAATTCCGCCCACCCCTAATTTTAAGTGTGTTGGCCTTTATGTATTTTGCTCTGTGTGCGCAGGCTTCTTTTTAGGTGTGTTTCTCTTTCAGTACGTGCTCCTAGTTTCGATCTATCCCGGTGTACGTAGATGGTGTTAGTGTGTCTGTGTGCGCAAATATTGTACAAAAGCCTAACCTTTCAACGATTGTTATTTTTTCCTTTCAAATATGACAAAACACGTAGATGCAGACAAAAAGAAGTCTCACAGGAAAATTCACATTTTGACGTCGCCCGTCCGCTCATGAGCCCCAATGTGCATGGCACCTACAGTTACGCTTCATTTATTTTCTGTTTGTTGAACACAATGATTGAACACCGGACTATTGCCTTTTTACTATTTTTCATTCATAAATTGACAGGTTAAGTGATTTTTGAGTTTCCTACGATGCCTTTTGGTTTTGAAATACGTGTTGTGGAAGTAATGTTTATTTTCTTGACCGTTCTCCTTACCCTTTTTTTCAAGCATGTATATGTATGCATATGGTATTTCTATAGCACGAACCTAGCCAAAAGCCAGCAGATTATAGTGCATGGTCAAAGGCAAGCTTAAAGTCGGCAAGTGATAGGAGAGGAAGCTGAGTTGTGGACGGTTAATGCATTGTGATGTGGTGTTCTTTAAAGAGCGGAGTCTTCAACTTTTTCCTAAATTAGAGCAGCTTTGGGGCAGTCCTGATGACTAGAGGGATGTTGTTCCAGATTATGGGTGTATAAACAGAAAATATCTGTTTTCTTATTTTTTCTTTTTTATACTTCTTAGTCTGCAGTCTGATGGTGTCCTGGCTGCAGGTGTGCCAAGAACCACCAGAGATGGTGAGCTTGTCTGCAAGATAAGTGGCGGCTGGTTGTGATGGCTTTGTAAATCATGAAGCTAGTTTTGAAGATGTTGCGGAGCGGCACGGAGAGCCAATGGGTTCCATCAGGGTGGGAGTGAAGTGATCATATTTCTTCAGGCCCTGGATGGGATGTGCTGTGGTATGTAGGATGCCAGTGTGAAGTCTGAGAGGCCTTGGAGTTGAACATTGCCACAATCCAGATGCACGAGAACAAGGGTTTGAACAGATGTTCTGAGTTCACTTTCTGGAAGAAATTGTTTGCCTTTCTTTGGAATAGAGAGCTGGTACCAGGCTGTTTTTGCTTTATGGCAGAGAGGTTGATTTCCAGGGTCAATCCAAGTGATTTCACAATTGATGAGGGTTGGGGTTCGAAACCGTCAAGGTTCAGATCACTGAGCCAGGTTTATACTGTATCTTGTTTGTTGTTCTTGGTAAACACTAGGAATTGTGTATTGGTTGGGATGGGCATCCAGGTCTGGATGATGTGCAAGCAGTGCTTGAGGAGTTGGATGTCTGAAACAGAAGAGACATTCAAGTAGAATTGCTTATCATCGGCATATTGATGAATCTTGATGCTGTTATCTGTGAGTAGAGCACCAAGCAGCTTTGTGTCATGTAAAGATTGAAGATGACAGTAGACACCCTGCCCCTGCCCTTACCCTGTACCTCTGTCCACTGACAGTTGGTGCCATGTGGCTCCATACTCACGCCGCTCTGGAAAAAATGTGAGGAGCCCATATAGGAACCACGCCCACGTACAGTTCCTTTCTTTCCGTACCACCAGATGCATATCCAGAGCTACTTTTCATCTCTTTCGAGACCAGTTTACCTGTCACCTCCCAAGGTGACAGTGTTTAAACCTTGTAGAGACTGTCACAAAGAAATGTCTGTGACAATCCCCATCAGGTTTGCCTGGGGTCAGTTCACAACTCTAAGGTCTGCAGTGACTGGGCGTCGATGAATATGAAGGCCATTTGGCAACGTGAGGCAAAGCTTTACATCACCAAGCATTGGAAGACCCCACGTTGAAACCAGTCCAAGTCTAAAGGTCAGTCTTGGTCCCATTCCCGGTCCAGAACTCGATCCTGAGGTTGATCGTCATTGCGCTCCACATTCTGGGGTGAGTTAAAGAAAAACATTAAAAAATCTAAGCAGAACTCTGCCCCTTCATGCCACTCTTGTACACCTGAGAATGCACGAGGGCTTCTTCATGCCTCTTGAGCTCTATCCCAAAGTTGGTCGACGTCGGGACCAATCCCGCAACTTGTCCCAGCACAACCTGAGCTTCTGGAGGCATCCGCGACACCAAGGCAGATAGAAGAGTTCTGCAAGACCATGTTGTTACTCTTTGGATTCCTTCCAACTTCCTCTGGCATGCCTGCAGGCTCACAAAGCCGAGAGGTTATCCAGTATTGCATCTTTCATAGATTCACATGCTTGAATCATCCCTGCCGTCAAGGTGGGAGTCTCACAGTAAAAATAAATAAATATATATATATATATAACAGTAGTAATACATATCATAATGCTATAATGGACTGCACCGTCACTGCAGTAACCCATTCCTGTCCTTTTGTAAAAAAAGAACCAAAGTTGAAAGACAGCCAATCAGGCTCTATCACCCTCTAGAACACTCCACAGAGAGGCAAGTCCCTCAGATTTTCTACCGCACGTCGTGTGATAGGGAGTCTCTCTGTGCTCTGCTCAGTTTTCTTTCATCTGTTGGATTTTGTGAGTACAGAATGTCTGATACTTCTAAAAAAGGATTATTCAGGCCTTGTGGGTCATGTGGGAAGAATAGGCTGCATTTTGAAGATCCCCACAAGGATTGTATTTATTGCCTTTATTCTTCTCATAAAGTTAAGGACCGTAGGATCTGCAGGACCTTTTCCTTCTAAGACCTTAAAAGACAGGGAAGGCAGATTATTTATTTGGCTAGAAAGGCTGAAATCAAGGACCTCTGTGGTGTCTGATGACGAGGACATTGGTAGTTCCCAGGCATCAGTCCATCTGGCAAAGAAAAGGGACAGGTCTGAGGAATCCCCTGAGGGACACAAGAAATATTCAGAAAAGTCCAACCATGAATCTTTGCATACTGCCTCTAAAAAAGGAAAGCTGCCATTCCCTTCTGAGGAGAAATCTGTGATAAAAACTGACTCAAAAACAGCCCCTAAGACTGCCTTCAAACAGCCTAAGACTCAGTCAGAGACTGTCAAGACCTCTTTGGCGTCGAAAAAGGCTTTGTCGACGATGAAACCACCTCTGGAGTTGGCACTTCAACATACCTCGTCGGCGCTTTCATCATCGACGGAACCATCGATGAAGACTGTGCCGTCGTCGACGATAACCTCTTCGCTGTTGGCGCATACACCGTTGACGAGGCCTCCAACGCCGACAACCTCCCCTTCCGTCAGCGACACGCCCGTCGTCGATGGTGCCTCCATCGTCGACTCCATCTCTGTCGACGACGACAACTTCGTCGACGACGACACCGTCGTTGACAACTGTCAAGTCAAGTCAATAAAACTTTATTCGGCCACATTATGACCATAAAAGTAGGTGTACACAAGGAATGGCCAATACAAATACATAGTAAAAACAGAAAATATAAAAAGCCATTAGTTAGCCCTTAAGTACATATGACATAATGTAATAAAACCTATACAACTGTTATGTCAACATCGGCGGTATCTGTTTCACCGTCGACGAACATCTCATCGACACCGCAAGGAAAAAGGCCTTCTTCATTGCAATTTACCCCAATCTTGTCATCCAGGTTCTCGTCGACGATCCTGTCGACGAGAGGTTTTTACCAGGACCCTTCTTACATCTCTCCTTTGCCTCCTAGTCATTTTTTGGAGGAATCTGAGGATGATGGGTTGTTCATTCCGGCCCGCAGCCCCTCTAAACTCCACGTGAAGTTTCAAGAAGAGGACGAGGAGGATGACTATTATGGCACTCACTACCATCAACCTATGGAAAGGCCACAAGTCTTGATGCCTCGTCAAGAGCCCATGATTCAAATGCCTGTGGCATTAGTACAGGACTTAACATCTATCCTGCAGGATTACCACACTCGTTTCCCCACTGCAGCAGGTTCTGTTGAAAGACAAAGTTCTCCTCCGCCTGCTTTAGATTCAGCAGCACCTTCGGTGCCCACGACGGAGGCTCAGGATCCTTTGCCTGTGCCACAAGATCAGAGCAAAACCAAAAGGGATGATGGACGGAGTGTTGAACATTGCAAGCACTCACCCCCAGTCAACTGATCTGGGTTTAATCCATCATCATTCTTTAGCTCACTCCGCCACCCCAGTTCAGACATGGCCATATGCAAATCAGTCTGACCCTGTGCCTCATGGGAACAGTCCAGCCCGAACTGCCAAGCCATGTCTTCCCTGGACCGGAAACAAGCATCCTGGGACCGGTTTCTGGCTTACAGCCGTCATCAGCCAGGCTATCTTGAATCCAGTGGCAAAGTGACAAGATCAGAGGCTGCAGGATGATGATACTGTCACTGAGGAAGGTGAAATTCCTAAGACACCTACTACCATAGATGAGTGGGAAGACTACTTAATTCCGACACCTTCTCCGCCGGCTCTTCAAGCAGTTGATTCTCCTCCTGAGGATATTGGGGGCTTTCATGCCATTATGGAGAGAGCGGCAAATCGATTCCACCTTCCCATGCCTGTTAAGCAGTCTGACTGTTTCTTGTATGATTTTAAGGACCAAAACAGAAAATCTGTCAGCGCAATTCCCATCATTGATCATATCTGGGAAGAAGGCGTTAAAATCATGAAAAACCCTACTCAGTGTCGGCAATACTTCCCAGAATCGACAAAAAATACAAGGCCCCCGACTATGCACCTGCATGCCTGATAGGGCAACCTAAGCCGGATTCTGTAATTTCCCAAGCTGCACAGCGGAGATCTAGGAATCCTTTGTTGCCCATTACTGCGCCAACCGATAAAGATGGAAGGCGGTTAGATAATATTGGGAAAAGATTCACCACCATGGCAGGTCCTTCAGTGCGTGCAGCAAATTCCTTAACCATTTTAGGGAGATACGGCCGCCAAATGTGGTCGGATGTTGCTCCGTACCTCAAGTTTTTGCCGGATGACAAAAAGCAAGATGCAAGTAAGATTCTACTTGAAAGGAAAAAGGGCAGCATCTGAAATTATTGACATCTCTATGGATTTGGTTTCCTTGGGTTTTCAACGACTAGCTGGAGCAGCAGTTCTCCGTCGCCAAGGATAGCTCAAGTCTACAACCTTTCGTCCTGAAGTAAAATCTTAGACATGCCATTCGATGGGGACGCACTGTTTGGCAAACACATTGACGACGCCTTACAGGAAATTAAGAAGGACACAGGCACAGCTATGGCTTTAGGAACGCTCCAGTATAGAAAGACACCTTTTCGAGGGGCCCGTGGCAGAGGGTCATACTCCTTTCGAGGGAGCTACCAGAAATACCAGCCACAGACTCACCAATATAGATATGGCTATCAACCACAACAATCGTATAGAGCCCCCCCTACTGCTGCTTACTCCAGACAGCAAAACAGAAGAAAGCAGCCCCCTCAGGCCAGAGACAATGCTAGAAAGCAGTGACACCTCCCCAGCACCTGCAACAATTCCCCACACATCAACCTCAATGCCACAAATGTTTCTTTACATTTCGACCAATGGAGGAAAATCACTTCGGACAAATGGGTCCTAGACATAGTAAAGTATGATCATACCCTGGAATTCATAAAGATCCCACCGCCTCTAAAGAAGCCTCTACCTCATCTCAATCTTCTCAGAAAAGAAGCCATGGTTATGCTCCAGAAGGGAGCTATAGAAAGAGTGCCTCACTCTCAGGTGGGGAAAGGTTTTTATTCCCGTTTCTTTCTGATAAAGAAAAAGGCGGGAGAGTGGAGGCCAATTCTAGACCTAAGAAAATTAAGCAAATATCTGCAGAAAAAGTCCTTCCGCATGGTCACTCTCCAGGAGATACTACCGCTCCTCAATCATGCGTATTTCATGACGACACTAGATCTGCAGGATGCATATATCCACTTCCCTATTCACCCCAAACATCGAATGTTTCTCTGTTTCACTGTGGCAGGTGGTCATTTTCAGTTCAGAGTTCTCCCTTTTGGTCAGCACCAAGAGTATTTACCAAGTGTCTGTCTCCAGTTGCTGCTCATCTCAGGCTGCAGGGCCTGCAGCTGTTCCCTTACCTAGACGACTGGTTAGTGAAAGCACCGTCTTTTCGTCAAGCGTCAAGAGCAACTTCAATTTGCCTTCAAATGTTTTGTTCCCTGGGGCTAACTCTCAATTTTCAGAAGTCAGTTCTGTATCCGTCTCAAAAGACGCTTTTTCTCGGAGCAGTCTTAGACACTATCCAAGACAAGGTATTCTTGTCCACAGAAAGGCAAACACATCTCATTTCTCTGGCAGCAAAGTTAAGAGGAAGAAAGTTTTCTTCTGTGAGACTGATAAAATCTCTACTGGGCATGATGTCCTCTTCAATTCTAATGGTACCTTGCTCTCGTCTCAGAATGAGACCAATACAAGAGGAACTAGACAATCAATGGCTTCAGGTGACAGGATCTTTCGACGACCTGGTACTAATAACTCCAGTCATGCAGTCAGCACTGCTTTGGTGGCAGCGCTCCAGCAATCTCTCAATAGGGCTAACTTTCCTTTCTCGGACACCGGATTTTGTCCTCACTACAGATGCTTCTCTAGAAGGATTGGGGGGCTCATCTTCAAGACCTCCGGATAAGGGGCAAGTGGTCCAAAGCGCTTTCAAAAATGCACATCAATTTTCTGGAGCTTCGAGACATTTCTCTAGCCTTGCAGGCTTTCCTCCCAAGGATTCAGGGATCCTCGGTTCTGATAAGGACAGACAATACCACATGCATGCATTACCTGAACAAAGAAGGAGGAACACGCTCCCACATCCTATCGCAGGAAGCACAGGAAATATGGAAGTGGCTTCTCTCTCACCACCTATGTATCAAAGTGGAACATCTCCCAGAAGTGAAGAACATTCTGGCGGATACCTTGAGCAGAACGTCCAACTCTTGCCACGAATGGGAGCTGGATCAGAATGTTCTTGAGTCCATTTTCCAGATGTGGGGCAAGCCCAACTTGGATGTCTTCGCTTCCGAGATGAATCAGAAATGTCAATTCTTTGCCAGCTGGGAGCCAGAAAAAGGTTCATGGGGAAATGCCTTTCTGATGAGGTGGACAGGGATCTTCGCCTACGCGTTTCCCCCTTTCCGTTAATTCCAAGGCTTCTGATGAAGTTGAAAAGAGAGCCATGCCAAATGATTCTCATTGCTCCACGTTGGCCGCGTCAGCACTGGTTCACAGAGCTTCTCCTGCTCTCAGAATGCAGACCTTATCGCCTTCCAGTATCTCCAACACTGTCAACATTGAGCAGGGGCCAGATTCTCCACCCACATCCAGCCCCGCTGCAGCTACATGCGTGGTTACTGAACTCGCTGTGTTCAGGGAGTTAGACCTGCCACAAAACTGTAGAGACATACTTGCTAAAGCAAGGTCACCGTCCACGATTAAAACTTACACTCTCAAATGGAAGCGTTTCAGTTCATGGTGCCTTCGTAACATTGTGCACCCACTTGAGTCTTCTCCAGATAAAATATTACCTTATCTACTATCCCTGGCAAATCCGGCCTTATGTTCACATCTATTAAATTACATCTGGCCACCATCTCTACTTACAGACGTTCCTCTGGAGGCTTATCTCTTTGTTCAAGTCAACTGGTAAAACAGTTTATGAAAGGACTTTTCAGAGTATACCCTCCTGTAAGAGCTCCTCCTCCAGAATGGAGACTTATCTGGTTCTGGCGCAACTTATGAAACATCCCTTTGAGACGATTCACAGAGCTGAACTCAAATACATTTCCTGGAAAGTTGCTTTATTGTTAGCTCTTACTTCTGCCAGGAGAATCAGCGAAATTCAAGCCTTTACAATTAAAGAGCCTTACCTTCGCTTTTCTAATGTAATGTAATGTAACTGTAACTTATAAAGCGTGAACTCATGCTCTAGGGCGTCTTGGCACTATCGAAGTCCGATTAGGCTGAGACAGTGTCGTGGTTGGATCAGGCAGATGTGCAGAAAACTTCTACTCCTGTGTGAAAAGCCAGGTCTTTAAGGCCTTTCTAAAGGAGAGTAAGGAAGGACCATTTTTTAATGTCAGTGGGAGACTATTCCAAAGCATGGCAGTGGCCCTAAAAAAGCTCTTTCCGCCCCAGGTGGCTTTCCTAAATGGGGGGACAATCAGGTTCCTGGCGGAGCCTGATCGAAGTGTCCTATGACTATGTTCTCCTTAGAACGAATCCTGTTTTTATTCCAAAGGTACCATCAACTTTCCATCTTAATGAGCCGGTTATTCAACGAACATTCTTTCCTAATCCTAATTCCCCGGCTGAAAAGGCACTTCATACACTGGATATAAAGAGATGCCTCAAATTTTATCTTTCTCACACTAAGACCATCCGGAGATCTGATCAATTGTTTGTATCCTATGGTGCGCAAAAGCCAGGTATGGCAGTGACTAAAGCAACGATTGCAAGATGGATTGCAGCGGCTATTCATTTTTGCCATACTAAAGCAGGCAGTCCGCTTTCTGTCAAACCTAAGGCTCATTCCACGAGAGCAGTGTCATCCTCAGCGGCGCTTTTTGCTGGAGTGCCATTGGATCAAATTTGCCGTGCCGCAACATGGAAGAATGTGCATACATTTACACAGCATTACTGCTTGGATTTGGCTACGGAGGCAGAAGCAGCTGTAGGACAAGCAGTATTATGTAATCTTTTCCAATAAGGAAGCCTCTGTTTTGGAGGTGATTATTTATTGAATGCTAAAATTGATGTATTTGCTTCACATATTATTGCTGGTTTATGTTCTCTTTATGCATACATGCTTCTTTTCATATTACATTGCATATGTCGTAGATATGTACATGTATATATATTTATGAGGTATCTATTTGCCATTCATATGATACCCACCATCCTGTAAAATTAAATAGTTTAACTGCTAGCTATTCTGATTCAAGGATGTGAATCTATGAAAGATCCAATACTGGATAAGAAAACGAGTTACTTACCTGTAACTTCAGTTAGCCAGTATTGGTATCTTTCATAGATTCACATGCGACCCACCCTCCTCCCCGGAAAGGCTTCCCTTATTACTGATATATTACTCTTGTCACTTGTGCTGGAAAATTTGAGGGACTTGCCTCTCTGTGGAGTGTTCTAGAGGGTGATAGAGCCTGATTGGCTGTGTTTCAACTTTGGTTCTTTTTTACAAAAGGACAGGGATGGGTTACTGCAGTGACTGTGCAGTCCATTATAGAATATTATGATATGTATTACTACTGTTATATATATATTTATGTTTACCGTGAGACTCCCACCTCGATGGTGGGGATGATTCAAGCATGTGAATCTATGAAAGATACCAATACTGGATAACTGAAGTTACAGGTAAAGTAACTCGTTTTTTTCTCCATCTGGGATACTGCCGGCAGGTTCACCCTTGGCACCAGTTGGACTCTCTGAACCCATCACCCATCCTCTACTGATGCCTTGGCTGGCTCCACCTCCAGTACCACGTTTCACGCCGGTTCCCAGAACTTTGATGTCGATGCCAACGCCATTAATGCCAGAAGGCAAGGCACAACCAATTGTTCTCTCTGACTCCGATGCTGCATGGCTGCAAAGTCAGCCAAGGGTTTCTGGGTTGGGGCAGCCACCTGGGAGAGGTGGAGATCAGAGTTCTCTGGTGACTGCCCAGCTCCACATCAAACTTCTGGAGCTGAGAGCCATCTGCTTAGCACTGAAAGGTGGTTAGATAAAATATTGAGATTTTTATATCGGGAGACAGAAATATCAGGGAAAAATATTGTGATACAAAAATATCATGATGCAGAAATATCGCTGTCAGGAATATTGTTTTTTTAGGTAAGTAATATTGTTGTTAAGAATATTGTTGTTAATATTGTTTTCAATAATATAGTTGGAAAAAATATTGTTTTTTAATTATGTTAATGTGTCTTGGTTTATATATTAATTTTATGTGTTATTATTGTTTTTATAATTGTTATTAATTTATTTAAATATAGTTTGTAACTTTAAGTGATTTAGTTTTTTTAATTTAATTGCTAATAGTAATTTCTAGTGTTGTAGTGGGTTGTTGCATTTGTAGAGGAATAGGGTGGGAAGTTAATTAAGTAATAATTAATTATTTATTAATTAATAATTTTTAAGTGTAGGCCACGGGACTCTGTTGCAGTATCCCCCCACTATTTGCCTGGTATCTGGTGCAACTTTACTGAAAGTGTACTGGGTTCCTGTTAACCAGGTCCCCAGTTCCAGGGTTCTTTCCCTAAACTGTACCATTGTTCCACAATTGGAACCCCCTTAGGATCCCTGTAAGTCCCTAGTAAGTAGTACCTCTGGTACCTATGGCCTTGGAACTAAAGAAGGTCCCTAAAGGCTGCAGCACAAATTGTGCCCCTCACCAAGCTCATGTAAGTTGCCATTGCAGCCTGCGTGTCTTGGTGCAGAGAAAAACAAAGAGTCGACATGGCACACACCCCTGTGTGCCATGTCAGCAAACACTGCATGTGGTATAGGTAAGTCACCCCTACAGCAGGCCTTCGATTTACAAGGAGGCCTTAGACACAGTACTGCACTTGTTATGTGTTTGGGATCTCGATAATGTGGTGCAATGATCATGGGATAAAGACCTCCTATTTCCCAAAATAGTGAATAAATTCACATATACAGCAAGATGATCAGCACACACTGTATTCACAGACACAAATTAAATCGTAGGAATCATTATTCTCATTGCAGTCAAATTCAAGAAATTTCATGGAGACATGTAATCAAATTTTCAATAATCCTTTATTCTTTTTAAATTCTTCACGGTGTAGCCAACGCGTTTCGTCCCTTCACGGGACTTCTTCAGTGCTCAGTCACGTGATAAATTTCTTAATATGATATGTTGTCTCCGATGTATGAGGAAATACAATTCTTGTTCTGCTCAGTAAGTTTTTTTTTTTATTATTTGTTTATTAGCATTTTTTAATAAAACATAACAATCATTCATAAAACAACAAACAATTCTGGTGCACTATTATTTTGAAAAATCCCAAATTGTACCTTATAGCCATTAGTTAATAGCTTACAGTCATGATGTGTCTGTGATCATGTGTCAGCTTAATCATCTAGCATGCATTGATAGTGTTCCAGAGGTGACAACCCTGACAGCAATCACATATTAGTCATCCATCCCCAATTCCTCACCCAATGTATATACCTTATCATTTGTTATGATTTCACACTCCTTCAGGGGGTTCGCATCCATCCGACCCGCGTCAGTTACATTCAAATGTTCCCGGACCCAGTCAACAAATGGTTCCCATATTTCCCGGGTCGAGAAGCAGGGGGCATCAAGTCCCAGAAAGTGGCTAGCTGGTTTTGGCCATATGTCGCCTCCCTGACCCATTCCATCAGTGTAGGCCTACATCTTCTTCCCCAGTGTACTGCAACCTGCCGCTTAGCAAATAGTAATAGTAGGGCATGTAATTTCCGCTTCCTTATGTTTGTGTCCTTTACGTATCCCAGTAGGCCCAACAGTGGAGATGGCTGCAGGGACAAGCCCAATATTTGATTAATGGATCTAAAGACCTGTGACCAGAAATCCGACAACTCGGAACAATCCCACGCCATGTGGAGAAAAGAAGCCGAAGATGCCCCACATCGCCAACAGGTGTCATCCTCTCGCAATCCCATACGTTTTAATCCAGCGGGTGTCCTGTAAAACCGGTGTAGGAATTTAAAGTGGATGAGTCTAAGCTTGTAATTGGGCGACAGCTCAGTTAGCTGTTGGCAGCAGTATATCCATTGGTCCTCAGTCACAGGGGGGTTCAGTTCGGCATTCCATCGTCCCAATGCAGTCGGACGCGCCACAGGGGCATCAGCTTGCATAGTTTTGTAAAGTTTGGTTACCAGTCGGCGTGGAGAAGGCGATCTAAGCAAGACCTCCAGTGCTAGTAGTGTGGGCGGCGGGGCCGGAAATGCGCTGTGTAAAGCATGACAGGAAGCCCGTATCTTGTGGTACAAGAAAGCTTCCCCGAATGGCACCACCTGTCCCTCCTCCGCAGTGGGAGGAGCCCGAAAAGCATCCTCCGGGTAGAGATCTGCAAATGTATGTAACTTCATTTTTTGTGCTATTCTTTTGCTCAGCTCATCTTTTATACTGGGCAACATCGGATTTTGGGCCAGGGGGATAGCTGGGGCGTACAGTATCTGGGCACCCGCCCGTCTCCTCAGACCATCCCAGGCCCAGCGCAGGGTCGCAGTAGTGTCAACATCTGTTGTTGAGCGACGATATGGTTGGTATAGTGCAACCGACAGTGGTATAGGCGCCATTGCATCCCTCTCCACCGCCACATGTGGTTGGTAAGGCGTTGGGTATACCCAATGGTGTAAGAAGTGCGCTTGTGCACATAGTGCATACAGTTTCATATCTGGGGCTCCCATTCCCCCCTGCCTCAGTGGTAAGGTCAGCAATTCCCATGATATACGGGCTTGACCCCCGGCCCACACCAGAGAAATGAGCAATGAGCGTAATGTTGTAAAAAATGATTGCGTCAGCATGAGTGGCAGGTTTACAAAGAGATACAGGAATTTTGGCAATATCACCATTTTTGCCAGAGAAATTCTACCCGCCAGTGATAAAGGAAGCCTGGCCCACACAGCCACCTTCTCCTCCAACCAGGTAATGGTCCTTCCATAGTTTAAGGTCCACAAGTCCTGTACATTACGGCTTATCCATATCCCCAAATATTTCACCTTCTCTTGTTCCCATTTCAGCGGGAACTCAGAGGTCACCCTGTCAGTCGCGTCCGTCAACGGAAATATCAATGACTTTCCCCAATTTATTGATACCCCAGCCAGCCCTCCAAACTGGATGAATTCTCTCAATACAATGTCAAGATTTTTTGCCGGGTCCACTATGTATAGGGTGACATCATCGGCATATAAAGATATCAGTAGGCTTCTAGAGCTAAATCCTATTCCCTTGTCGGTGTGGTGTTGACGGACTCGTGCCGCTAGAGGCTCCATCGCCACCGCAAACAGCAGTGGGGACAGGGGGCATCCCTGCCTCGTGCCTCGCGTGATCGAAAATGGTGCTGACAGGAGACCATTCGCCCTGACTCTAGCTTTGGGTTCGGTATATAACAATTTAATCAATCCAATAAAAAGCGGGCTGAAGCCAATGCGTTCGAAGATCCCAAAAGGTACGGCCACTCTAGAGAGTCAAACGCCTTTGTCGCGTCCAAAAAAACCCCTGCAGCCTGGACCTCCGGGTGTAAGTAATGTAGTACCGAAAACACTGTCCTAAGATTGTGAGATGTAGATCTGCCTGGTATAAAGCCCGATTGATCGGGTCTGGCAATTAACGGGAGCATAGGTTGCAGTCTGTTCGCAATCAGTTTTGCCAGGATTTTAACGTCAACATTTAGAAGCGACAGGGGGCGGTATGAGTCAGGGTCCGTTTCGGGTTTCCCCGGCTTCAGCAGTGTAATTATAATCGCTTCTCTCATGGATGGCGGAAGCACCCCGATTCCTGGGCCTCAGCGTATACAGCCAGAAGTCTGGGCGCCAGCTCTTCCACATAAGTCTTATAAAATGAGGTTGTCAACCCGTCCGACCCAGGGGCCTTACCGGAGGGCAAGCCTTTGATCACCTCCGCCACATCAAACACCGTGAAAGGTAGATCCATATACTCCCTATGTTTTTGGTTGAACCAGACTAATTCCAGCGAATCTAGAAACGGCTTCATACCCTCCATGGAGGTCGATTGCTGTGTAGTATATAATTGAGTGTAAAAGGATGTAAATTCCTCGAGGACTGCTGTCGGGCCTCGAACTATGCCCCCGTCCCCGGTGATCAATTCAGGTATGTGGGCCGTAGGTTTCGCCTGACGGAGCATGCCAGCCAGTGTCCGACCTGGTCGATCGCCCTCCCCATATCTACGCGCTTCTGCATATTTCCCCAGAAATTTCACCTCCCTCTGTGCTTCCTCACTATATTCTAGCAATTTAGCCTTCAATTGGGCCAGATCCACCGCCGCATTCCCTAGATAAAACCTCTCTTCTAATTCCTTTATTTGTGTTTCTATGACGGACAGAGTTGTGCGTATAGCTTTGAGTACCCCAGCCTGTCGTGATATGCATTTTCCCCTTATCACCACCTTAAACGCCTCCCATAACGTAGCCTCTGTGTCAACCGTCCCTGAATTAAGCGCATAATAGTCAGTGATATCCGTGCGTATCTCCTCCCTGAAGGCGTCATCAAGTAGTGCATGCGGGGGCAGCGTCCACGTGAATTCCCTGCGTATGGTGTCTGGGAGTGTCAGGCTCATTAAACAGGGGGCGTGGTCCGACAATGTACGCGGCAAATGCCTCACTTCCACCACCCAGCTCGCTATATCCCTCGTCACAAGCCAGTAATCTAGCCTGGACCAGGCTCTGTGGTGTTCGGAGAAACAGGTCCCTTCCCTAGTGTGTGGATTATGTAATCGCCAAATATCAATCAAATCACCATCTTCTACTATAGCGTTTAGCATTTTTCCAGTGGCAGCATGATGCACCCGCGCCGCACCCTGTCTATCCAAGTCATCCCTTAACACAGCATTAAAATCACCCCCCCATAAGATCGTAGTGCATCCCGTCGCCTTAATCTTGGCCCAGAGTTCCTGAAAAAACTCAGGGGAGTCTACATTGGGGCCATATATCGCAACCAGGACCATGTATACCCCTCCCAGCATGCCCGCCAGTATAACATATCTACCATTTGGGTCTGTGTGCAGTTCCTTTTCCTTCCAGTCAGTACCTCGCTTGATCAAGACTGCTACCCCACGTGCATAATTCGAATACACCGCCGAATAAACCGGCCCCCATCTAGTATGTTTCAATCGCGGGGATGGTGTGACATTTAAATGCGTCTCCTGCAACATACATATATCTATATTGTGCCTAGCTAAATAAGCATGCACCAATCTGGCCTTTCTATTGTCATTTATACCTCTGATGTTCCACGATAGACAGTTTATCCTGGGTTCAGCATGCAGGTTGTATCAACAGACCCGTTCACACAACAACATCGCATATATATAGGTAACATTAGTGCGGATGTAGATAGCGACCTGTAACATTGCAGTGCACCAGTAACACAACTAATAACGCTCCCCCCCCACCACCCCCCACCCATACCAACCCCCCAATCAGGTTGAAGTGAACCCCCCCCAAACAAACCACCAACATAAAAATCGCTGGGAAATTTCCCGTGGGGACGTGTGATTGCCAGCTCTCGTCCCTACCGTGGCAGGGTGGCCGAGAAACTGCAAGGGAGCTAAACCTGTAGTGCAATAAATTGTTAGAATTTACGTTACCCAGCAGTTTTCGAAGCATACCTTTC
Organism: Calotriton arnoldi; assembly: GCA_963921515.1. Lineage (NCBI taxonomy): Eukaryota > Metazoa > Chordata > Amphibia > Caudata > Salamandridae > Calotriton > Calotriton arnoldi. The sequence goes on from CAWUFW010014622.1 coordinate 267,597, forward strand.
CATGCTAGCCCTACAGGATCAAATGGCATATTTTGGTTATTGGAAAGCTAGGCGTGTACAGTTTTGGGGTGTGTCCGCCTCCCCCATCACCACTCCCCCGATATAAGGACCTCTGTACAGTAGTACTCCGATTGCATATTACCCCCAGTATCCATAGGGGCTACCGCCCATTAGGTTCACAGCAGTCAGCTGGAGTGATGCACAGTACATCACGACAGCTTATTACTAAGAGGGGAAAGATAATGCAGAATAATATGTCCTGTGTGTTGTTTTTGGCTCTGATGGCGTTACAGTTAGTCATTGTCACTTAGCTGATGTCCAGGTGGTTCCTCCGCACTGGGTTTGGTCTTCGTACGCCTGCCTCCCACATGTTTAGCGAATTTAAGCGCAGACTTAGCGTCCGTAAAAAATGCGCCGACCCCTCATATGACACTTTGAGTTTTGCAGGGTATAACAGCGAGTATGGGATCTGTGCCTGCAGCAGGAGTCTCTTCGCGGGTAAAAATTCGCGACGGGCCGCATGCACTGCTGGTGTGAAGTCCGGGTAGAATGCGATCTGGTTGCCTTGATGTGTGATGGTACCCATGCCTCGTGCCAGGCGCAGCACCGTGTCCCGGTCCTGATAATTTAAAAGTCTCGCCAATATGGGCCTAGGCGTAGCCCCCACTGGTGGCCTGGGGCCCAACGTACGGTGAGCCCGTTCCACCGCAAACACTGGCGACAGCTGTTCGGCAAACTGCGCACCCAGGAGCTCCGACACGTACGCCTCCATCTTCCCCATGGCTGTGGTCTCAGGAATGCCCGTGATACGTAGGTTATTGCGCCTCGATCTCGCCTCTAAATCCTCATTCTTAGCGCGGATAACATTTAGCAGCTTGTCCATTTGTAGCAGTTGGTCTTTGGTCTCTGTTTGGAACTCATGGGTGTCGATCTGTTTATTTTCCAACACATCCAGTCTCTGCTCATGGGCTCCCACCTGTGTTTTCACAGACTCCATTTGGGACGTCAGCGTATCTAGTTTCGCATCTATTGTGCGGAGGCTCGAACGCATCTCCAGCATCAACGTGCGCAGATCTTCACCTTGGTCTCCCATTTGTCCCTCCGGAGATCCACCTGCGGCGGAATCCGGATCCGCTTCTGTCAGGCGGGTCGTCCGCCGCTGATCAAAACTGATCTTAGGCTGTTTAGCGTCCTGTTTCCCCATGGTGTGAGTTACTGTACAGTGCAGCTCTGGTAAAGACAGGACCAGCTGCACTACACGTCGCAGATATAGTATGGGCCTCACACCGCTTACGGCCTATGTGATCGTCGTGTGTCTATCAGATGCGTCACAGTGGTATCTTCCACCCAGGCCCAACTCCAGGCCTCACCTCGCACCTTATATTCACTCCGGAGTGCAGTTCTTCCACGTCCAGCGACCAGCGCCACACCGTGTTTCATGCAGGGTTCGCTTCCAATGACAGTGCAGGCTTCTTATTTGCACACCTCGGAGCCTTCCGACCGCACCCTCGTGCCTAGGCCGCACAGGTTCACTGCCCAGCGTCTCGGTGCGAGCCCAGCCGCGTGTAGTCGGGGCCCCAACCTCACCAGCACAGGGGAGCAATCACCACGCGGTCCGCTTCCGCATCGGCAAATCCGACACCAGGTACCGCGCCCTTGTCGTGCCTCCACAATGGTCCACTTCTGTCTTCTTTCACAGATACCCCTGATCGCAGCGCTGTCCTCGTTGTGCAGCAGCCTCTACCACAGTCTGCAACCGCTCAAAATGGTGCCCGCTAGCTCTCACCTCGGGTCTCCGCAACGGAGCCTAACCCCAGCTCTATCATCAGGGGATAGTCCGCCCGGTTGAGTGGTGCCTCCGCGGTCCGGTTCTGTGCGATTTTCGGGCGATTAAGCTGGACGCTTTGCAGGCCTCTGTTGAAGCCGCGGCCTCCCGTAGATCTTGTCGCCGTCTCGCCTCACCCCTGAACTTGCCGCTACCTCCGCTTGCCGCTGCCGGAGTTGCCACTTCCCTCAGAGGCGGCCGCGGCGGTCCGGAATTACACCGCTGGGTTCCCCAAAGATTCCGCTTCCACTGAAGCGCCAAATGCACTGTGGTAGCTCCCACAGATATGCGGATTAGTGCAGGATAACTTCCCGGCCGGCGGAGCTCACTCACAGAGCAGCCATTCCGCGGCTCGGCAAACCACGCCCCCTGTTCTGCTCAGTAAGTTGATGACTATCAAGTCCAGAGCTTCCAATTAGAAAATTTCTTTCTTGTCACAGTATCTCAGGCCAATGTCGGCCACCACATCTTACGTCCGCGGTATTGGAGACAGACTGTCCCCCCCCCCCTGAATGGTCTCCGTGTGTGGTGTCAAAAACCCCATGTGTGGGCACATCTGCATGAGTGGATGTGTCCCTGTGATATCTAAGCAGAGCCTTAGATATTACAAGTGCAGAGGGAAGCCATGATGAGTACGTAGACTGAACATTCGTGATTACGAGTTCCCCAGATACATGATGCCTTCACTATACCCCAAGGTGTTTGGTAGTAAACACCTTGTCTTGATAAACCCACACTGATGCCAGTAGCGGATTTATTAAGCAGCTTCTCCCAGAGGGCACCTTAGAGGCACCCCTGAATACCTACCAACTACTAGTGTGTTGACTGACTGGTCTCGACAAGCCAGCCACCATAGGCAGGTTTCTGACCTCCTCAGGTGAGAGCCTTCTCTCTCAGAGACCAGGAAAAAGGCCTGCTCTGGGCGGAGGTGTTCCCACCTCCTTCGTGCATGATGTGCATTCCAGGGCGGGAAGCATCAAAGGCCCTGCCACCTTTGTCATGCGATCCAGGCCTCTCCAGATAGTGGAGAGGCCCACCCCCTGTCCTGCTCCCACTCTTGGTGGCAAGACAGGTGGGAAAATTAGTAAGATTAGGAGGTGTGCCTACATTCAGCCAGCACCACCCCTAGGGCGGGCCAGAAGATGTGAACCCACTTTTCATATTCCTCCATCTTGTTTTGGATGGAATTAGCATTCTAGGGTCAGGGCTATGCCCACTTCCCACAGGAAGTGGTCATATAGAGGATGTCGGCACCCTAAAGGTAGGTAGTCCATTGGCTACTACCTGTCACTCCCCTTAAAGGCCCCTAAATTGAGTATTTAGTTGGTACCCCTGAACCCAAGAACTCAGATTCGACAGATCAAGAGAAGAATGAAGAAGAAGAGTCACTGTCTGGCCAGAACTGCAGCAGAACTGTGGACTTTTGGCGCAAACCCTGCCCTTCCCTCAGCCCTCTCTTGACAGTTGCGACAGAGTGACTCGTCCTGCCAGCTGGAGGACTACCAAAGCCTTGGGTAGCCTGCCAGCACTTCAAAAATCGCCTGCAGTCTCCCTTGGAGTAGAGGGGCTACTCCCCTGCAGTCCACAGGCACTGACAAACAGAGTCTTGTCCACTCCCTTTCAGCTCCCTGGCCCGACCGATGCCACAGATGACCAGGAGAAGGTACTCGTGCTCTGGAAGGTCAGATCTGTCTCCCCACCAAGTGTGAAGACACCAGGACCAACCAGAGTCGAACAGCACCAACCGCCAGGGTACTGGACGTCCTGCACCAAATGCCAACAGTGAGAGTCCAGTCCAGATTCCCACTGCACCAGGAGCAAGCAGCCGTTGAGGGACATCAGCATCACTGAGACCCACTTCTTGAGTGGCCCAGTTGCCTTGATTTTGCCCTTGCCAGCTGTTTGTCCCTGACTGCGAAGAGCATCTCTGCACACCCAGTTCAGCCAACCTAACCACACTGCACCCAAGCCACCCGGCCTGGGTCCCGACAAACCGGCTGTGCCCTCTTGTTCCAAGTCCCCTTGTGACCTAGTCCCCTGTTTGGGAGCTCATATATAAAAAGAAGTGTTATTTTTCTAAATAACTTGATTTATTCTTTCAGTGTGTGTCTCATTTATTGCCTCTGTGAGTACAACAAATGCTTAGCAATATCATCTGTTAAGTCTAACTGCTCGCCCACACTGCCACAAAAGAGAGTGTTAGTATTATCTGCTTTAGCCTCTGTAAGCTAATTGGGGACCCACTGGACTCTCTACACAGTGTACTTCTGTTTAGTACACTATGGGGTCGATTCCGATCTCGGCCGGTAGGGCACCTAACAGTATTCGTCCGGAAAAAATACCAGCCGAATGCGTGTTTCCCGACCGATTCGTACACTCGTCCGGACGAACAAGTACGAAGCGTATAACAACTCAGTTTCCGAGCGAGCCGTACTCACCCAATCCAGCTCATGTTCCCCGCCCGAGCCGGATCCGTGAACGCCGAATCGAGCCGCACGGAAGCAAATACACAGCACCTTCCGGCCGGACTAGTACGATGCGCAATCCGTACGCGCCGAACCCGTCGCTACGTCCGGCACGTTTGAGCATCCGGGCGAGCCGTACATAAGCTCCGTTTCACGCCACAAGACGATCCACGGCTACGAGACGAACAAGCCTGCTACGAGTACGACTCGAAGACACGAGAAACCCGAACGAGATGATCCAAGCATGAATCCCATTGCGCAGGTCCTACCTATTCTCTACATCTATTACCGGGACCGGCACGGACGCGTACGGCGCAGACGGTAAGTCAAACACCAACAATACAAACAAACGACACGTACCCGAAATATGTCACACACACATAGGGATGCACAAATAACGTACACTAGCAACAGCAGAACCATAGGGGTGGGATGGCCAACACCAATGCCATACACACCCATAGGGGGATGGATGCCTACCACCAACACCACCCTACCACCACCCCTACTCAGGGGGCCTGGATGCCTGCCACTACTACCATCCCCACCCTTAGGGGTATGGATGCCTACCACCATCACTACTCAGGGGGGCATGGATGCCTACCACTACCACCACCCCTACTCAGGGGGGCCTGGATGCCTGCCACTACTACCATCCCCACCCTTAGGGGTATGGATGCCTACCACTACCACCATCACTACTCAGGGGGGCCTGGATGCCTTCCACTACTACCATCCCCACCCTTAGGGGTATGGATGCCTACCACTACCACCACCCCTACTCAGGGGGGCCTTGATGCCTGCCACTACTACCATCCCCACCCTTAGGGGTATGGATGCCTACCATTACCAGCATCACTACTCAGGGGGGGCTGGATGCCTACCACTACTACCATCCCCACTCATGGGGGGATGGATGCCTACCACTACCACCACCCCTACTCAGGGGGGCCTGGATGCCTGTCACTACTACCATCCCCACTCATAGGGGGCTGGATGCCTACCACTACTACCATCCCCACTCATGGGGGGATGGATGCCTACCACTACCACCACCCCTACTCAGGGGGCCTGGATGCCTGTCACTACTACCATCCCCACTCATAGGGGGATGGATGCCTACCACTACTACCATCCCCACTCATGGGGGGATGGATGCCTACCACTACCACCACCCCTACTCAGGGGGCCTGGATGCCTACCACTACCACCACCCCTACTCAGGGGGCCTGGATGCCTGCCACACTACCATCCCCACCCTTAGGGGGATGGATGCCTACCACTACCACCACCCCCACTCAGGGGGGGCTAGATGCCTGCCACCACCACCACCCCTACTCAGGGGGGGCTGGATGCCTGTCACTACTACTACCAACCCCACCCGTAGGGGGCTGGATGCCTGTCACTACTACCATCCCCACTCATGGGGGGATGGATGCCTACCACTACCACCACCCCTACTCAGGGGGGCCTGGATGCCTACCACTACCACCACCCCTACTCAGGGGGCCTGGATGCCTGCCACCACTACCATCCCCACCCTTAGGGGATGGATGCCTACCACTACCAACACCCCCACTCAGGGGGGCTAGATGCCTGCCACCACCACCACCCCTACTCAGGGGGCTGGATGCCTGTCACTACTACCATCCCCACTCATGGGGGGATGGATGCCTACCAGTACCACCACCCCCACTCAGGGGGGGCTAGATGCCTGCCACCACCACCACCCCTACTCAGGGGTCCTGGATGCCTACCACTACCACCACCCCTACTCAGGGGGGCCTGGATGCCTGCCACTACTACCATCCCCACCCTTAGGGGGCTGGATGCCTGTCACTACTACCATCCCCACTCATGGGGGGATGGATGCCTACCACTACCACCACCCCCACTCAGGGGGGGCTAGATGCCTGCCACCACCACCACCCCTACTCAGGGGGGCCTGGATGCCTACCACTACCACCACCCTACCACCACCCTACCACCACCCCTACTCAGGGGGGCCTGGATGCCTGCCACTACTACCATCCCCACCCTTAGGGGTATGGATGCCTACCACTACCACCATCACTACTCAGGGGGCCTGGATGCCTGCCACTACTACCATCCCCACCCTTAGGGGTATGGATGCCTACCACTACCACCACCTCTACTCAGGGGGCCTGGATGCCTGCCACTACTACCATCCCCACCCTTAGGGGTATGGATGCCTACCACTACCACCACCCCTACTCAGGGGGCCTGGATGCCTGCCACTACTACCATCCCCACCCTTAGGGGTATGGATGCCTACCACTACCACCATCACTACTCAGGGGGCTGGATGCCTACCACTACCACCACCCCTACTCAGGGGGCCTGGATGCCTGCCACTACTACCATCCCCACCCTTAGGGGTATGGATGCCTACCACTACCACCATCACTACTCAGGGGGGCTGGATGCCTACCACTACCACCACCCCTACTCAGGGGGGCCTGGATGCCTGTCACTACTACTATCCCCACTCATGGGGGGATGGATGCCTACCACTAACACCACTCCTACTCATAGGACGGGTAATGCATGACACAACTATCATACTCCCACATAAGGAATGACAGAAGATTACATCCCCCCAACACCATGACAAGTGTGTGTAGTCTGTGTCAAATGCCTACAACACTGAACATGACATTGAACATACAATGTGACCCCCTAGCACATGTGTCACACAGAAATGTGTGTGGCCTCCACAATGCAAGCCGACCATGGCCACTGTGGCAATGGGCTCGAACACCCCATCACCACAGTGACCAAAAGGGAAGTGTGCTATCCATAGCTGATGCACATTTTGAACAGTGTGGCAATGTGGCCTAAAGCCCCATCACCACAGTGACCAAAAGGGAAGTGTGCTATCCATAGCTGATGCACATTTTGAACAGTGTGGCAATGGGGCCTAAAGCCCCATCACCACAGTGACCAAAAGGGAAGTGTGCTGTCCATAGCTGATGCACATTTTGAACAGTGTGGCAATGGGGCCTAAAGCCCCATCACCACAGTGACCAAAAGGGAAGTGTGGTGTCCATTGCTGATGCACATTTTGAACAGTGTGGCAATGGGGCCTAAAGCCCCATCACCACAGTGACCAAAAGGGAAGTGTGATGTCCATAGCTGATGCACATTTTGAACAGTGTGGCAATGGGGCCTAAAGCCCCATCACCACAGTGACCAAAAGGGAAGTGTGGAATCCATAGCTGATGCACATTTTGAACAGTGTGGCAATGGGGCCTAAAGCCCCATCACCACAGTGACCAAAAGGGAAGTGTAGTCATGGTAAAAGCTGCCAAAGCCAAACTGCATGGATGAATCCTGGTCACACAACAACAAACACATCAGTGGCATAGTAGTGCTTGTGTCCCATAGCAACATAGATTGGTCGAGGGAAACAGTGCAGTGTCACTGAAACATCGTTTTGGCCATGTGCATACAAACATCACCCATGGGGGCCCACATTGTCAACATTCACAAATAACACAATGACAGAAGTGACCATCATAATGCTGACCCACATATCTGCACCAATGGACACACAAATGTATATATCCTGTGGAGACTGTAGATGTCAGGTGAACAAATGGCAGCAATGGGACATACAAACCATGATTATTGTGCTGACTGATGACCTAGGAGTCCCAGGGACAGCAGGGGAAAGCCACCAAACAACATACAGCCAATGGCACACTCAAGATATGCCAATGCAGTGGTGCAAAGGCACAAACACAAACAGGCAGACTCACACTGCATATCAAACACAACAGGTGATGGGGGGTGTGCCAGTGTCCCCAGGCAACCACACAACACATGAGGAGGCCTGAATTCCAACCACACAGATGTGTATACAGTGCCATACAAAAGTTACTCATGGATCGGATACCCCTATGTGGGCAATCAGGCATTGTTAGATGAGAGGGAGCACAAATTACACATGTCACACAAGCTTGTAGGAACAGCAACTAACACAGCAAGAGACAGACCCACCACAGCACTACCCCCAGGGACCCCACATTGTGCTGACACTAGCCTGCATGATAATCCCACTGTGATGACAAAGTTAGATGTCGTTCACACTGTGAACCACAGCCATGTGTCCTGAGCAACTAACTACCATCACACCTACACAAGCTCCAATCAATCAGCACGGCCTGCCAGCCAAGGCCAATATGGAGGTAGGGGTCTAGCCGTGCAACAACTCACTTTTGCACACACTCAACACCACACACCCTGATCTCCACCAATGTGCAGCAGTGAAGCTCACATGGACTGGTGACATTGGACATGCACCCATGACAATACCAGGGGTGGTGGTGGGAACTAAGGTGCAGAAACCCATCACACATGGCCAGTCAACAAGACTCGTCAATGTCTGACACACAGCACAGTATGCCGTACATGGGCATGATGTGAAATCCACCACAATCAATGGGATCCTGGCCATAGTCACACACCAACGAAGAAGCCAAGGTGACACACGAAGAACACACGTACACAACTTCCAACATTGCAGCTCTGACCCTGAGGAGTGGCAGCAGTCACACACACAACGTGTCACAATCACTGAAAGCTACCACAAACTGTAAATCACATGACTCGTGTAAACAACAAGTGCCAAGGGGAATCCTGAATGTGTCCCATCTGCGTTTGCCCACATCCCCAGCCCTGACAACAAAGAAAACCTGGTATGACAACCTCATGAACATTAGTTTGCCATGCACCCACATCACGGAGAAACCAGGTCCAAGATGCTGGATGAACACAGAACAACTCAGCAAGCATCACAAACAGGAACATCCCTAGGGACACAGCCTGTGTAGGAAAAGGGAAGGGAACACGCACAGACATGCTTACACAACACACAACACAGGCCCACGCAATGTCACCGGATTACACACTGCCATGAGGGCACTCCACTCCTGTGGAAGGTCCGCTGTGCCAAACCTTGTCTGTGCACGACCCAAACATGTCAGCAGAACACTCCGTCAGTGAGTCAACAACAACAACACACAGAAGGCTCTGCTCACATCAGCCTGGGTACGGGAGTGTCACGTCAGTCATCTACACACACACAAAACACGTGTCAAGCAAGTTGCATTGTATACACAGATGAGTCCTTCGACATTGATGTGCAAAACTGCATGTCCAGTGGAGCTGGGCACACAGTCAGGGAAATCGGAACATTGAACAGTGGTAAGCCCACCAGATGTGCATCAGTGTAAGACAAAGATGTTCATTTACAAATGCAAAATGGACATCCCTGTGTCAAATGCTGAACATTACACCCTCAGACTGTAGCAAAGGATGCCATAGATCCAGACTACAACAGGACACATATCCCATGGACCACATGGAGTCCATCACTGCAACACTTCATTTTCCTGATGTGAACACTATTACAACTGCAAATGCAGGATGCTACTCATCCACATCATGTACATCAAAAGAAAACCCACAAGTAAACAAAAAGAGGCTTTATTCAGCAAATGTCAGGGTAAACACGGAAGTCCAAAAGAAACTAAGGCCAATGGCCAGTCCAAAATCACAGTCCCAACAGGGTGAGAAGTGACAACTGGTCACACATTGCTTGCCTGCACTGGTACGGTTAGGGGACATCCCCCTTGGAGGGGAATACAAGGGGCAGGCCAGGCACCGCAGGGACAGGATCAGGGGATGGCAGAGTGAGGCAGTGAAGGGGTGGTGGGTGCAGGAGTGTCACCGGCAACTGCAGTGGAGGTGTCTGACTCAGGGGGGGCCGGCACCACTGTGGTACACAAGTCAGTTGGTGTGGGTGCTGCAACCACTGCAGTGGGCTGGACTGATGTAGTCGACTGGGTACCCACTGCAGTGCCCGAGTCAGACGTGGTGGTTGTGGACTCCACTGTAGTGCATGACTCCAAGGGAGTGGAAGGGTGGGCAGGTGAGGTGGGCAGGACAGAGGGGGGGGACCCGGTCTCCACAACAGTGCCACTAACAGGCAGAGCGTCTGGGTTGGGGGTGGAAGAGCAAGTGGCAGGGGGGGAGGGCCTAAGCAGTCTGGGGATGCGGTATCGGTGTGTGGGGGAACCTGGGGCAGGGTGTGGCGGGGGAACCTGTGCAGTGGTGGCCTGGGGGATGGAGGAGAGAGACTGGGCGGTGGAGCTGCTTGGTGGTGGTGGTGGGTTCTTGCTCTTCCTGGTCCGGGGGGACTTCCTAATGGGGTCCTGTGTCTGCCTGCGCCTGGGGGAGGGTGTCCTGGGGCGAGGGGCACTCCCCTCTGTGTGGGTGGACTTCCTCTTCCCCCGGTATGCTGGATCAGCAGGATTGGAGGGGAAGAGGCCGAGGTCACACAGGAAGATCTGCTGTGTAGGTGGGGTAGCAGGCGAGGCAAGGGAAGGGGTCTTGGAGGGAGAGGATTTGGAGGACTGCGGAGTGAATGTGGATGCCTGTGTGTGTGTGTGTTCCCCATCCCCTGTGTCTGTAGTATCAGTCCCCTGAGGATGCTTGTGTGCACGTCTTGCCTTTCTCTTGGGTGTGTCTGTGCTGCTCGTGTCTGTGTGTTTGGGTGACTGTGCCAGTGTGCATGTGCTTTGGACAGGTAGGGGGGCAGGAAGTGTGGATGGGGCAGAGGTGGGAGGGGTGAGGGACTGTTGGAGGAGGGACACTGCTGCCGTCAGGGAGGAGTCCATGGACTTATTGCTCCTCTGTAGGGCAGACATACCCGTCGAGATGCCCTCCATGAACGACACCAGCTGTGTCAACAGAGTGGTGTGTGCATGGAGGACACTCAGCATTGCTGTCTGCCCTACATGGAGCTGCCGAAGGAGGTACACAGACTCCTCACTCAGGGCAGCAGGGGACACAGGGGCAGGGGGTGCGGTGCCTGGCACGAAGGAGACACGCTCCCGAGCACGGGAGCCTCCATGGACCTCAGGAATGGGAGCCAATGGGAGGGCGGTGGTGGTGGTGGTGGTGGCGGGGCCAGACAGACTAGCTGGCCTTTGGTGGCTGCTGAGACCCGCCTCCACAAGGGAGTCATCCTCCGAGCTGCTGTGGTCCTCAGCTGAGGTGGATGGTGCTGAGGACTCCTCGGTGTGGCTCCCCTCGCCCTCTGTGCCACTGGGTCCCTCTGACCACTCGTCCGATGCTGACCCAGTCTGGCTCCGCTGCTCCTTCTGGTCCGTGGAGCTGTCCCCTCCTGTGGCCGTGGATGTATCTGCAAACAATTAGTGAAACAGACAAACATCAGTCACCTGCACTGACCGCACACACCACAGTAAGTACAGCACATTACAGAGCAAGCCCTGGCATCCTTAGTTGAACATTGCCTAAAGTCCTCACACAGATTCGGGAAGCCAATTGTCAGTCTGATGGTCAACCATGGGACTCACACCCCTCCTGCCCTTGCACCCATCTGTCTGGTGCCTGTCTGATGGTAAGACCCCAGTGTGGACACATGCATCACCTACACAGTTGTTGGACATTGCAGGGAACACGGTGAAGTATGTGAACATGCACACATCACATCTCTTGCCACTGAGTCAGTGCAGGTGTCTGGATAAAGGGATGGCCAGAGTCTAAATAGAAATGCATGTGATGCATACCAGCACCAGACACCATGATGCACCCATGTCCGGATAGTCAATGCCACAATGGGGTGCATGTTGCACATGTCACTCCCCTGCAGGATCAGTCCCAGGAAGTTTAATGCCATGACACAGGAATGCGTGCAAAGTCATACATTACTGTCTCAAGTCACATGGCCATGGCAGCCAGCCAACAACAGTCTGCACTGTGTCACAATCCGAGGGCATGGGGAATGCAAGTTATGTGACTGACAAGTGCACATGTTCATCCCCCAAAAACCACATCATCTGTACTACTATTTGTCCACGTCATACCAACTGGACATATGGGGGACATGAAACACAACTCTCTGAACATGAGCACCTCACAGTGTGCTGTGAATGAAAATACAGCTGCCTGAAAGTCACAGTTGCAAACACCTGTGTGCACAGTCAAGTGATCAGACACCTATAAGTCACAGAAGTATCGTCTATCATGGTCACATCTCAGATGGCATGCTGAGCCCTAACCGATAAACATACCAGTAGTCCTGACAACGAAGACACAGCACAATGAGACAGAGGCAGACACCTGAGGGTACATTTCACTGATCACAACATGCCAGATGATACACGGGAGTGGGAGTACAGAGTGTATTGTATGCCCTGGAGTAGGCATGACTGTCCAGCTCCACCTGTAAGAGGGATGAGTCCTGGACAGTAGGCAGGTGGCTAAGCATGTGTGACACACTGGATACACATACTCCTGAGGCCCAAACATTGTTCCCACCAGCAGCATGGGTGTGTGCCAAATTCCCCAGGGACATGTGGTGAGTCAGAGCAGCAAGCGGACCACATATCAAAGTTACACCCAGATTACATGTCAGAACTTAGGCATTGTGTAAGCAATTGACCCACCCATGAATCGCACAACATAGTCACGGGAACAAATGCTGTCCCCAACCTTGAGCAAAGCTAAATGCAATGACACAGTCCCCAAATGACACAATTTCCTGACTATAAGGGCCACACATATGCGTATCAGAGGAGAAGTGGGCATGTCAGAAATGAGGGACATGGGTCCTGGACCACATGACTGATGTACTGTGGAAGTTTAACCAGGCCAGAGGAGGGCACATAGCATGTCAGACAAAGTGCACAGTGCAGTCATGGACTCACCCCCTCCTTGCTGCTGTCTGGCCTTCAGCTGCCCATCCAGGTCAGGGAAGACCACCGCCAGGATCCGGAGCATGTGGGGGGTCAGGGTCCGGTGTCCGCCCCGCCTGCGAGGAGGCGACAGCTTCAGCTGGACCCTTGCGATCCTCCGGGTCCAGCCACGAAGGTCCTGCCACCTCTTCTGGCAGTTGCGGATCCTGTAGACCCCCACGGATCTTACTTCCCGGGCGATGGTCAGCCAGATTTCCTGCTTCTGGTGGGCATCAACTGTGAGGATGACAAAGTGAAAAGGCCATTACTACACATGCAACATATACGTGCATCACACAGTTGGATATACATGTCTCAATCACAGGGGCATATGATGTACACAGGCAGTGCAACAATGGCTATGAACAGTTTGCCAGCAGTCACTACATGGTATCATTGCATGGGAAGTAAACCTAGTTGGAATGCACTGTTACTGCACTGTACCAGTTCAGTGCATGTAACTACACACTTTGGGGTGTGACAACTACTCAGTGAGCAAGCTAGCCAGTGGTGTGCACACTGAAAGTCCTGCTAGTCAGACAACATGCACAATTAGTAAGGCAGTGGACAGCACACTCACCTGCTCCCCTGGTTTCCCATACAGCTTGCTGTACTGTGGAAGGAGGCTGGCCAGCAGGGCCTGGTTCACCTCAAGGCTGAAGGCTGGGGCTCTCTCCACAGTACGTGCCATTGCAGGAGCCAGAGGATGCATAAACAGCAGCAGTGTTGGTGGCAGATGTCGTCCTGGAGCATGTAGTGCAGGCAAGTGAGCTCTCAGGGGAACAGCCAGCATTATATGTGGGCTGCAGAGGCAGATACTGTCCCATGTGTCCAAAGTGATAGGTCCAAGTCGTTTGCATCTTCTGAATCTGACCAATCCATGGAATAGCAGCACTGATACACGCCCACAGCATCCTTCAAATCTTCAACTTCATGACACCCATGATTTTGCAACATTGTTGTGGCTGGCCAACTGAATTCACTGCATCAGACTCGTTGGAGCTTCGAAAACCGCGTCCGTTGCCATGCCAGGCCCCAGCCAATGTGTGCGCACCGTTCGGTCCATTGCTGTACAACGCGTATTTCGGGATACAACGCGTACCCGCACACATCATATGCAATGGGCCGTGCGGGCACACCGATCGGTCCATTGCTGTACAACGCGTATTTCGGGATACAACGCGTACCCGCACACATCATATGCAATGGGCCGGCCGGGCACACCGATCGGTCCATTGCTGTACAACGCCTATTTCGGGATACAACGCGTACCCGCACACATCATATGCAATGGGCCGGCCGGGCACACCGATCGGTCTATTGCTGTACAACGCGTACCTGTACAGGTCAGTCGCATATGTCACCATGCTTGTCACTGGTGAACGTATGCCAGCCACATATACCTGCCAGAGACCCAGGGGCACACCTACAACACCACACCCAGTCCACACTGTTTCCTGAGGCATGTAAGGCTGCATTTCCTTCTCTGTGTATGGGGGTTAACATGTGGTTTCTGTGGTGGCACTTGTGGGCAGCCACACCCAGGCTGTGCATGTGTTCATGGGGACAGGGTCCTTGGTGTGCTGTGCACATGACCACTGTGATGTGCAACAGTTCATTTTGGAGCATGTGGCATGGTCACATTTCCAGGTTGTGTATGTGTATGACATGTCACATACCCCCAGAGTCCCATGTGGGAAGGCATGTATGTCACAGGATGACCCATTGCCACAATAGTGATGTCCCTCCACAGTCTGTGTGCATGTTGTGTTTCCGATGTCACTGATTCCATGTGCACAATGGGAGACAGTCTCCACATCAACGTTGTTTGTGCATGGACTTTGATGTTGTGCGTCACTGGCGTCCATGTCTGTCCTACGGATGCGACAGGGGCCACTACCTGTGGGAGTCATGTTTGTTTTTCTGACGTGTACATGATACGCCATGTCATGCCAGTGTCCATGTGGCAAGACAGGGTCACTGGGAATCTACCTGTCAATGATCTGTGATGCCTGTGGCGCATCTGTCCAGACATGTCACTGTGGTGTGTGTGTGGAACGTGACAGCAGTAAATGGGTACTGTGACACAGCCTAATGGTTTCCCATAGCACAACCTGGTACCTGTTGTGTACACATGTTGTACTGAGAAGTTAGATGATGGCCATGTAGGTGCGAGTTATGTCCGATGGCACACACATCAAGTACTTGTGTCACGTAATGATGTATCATGTGGAATTGAGTATGGTGAATGGCACATATGTGGGGTGACTGACAATCTTTCTTCCTTCAACCTATGCACTGCAGGGCTCCAGCTGTCCATAGACCATTCCCTGACCTGGCAACGATGGTGGAACGTGACAGCATCCGACGGTACCGCTTCACCAGGCAGCTGATTGAGGATTTGGCAGTGCGCTTGGCACCACATTTGCAACCTGGCCGGACGTACCCTACGGCGCTGACCCCCAAGGTGAAGGTAATGGCAGCCCTACACTTCTTTGCCACCGGTACCTTTCAACACACTGTTGCGACTGCCGGTGGGATGTCACAGACTATGTTCAGCCGTGTGCTACGCGATGTTTTGGAGGCAATGTTGAGATGCCTGAACCAGTACATCAATTTCCCAACACGTCAACAACTCACTGACGTCAAGAGTGACTTCTATGCCCTGGGGAGGATGCCACATGTCATTGGCTCCATTGATGGGACACATGTGGCTTTGATACCACCACAGGCACATGAGCAGGCATACCGGAACCGTAAACATTACCATTCGATCAATGCTCTGGTGGTATGTTTAGCAGATATGAGCATCACACATGTGTGCGCCCGTTTCCCTGGTTCAGCACACGATGCCTACGTGATGAGGAGTAGTCGCATCCCGAGGATGATGGCACAGATGCAGAACCAGCGTGCCTGGCTTGTCGGTGTGTACTGACTTTGTACCATTGTGTGTGTTCTGATCTGTAGTATTCCACCCACTTTTCCAAATCAGCTAATGTGCACTTGTCTGTCCGTAGGTGACTCCGGATACCCCAACATGCCGTGGTTGCTGACACCCCTCAGGAACCCTGTGACACCAGCCCAGATGCGCTACAATGAGGCACATGGTCGGACCAGGAGAGTGAAGAGCGGACCTTTGGTCTCCTGAAGAGCCGCTTCCGCTGCCTGGACAAGACAGGAGGGGCCCTCCCATATGCCCCAGCAAAGGTGTGCAAGATTGTCATCGTCTGCTGCATGCTACACAACCTGGCAGTGCGGAAGGAGTTGCCTCTCATCCTGGATGACGATGACCAACGTCCGCCACCTGTGGAGGATCCTGGCCTGGACCACGATGCCAGTGATGATGATGATGATGATGGTGATGTCCGCACACAGCTCATCACCAACTTCTTCAGCTGAATGTGAGTATCCAGGGAGATGTAATGTGAATGACGTGAGTTTGCATGATATGTGTGGGTGGTGCTCTGGTGCTGTTTGAGTGTGGCCATGTGCTACTTGACTGGATGCGTGCAGCAATGTGTCCTTCCAGGTAGTCTGAACTCCCCAACAGTTTTGATATGCTAACTTGGTTTTGTGTAGTTGTCTTGTGACATGTATTGGGCATGAGTATTGCAGTACTGTCCTGTTCTACAGTGATTTTAACTGTGTGTCATGTCTGTCCTTCACAGGGTGCTTACTGAGTACTTTGGTCAACTTGGATCCCCCGACACCATGATTCAGCTTTCAGGGTGGCAGCAGTAGTTGGCCTACAAGTGATGTGCCACACACCCCTGGACTTCATATCTTCTGCACTTGTTGACTGTGTGGCCACTGCCACGTGGGTAAACCTTGCATTTGTAGTGGAAACAACATGTTGCAAATGTGTAATAAACCGGTGCTTCACTTTGGGATGTGCGTTGTCTGTGGTCACACATCTGACTGACATTTGCTTACTGCACCTGTGGGCTAGTTGACACAGACTCTGAATAGGTGTGGTGTCTGTGCATTCCACTGTATTTCCTGGCAACATCACTGTGGGCGATGAGTCCGATTGCCCTGGTGTCTGTGTTGTGTAGCCCTAGTGGTGTGTCTCCCTCATATGTGTCACGTCACCATGACTCACACGACGGTGTTGTACTTGCTGTAGCAGTTAGCATACACAGTGTAATTTAGCAGAACATCATCACCATAACAGTATCCACATTTGAATAACAACAGTGGCAAGTATGGTGTACTAGTGATTTTATTTACAGAAATGTGTGTGTGTATAGTGCACAGGATGGTGGGTGCTGTACATTGGGATTGGGATCCAAAGTTCCCAGATGAGTTGGAAGTCTTGGTAGCAGAAATGTCCTGAGTGAAGTCCACAGTCATATGATACATTAGTCCAACTTGAACTCCCCATGTCATGTGGGAAAGTAGTGTTGCATTCGACAGGGTGAAACGTTTGCACACAAAGGAGAATTTCCGGAACAGGTGTTGGCTTCCTGGGGGATGTACGTGGCCATCAACCTCTCAGTTTTCCTTCCTCGGACGACCCCTCTTCTTTGGGGGGGGACCCTCACGTGCAGGCTGCGGCGGTGCAGGGGACTCTCCGCCAGAGTTCTCCTCCCTCCCTGTGGCGGTGTCAGTTGTTGCAGCACCAGATGTTGTGGGCACACAGGGAGGTGTGGCCATGTTGGTGCTAATCTGGCGGAGGCATGTCAATATGTCCCTATGCACCGCTGTGAGTTCTTGCAATGTGTCCCACTTGGACTCCATGCCAGACACGTGTGTCTCCACACGGGCCATGTGTGTCTCCACACGGGCCATGTGGGAGTCCAAGCGGGCATGATGGGCAGCCTGCTGCTGTTGTATGTCCTTGAGGATCCCCACGACCTGTCTGACCTCTCCGGTGCTATCCTGGTACGCATCAGCGATGCGTGCCAGTTGTGGGTCATCATGCAGTCCAGACCCCTCTGCAAGCAGCGACCTATGTCTACCACCCCTCCCACCACCCCTGGCGACACGTGCAGGACCTGCGGTGGCACGCACAGGTGACCCGAGGCCCACTTGGGGGTTGTTAGTGGTGTTGTCATCCGTTGCTCCACGGTGGGCCTGGGGCCCTGTGCTGTTGTCAGCGGTGGTCCTTGGTCTGTCTGTGTCGGCGGGGTGGTCTGTATGTTGGCAGTTGTTGGAGGGGTGGGTGCAGGGGGTGCAGATGTTGGTCCAGCTGGTGCTGCATGATGACTCACACCGGAGGGGCCAGGTAGGTCTTCGCCATCCGAGGAGGGCAGAGGCTGTTCCACACCAGTGAGCTCATGGGCCACCGGAGCCTGGGACAGGGACTCCTCCTCGCCTGCTGCTGTGTCCCCATCATCGTCACCTGTATTTGGAAGAGACACACATTGTATGTAATGTTTCTACAGACATCAATGGTTCACACACATGACAGTTGTGACTGTACCTCTGGATGCGGGCATGTACATTGCATTGTCCTAAGTTGTCACAGTAAGAGGTTGATATTGGTGTAGCACATTGTCATGCATACCTGGGGCATTTCAATATGAATGTTGAGGTGTGTGCATGGCCAGCATTGGTTGTATTTGGTGGACATCCGGCCATCCTTCTCCACCTGGCCCAGTTATCCCACCATGAAGCATGCCACCCTTGCAGTGGGTTCAGGTTGACTCTCAGGATGTCATTCAGTGGTGTTGTGCTGTTTGTTGGTGCACAGTTCCCAGCAGGGCCTTGTGCTCCCCACAGTAGTAGCCAGTGTCAGCCATCTTGTCAGTCCTTATCCACTCCCTGTGATGTGAGCATGGTTCAGAGTGGTGTTGATGGGCCAATTGTGAGGGTGAGCAGTATCTGTGACTCCAACTCCCATCATGCTATTGCCTACACCCCCCTTCCCAGCATGCCCGGACTTCCTTCCTTTGGACTGTGCTTCCCTGTGGGGTAGTGTGCCTGTGCTGACAGGAAGGCTGACAGTGTTGTCCTTGCGTTTGTTTGGCTACAAGTCCCAGGTGTGTCCCTGTGCTTCACACAGCATTACCCAGGGTGGTGGTTCTTTGTGGGATCTTCATTTGGTATGTGAGGCATTGCATTCTCCCAGGTGGGTTATGTGGAGTTTGTGTTGAGGGGGTGTGTGAGGTGAGCTGCTTGTAACTATGGTCATTGCTGTGAGTCCTCCTTCCCAGCCAGCCAGATATCCCACCATGCAACGTGCTTGCATTGCAGAGAGTGCAAGTTGGCTTTCAGGATGTCAGGCAGTGGTGTTGTGCTGTTTGTTGGTGCACAGTTCCCAGCAGGGCCTTGTGCTCCCCACAGCAGTAGCCAGTGTCAGCCATCTTGTCAGTCCTTATCCACTCCCTGTGATGTGAGCATGGTTCAGAGTGGTGTTGATGGCCAATTGTGAGGGTGAGCAGTATCTGTGACTACAACTCCCATCATGCTATTGGCTACACTAACTTCAGCAGCATACACAGAATTCCTTAATTTAAGTGAGCTTCCCTGTGAGGTGGTGTTCTAGTGGTGGCAAAATATCAGGCAGTGTATGTTGGTTATATTTGTGCCACTGCCTTGCTCTATTTGTTGTTAGGTTTGTACATGTCATGACACAGTTACATATCACTATGAGATGGCATGTATTGTGTTTATCTAACTGACATACACATCTTGGGATGATTATCTTTTGGTTGCTGTTGATTTGCTAGGGGTGGATGGTTTGACTGTCCCCTTGACAGTGATGTGTGTGTATTGGCACACAATATTGTGTATATTAGTTGTGTACTCACCAGGCTCTGGGATGTCTGTTAGTCCATATACGCTCACTGGTGGTAGGATGGCCCGCACCTTCTCCTCCCAGGGCCTGAGGTATACTGGTTTTGCAGGAGGGCCACTGCCGGTGTGCTGGCTCAGGAGGTAATCCTTCTTGAGTAGGTCTCTGACCCTCCTGTGCACATCATACCACCTGTTCTGGATGTCTTCCTTTGTGCGCAAACATGGTGATTGTGCGTTCACCCTGTCGACGATCCTCGCCCACATCTTGGTTTTCTGCAACATGGGGGTCTGTTGGACCAATGTGCCAAACAACTGTGGCTCTACCCTCAGGATCTCGTCTACCATGACTTCCAATTCACTATCTAGGAACTTTGGATTCTTCTTTAGGGGCATGGTGATGGGTGGTGGTGGTGGTGATTGATGTGTGTGTGTGCAAGTGAGGGTGTGTGTGTGTAGGTTTTGCTGTGTGTGTGTGAGGGTGCTATTTGTTGAGGTGCTAATGGTGTGTGGCTTTTGTGTTGGATGAGCTGTGTGTGTGTCTGTGTTTGCTGTGTGATGGTGTTCTGTGCTGGCAGGTCAGTGGGATTTGCAAAGGATCATGGTAGGGATTTGTGGGCTTTATGTAGGTGGAGTTGGGGGTGTGTCCTTGTTCCATTTTTTTCACCCCCTGTATTTATTGGCTTTGTCATTGCTTGTTTGGCCCTTTTTTTTTGTATTTTTTCATTTGTGATTATTGTGCATGTAGGAGTCGTTCTTCTGACCGAGTAGGACGTTGCAGTTGTCTTGTGCGCGCCTCTCCGAGTCGTTCCCGCTGTGTTTCAGCTCAGTTTCATATGCGGCGTACGCGTCGGTCGCGGAGTATTGTATTTGTTCGGCTGGGTTTGGTATGCGTGTCGGTCGTACGGCTTGGGCTCCGTACGAATCGGTCTGAATTTGCACCCATTGCATCGTACTGCGCGGATCGGAGTTCGCAGGTACGTTTCGTTCGGGTTATTTCCTGATGCGTGTCGATCGGTTCGATTCGCGTGGTTTCCCGGCCGGATAGCTTGTTTCCGGCCGGGTCGGTCGTTCGCCTTGTGTTCCGTGCGAGTCGGTCGTGATTCCCATGCATTTCATCGTACTTCCCAGGTCGGGCAACGCCGGTACGTGTCGGTCGGACTATAATCCCGTACCGAGTCGGTCGGACTATAATCCCGTACCGAGTCGGTCGGTATTTTTTCCGGCCCGAATCGGATTCGGCCCCTATATATAGAGCCAGCTTCCTACATTAAGTAACTGAAATTGATATTAATTATGTACATTATGTAATACTGATTTATCTTAGTTTTATTTTAGGTTCGGGTTGCTAGGTTTGGAGGGGTATTGGGGGTAAGTTAATTAAGTAATAATTATAATTAATTAATAATTTGTATTAATTGATTAATAATTATGTATATTGTGTAAAAATTTTATATAATTTAGTTATATTTTAGTCGTGGGCTGCTGGGTTTTAGAGGTATAGGGTGGGTCGTGTATTAAGTAATAATTAATTGACAATTAATTGTTAATGAATTATTTAATTGCTTATTAATTATGTAAATTATGTTTTACTTATTTATTTTAGTTATCTTTTAGGTGTGGGCTCGTAGGATTGTAGGGGTATAGAGTGGGAAATTAACTAAATAATAATTTAATGATAATTATTTTTAAATTGATGATTAATTATAAAATTGTATAATAATTATGTAAATTGTTTAATTGTTTTTTATTTTTTACTGTATATACTGTATATAGATATATATTTATGTTAATATTGTTTATATTAGCAGTTTTATTTTTGTATAAATGAATAGGGTTATTCAAATATGTAGTGTGTTTGAAGTGAAGTACTTTCACTACTGTTGCTCAGACTGGAGTGGGAATAGTACATTTAATACTGCTGAAGTTTAAGGCGTTGCCTACTCTTGCACAGACTGGAGTGGGAATAGTAAATCTTACCCCTCCAAAGTTCAACGCTTTCTCTACTCTTGCACAGACTGGAGTGGGAACAGTAAATCTCACCCCTCCGAAGACCAATTCTTTCCCTACTGTTGTACAGACTGGAGTGGGAATAGTAAATTTAACCCTTCTGAAGTCCAAAGTTTCCCTACTGCCGCACAGACTGGGGTGAGAATTGTAAATCTTCCCCCTTACGAAGTCCAACGGTTTCCCTACTGTTGCACAGACTGGAGTGTGAATAGTGAACCTTACCCCTCCGAAGTCCAACGCTTTTCCTACTGCTGCATAGACTGAAATGGGAATAGTAAATTTAGCCCCACCGAAGTCCAACACTTTCCCTACTGTTGTACTGGCTGGAGTGTGAATAGTAAACCTTACCCTTCCAAAGTCCAACGCTTTTCCTACTGTTGCACAGACTGGAGTGGGAATAGTAAATATAACCCCTCCGAAGTCCAACACCTTCTCTACTGTAGCACAGACTGGAGTGGGTATGGTAACTTTACCCCCCACCCACCTGAAGTCCATCACTTTCCCTACTGCAGCACAGACTGGAGTGGGAACAGTAAATCTTACCCATCCGAAGACCAATGCTTTTCTTACTGTTGTACAGACTGGAGTGGGACTAGTAAATTTAACCCTCCTGAAATCCAACGTTTCCCAACTGCTGCACAGACTGGAGTGGGAATAGTAAATCTTCCCCCTCTAAAGTCCAACGGTTTCCCTACTGTTGCACAGATGGGAGTGGGAAAAGTGAATTTTGCCCATCCGAAGTGCAATGCTTTTCCTACTGCTACATAGACTGAAATGGGAATAGTAAATTTAGCCCCTCCGAAGTCTAACCCTTTTCTTACTGTCGCACAGACTGGAGTGGGAATAGTAAATATAATCCCTCTGAAGTTCAACACTTTCCTTACTGTAGGACAAACTGGAGTGGGAATAAAAATCTTACTCCTCCGAAGTCCAATGCTTTCCCTACAGTTATACAGACTGGAGTTGCAACAGTAAGTAAATTTAACCCCTCCGAAGTCCACCGCTTTCTCTACTGTTGTACAGAGTGGAGTGGAAATAGTAATTTTAACCACTCCGAAGTCCAATGCTTTCACTATTGTTTATAGTATTTTTAGTAAATGTGTTTTGGGGGTTTTAAATTTGTAATATTTAATTTATTGTCTAAATAATTAATATATTTTTGTTATTGAGTTGTTTATATTCTTCATGGTTTTATTATACAGATATATATATATATACATACATATATATATACATATATATATTTTATATAAACAGACATATCTATGTATATATATGTGTTTGTGCGTTTATAAAATTATATATTTATATATAGTATTAAATATTAGTTGAATTTATTTAATTTACATTATATTAATTTTATATATTAATTTTTTTTTTTTTTTTGATAACCAATTTTATTGATTTTGATTTAACACATTTGCAGCAAATAACAATCCAGCTTTCCGCACATTGGTCAGTACCAAACAGTGATAGAAGAGGGAATGATAATCTCACACGCATGAGTCCAGCAAGGAACAGCAAGCAACATTGTCCACAACCCTGTTCATGGGGCAGCCTCAGGAAGTTCAGTCTTCCACCACCCCGATCCATTTACCCCACACCCTTCGAAACTTTTTGGGGCAGCCGCGAGTGACATACATTGGCCGCTCCTGCGCCGCACACCAATCCACCCCCCGTCGCCACCGTGTCACAGTGGGGGTCAATGGGTCCATCCAAAGGGCTGCGATATCTTGTTTAGCAACCATCAGTGCCGTGGTGAGGCAGAGCTTCTCGGCCCTGTTCCCATTTAACCCATCAGTAACCCCTAAAAGGATGTTTAGTGGATTCAGTGGGACCTCCCAGCCCAAGACCTCCGTAAGTTCGGCTGTCACTGATTCCCAGTAGTGTGTAACTGCGGGGCAGAGCCATACCATGTGATAGAAATCTGCTTGGGAACATTGGCAACGGGGACAAGACGCACCAGGCCGGAGCCCAGAGCGATGAAGGCGCAGTGGTGTAATGTAGGCCGCGTGCAAATAGTATATTTGAACTAAGCGGAGTCGCGCTGAAGCAGTAACAGTTTTAGGGGCCATCAGCGCGTCTCTCCAATCAGCATCTTCTGAGGAGCCTATCCAGCCCTCCCACTTATCCCGGAGAGAGGAGAGGGAATTGGGGGTGTTGTTCGTGAGGGAGCGGTAGATACGAGAAATCCCCCTTTCCCAGGTTGCCAGTCATGACCTGTGCCTCCAGTGGGCTGTATGCAGGTAGGGAGGTCCCTTCCGAGATGTGGACATGAAGTGCGTGGCGCAGTTGAAGATAGCAGTAGAACTGAGAGGCGTGGAGGGAGAACCGGGTCTGCATGTCTGAGAATTCGCGAATGTGGCTTCCGCGCCAGACATCTCCCAGCTGAGAAATGCCGATGAGATCCCAGACTCTGAATCCGGTGAGGGAAGCAACGTCTTTGAGCCATGTTCCACTCCACAGAGGAGTACATTGGGTTAGTCTGCCCGACCAGCGGGTATGGCGCAGGGCCGCTCGCCAGGCCAAGAACACCCCGCGGGTGATCCCTGGAATGGTGTGGGGGATAGTGGTTCCGTATAGCATCCCCTGGATACCGGAAAAACCCAAGGCATGTAATTCCAGTCGGTAGGCCAGGTCCGCCCATCCACCATTAAACCAGTCATGCACAGTAAGAAGCCTCGCCGCCAGGTAATATAGGTGCAAGTTTGTCATTCCCAACCCCCATCAAAGGGTGGAATCCTACAATGACCTAGAGCCAATCTCGGCCGCCGCCCTCCCCAGAGGAATTTAGTGGCCAAACCATCCATTTCTCTGAACCAGGACCGCGAGAAGGTGAGGGGTGTGTTTTAGAGCATATAGAGAAATCGTGGTAGGACCATCATCTTAAAAAGAGCGATCCTGCCCATGAGGTTCAACGGCAATGTTTGCCAGCGAAGGAGATCCGCGTGTACCCGTTTCACCAGTGGAGTGACATTGAGAGCCCAGGCGAGGTCAGGAAGAAGCATCACCCAGATCCCCAGGTACTTAAATGACTGGCGCCGGAGAGGGATCGAGGACTGCCAGTCAAAGCATTCTCTCGACAAATGAAGGGGGACCAGGACCGACTTGGCCGCATTCAATCTGAGGCCCGAGACACGTTCGAAGAGACGCAGGGCTCGGAGACATCGAGGTCCTGAGCGGGTTGGATCCGACAGAAAGAGCAGGACGTCGTCGGCGTAAAGGGCGATCTTGTCCTCCTCCAGACCGGGCCACTGCCATCCTGTGAGTAGCGAGTCGGCGCGGACGAGCGAGGCAAAGGGCTCCATCCCTAACGCGAAAAGGAGGGGCGAAAGGGAAAATATTTAATATTTACTACTTTGAACTCTATACATATTTTTAAAAAATCGATATTTTTGTATATGTTTGGACAATATTCGTGTCAATGATACTTTTTTCTGATGTTTTTGTACTTCCGATTATATATATAGTGAGACGATATTTTTGTAAAGACTATTTTGACACAATATTTTTGTTACACAATATTATTGCTGATATTGTGTCAGTGATCCCACTGAAAGTCTCCATCAAGGAAAGGCTGGTGCAAGTGCTCACAGACAACACCACCACCATGTGGTATTGCAACAAACAGGGTGGGGCCGATGTGGACCCTGCACGAGTAGGTGCTAGTGCCGCTGGAAAAGGCTGGAGCATCAAGGAATCTTCCTGGTAGTAAACCAACTGGCAGGATCTTTGAACAGCAGGGTGGACAAACTTAGCCATCAACACTTAGCGGATAATGAATGTCAGTTACACCTGGAGGTGATGCATGGCCTCTTCTACGCATGGGGAGAAACTTGGCTCAGTATCTTTGCCACCGCAGAGAATGTGCATTGTCAGCAGTTCTGCTCCTTGGAGCTCCCAAGGCATCTCTCTCTCTCTCTCTCTCTCTGAGATGCATTCCACCTATGGTGGGACTCGGGGCTCCTGTATGCCTACCCGCCAATGCCTTCCCTTCCCGAGTTCTGAAGAAAATGAGGACTGACCGAGCCCAAGTCATCCTAGTGACTCCGAATTGGGCATGGAGAGTATGGTATCCAGAGCTTCTGAGTATGAGCATCTGTTCTCTGATCAGGCTGCCCCTCCGATAGGATCTGCTATTGCAGCAAAGTGGCAGCGTCCTGCAGCCGGGCCTCCGCAATCTCCACCTTCCACCTCAATGGAGTAACGACAGTTGAATATCTTCGACCGTCTTCCGTATGTGGTTAATGTCATATTGGCAGCCAGGTGTCCCTCGTCAAAAACTGCTTATGCCTGTCGGGATAAATATGTGGTTTGGTGTGGTACCTGACACATAGACAACCTCCAGGACAGGTTAAATGATATTTTGTTGATTGTTTTGTGGCTTGCCCAGCAAGGTTTAGCTTTGGGCATAGTTAAAGGGTGCCCATTGGCTCTTTCGGCCTTTTTACTGTTGCCGGACCAGCCCTCATTATTTAAATCACCTGTTGTGATGCATTTTTTAAAGGACTCAGGCATTCATTTCATCCACTCCCTTTGTTATACAGCAGTGGGATCTTAGCCTGGTTTCACATATTTGATGTGTATTCCCTTTGAGCTTCTGCACAGCTGTCCATTGCAGGTCCTCAACTTGAAGACAGTGTTCCATATTGCCATAACATTGGCATGGCCAGTGAGCGAGTTCCAAGCTCTCTGTGCCAACCTACTGTATACCACCTTCTTTCCAGACAAATGGTGGGAATGTAAATCACTGACAAAATACCTGGAAGTAGGTCACATCCTACGTGGCCTAAGGATTTTGATAGCTCCAAGCTTTGAAAACCCCAACCCTCAATTGCTGAAGCAATGGGCAAATAGCAATATTGAATCATTGACTCGCCTTGTGCAGATTTTGGTCAAATATGCAGAAATAGATCGGTGTGCTCTACAAATTCAAATAGTTCAGCTGAATGTGGAAATTAATGCACATGAAAAACAAGAAATAGTGCAGAAATATCGTGAAGAGATGACAGGTCGTCTTAAGAAACAAGAAGACATCATTAAGAGCAGAAAAGCGCAAACTTTTTAATCGTGATAAAATAGATTGTGAGCAGGGTCAGATCTTCATGTTTGCCAGGCACTTTGATAATTTTAAGAGAATTTTCAAATTAGCCGGATTTGGAACTGAGCCTTGAAATCGAGACTGATTCAAAGGATGAAAGGGCTACAGCTAGTTCAGGAGTGGACCTACTAAACTGTCCCTATTTGAAGAGCTGGATTTTGTATGATTAGATCGGCGCCACACGCTCAGACCGAGGGGGCAAAGATTCAAGCCCGAAAAAAGGAGCAACAGATGAAGGTGAGAGCAAAGGAGGCACAGCTGGGGGCTCAAGCCAAAGCACAATGGAGGAAAAAATCTATGGGAAGTCAAACACTGTCACAAATCTATCTAAAATTGTACTCTAAGAAGCGTAACAACAAATGCTATTGTTAGGCTTGTCATTCTGTTCTGAAAGTTCATTGAACTATTGCCAGACTAGATCGGATATCTATAAATATATTTGAAAGTTGAAACTGGCAAAGTATAATCTCCAAAAAGTCAAAAGGAATGTTACCCATGCATCAGGTGACATAAGTGTTCAGGAGCATCTTCAGATTTCTGATTTAAGGTTAATGCAAAAACTCAAGGAATTAGAGAATGAGACTTAGGATATATCTGATCCAATATCAGAACAAGGGATCATTGATACCATGGGGGAGATTTACTAAGATTTTGCGCCACGTTTGTGATGCAAATCAGCGCAAAATCTTTTTTTTCCTATTTAGGGAAAAGTAATGCGCAGCAGCGCATATCGCGGCTTCTCATTACTTTGCGCCATGGGGGTGTAGCAAGGGTGGAGCATGGGCATTCCCAAGCAGCCACCCAAGGTTTCTCACGCTAAACCCAATTGACTAAATAAAGTAGATTAGGTTTAGCGTGAGAAAACTGCGCCCTTTTCAAGTAGGCGCACGGAAGGAGAAATGCTTTCATTTCTCCTTTCTTTTCCGACTTTTCATGCGTGCTGCACTGTGCATTGTGTCTGGGCATCATATTTTGTACCTGAAGGGTACCCTTCCTGTACAAAACCTATGCTAGACTAATGCACACACCCTAGCGCTATGGCGCTAAGGTGTGTGCTTGGCGCACGGCAGCTGTAATCAGCGCCGGTGCAAGGGAAAGGGGAGGAGAGAGCCATATCTCTGAAGATATGGTGCTCTCCTGCTCCCTCCCTGTCACGCAACGCAGCGCAGCCTCGCGGGAGCTGTTCTGCGCTGCATTAATTTTTTGTGCATCTCCCCCCATGTGCCTTGATGTGTATGGTGATGCGGATACCTCATTCAAACCCACTTCTACTTTTGTACTGATATCTTCAAAGGACTCCATAGATCTGTTCAATGAACGAGTAATTGAAGAACTGAAAAAAGTTAAATAAAACAATGAGGAAAACAAACAAGAAGTACGATCATCAACAGAAAAGATGTAATGATTTGATCAAAAAACTACAAGCTTATGAGCAGGTAGCGATCCGCAATTCGGACAATGGACGTAACATTGTTATATGGCCCCAGAGATGTACAGAATGGAGGCTTAGAATCAGTTAAGTGATGTTCTCTTCCAGGGGATACTCATCAATACAAAACACACAAGATGATGGACGGAATGCTGCACATTGGCAAACATTCACCCCAGTCACAGATCTGGGTTTAATCCATCGTTATTTTGCTTCACCACGCCACCCCAGTTCAGACATAGCCATATGCAAATCAGTCTTGACCCTGTGCCTCATGGGAACAGTCCAGACCGAACTGCCAAGCCATGTATTCCCTGGACCGGAATCAAGCATCCTAGGACCGGTTTCAGGCTATCAGCCTTCATCAGCCAGGATAGCTTGACTCCAGTGGCGTAGTGAGCACGGGACTCACGTCTGGGCATACCCTTCCCACTTAGGGCGAAATGCAAAACACACAAGATGATGGACGGAATGCTGCACATTGGCAAACATTCACCCCCAGTCACAGATCTGGGTTTAATCCATCGTTATTTTGCTTCACCACGCCACCCCAGTTCAGACATAGCCATATGCAAATCAGTCTTGACCCTGTGCCTCATGGGAACAGTCCAGACCGAACTGCCAAGCCATGTATTCCCTGGACCGGAATCAAGCATCCTAGGACCGGTTTCAGGCTATCAGCCTTCATCAGCCAGGATAGCTTGACTCCAGTGGCGTAGTGAGCACGGGACCCACGTCTGGGCATACCCTTCCCACTTAGGGCGAAATGCAAAACACACAAGATGATGGACGGAATGCTGCACATTGGCAAACATTCACCTCCAGTCACAGATCTGGGTTTAATCCATCGTTATTTTGCTTCACCACGCCACCCCAGTTCAGACATAGCCATATGCAAATCAGTCTTGACCCTGTGCCTCATGGGAACAGTCCAGACCGAACTGCCAAGCCATGTATTCCCTGGACCGGAATCAAGCATCCTAGGGACCGGTTTCAGGCTATCAGCCTTCATCAGCCAGGATAGCTTGACTCCAGTGGCGTAGTGAGCACGGGACCCACGTCTGGGCATACCCTTCCCACTTAGGGCGAAATGCAAAACACACAAGATGATGGACGGAATGCTGCACATTGGCAAACATTCACTCCCAGTCACAGATCTGGGTATAATCCATCGTTATTTTGCTTCACCACGCCACCCCAGTTCAGACATAGCCATATGCAAATCAGTCTTGACCCTGTGCCTCATGGGAACAGTCCAGACCGAACTGCCAAGCCATGTATTCCCTGGACCGGAATCAAGCATCCTAGGACCGGTTTCAGGCTATCAGCCTTCATCAGCCAGGATAGCTTGACTCCAGTGGCGTAGTGAGCACGGGACCCACGTCTGGGCATACCCTTCCCACTTAGGCGAAATGCAAAACACACAAGATGATGGACGGAATGCTGCACATTGGCAAACATTCACCCCCAGTCACAGATCTGGGTTTAATCCATCGTTATTTTGCTTCACCACGCCACTCCAGTTCAGACATAGCCATATGCAAATCAGTCTTGACCCTGTGCCTCATGGGAACAGTCCAGACCGAACTGCCAAGCCATGTATTCCCTGGACCGGAATCAAGCATCCTAGGACCGGTTTCAGGCTATCAGCCTTCATCAGCCAGGATAGCTTGACTCCAGTGGCGTAGTTCGGTCTGGACTGTTCCCATGAGGCACAGGGTCAAGACTGATTTGCATATGGCTATGTCTGAACTGGGGTGGTGTGGTGAAGCAAAATAACGATGGAATAAACCCAGATCTGTGACTGGGGTGAATGCTTGCCAATGTGCAGCATTCTGTCCATCATCTTGTGTGTTTTGCATTTCGCCCTATGTGGAAGGGTATGCCCAGACGTGGGTCCCGTGCTCACCGCGCCACTGGAGTCAAGCTATCCTGGCTGATGAAGGCTGATAGCCTGAAACCGGTCCTAGGATGCTTGATTCCGGTCCAGGGAAGACATGGCTTGGCAGTTCGGTCTGGACTGTTCCCATGAGGCACAGGGTCAAGACTGATTTGCATATGGCTATGTCTGAACTGGGGTGGTGTGGTGAAGCAAAATAACGATGGAATAAACCCAGATCTGTGACTGGGGGTGAATGCTTGCCAATGTGCAGCATTCTGTCCATCATCTTGTGTGTTTTGCATTTCAGCCCTATGTGGAAGGGTATGCCCAGACGTGAGTCCCGTGCTCACCGCGCCACTGGAGTCAAGCTATCCTGGCTGATGAAGGCTGATAGCCTGAAACCGGTCCTAGGATGCTTGATTCCGGTCCAGGGAAGACATGGCTTGGCAGTTCGGTCTGGACTGTTCCCATGAGGCACAGGGTCAAGACTGATTTGCATATGGCTATGTCTGAACTGGGGTGGTGTGGTGAAGTAAAATAACGATGGAATAAACCCAGATCTGTGACTGGGGGTGAATGCTTGCCAATGTGCAGCATTCTGTCCATCATCTTGTGTGTTTTGCATTTCGCCCTATGTGGGAAGGGTATGCCCAGACGTGGGTCCCGTGCTCACCGCGCCACTGGAGTCAAGCTATCCTGGCTGATGAAGGCTGATAGCCTGAAACCGGTCCTAGGATGCTTGATTCCGGTCCAGGGAAGACATGGCTTGGCAGTTCGGTCTGGACTGTTCCCATGAGGCACAGGGTCAAGACTGATTTGCATATGGCTATGTCTGAACTGGGGTGGTGTGGTGAAGCAAAATAACGATGGAATAAACCCAGATCTGTGACTGGGGTGAATGCTTGCCAATGTGCAGCATTCTGTCCATCATCTTGTGTGTTTTGCATTTCGCCCTATGTGGGAAGGGTATGCCCAGACGTGGGTCCCGTGCTCACCGCGCCACTGGAGTCAAGCTATCCTGGCTGATGAAGGCTGATAGCCTGAAACCGGTCCTAGGATGCTTGATTCCGGTCCAGGGAAGACATGGCTTGGCAGTTCGGTCTGGACTGTTCCCATGAGGCACAGGGTCAAGACTGATTTGCATATGGCTATGTCTGAACTGGGGTGGTGTGGTGAAGCAAAATAACGATGGAATAAACCCAGATCTGTGACTGGGGGTGAATGCTTGCCAATGTGCAGCATTCTGTCCATCATCTTGTGTGTTTTGCATTTCGCCCCTATGTGGGAAGGGTATGCCCAGACGTGGGTCCCGTGCTCACCGCGCCACTGGAGTCAAGCTATCCTGGCTGATGAAGGCTGATAGCCTGAAACCGGTCCTAGGATGCTTGATTCCGGTCCAGGGAAGACATGGCTTGGCAGTTCGGTCTGGACTGTTCCCATGAGGCACAGGGTCAAGACTGATTTGCATATGGCTATGTCTGAACTGGGGTGGTGTGGTGAAGCAAAATAACGATGGAATAAACCCAGATCTGTGACTGGGGGTGAATGCTTGCCAATGTGCAGCATTCTGTCCATCATCTTGTGTGTTTTGCATTTCGCCCTATGTGGGAAGGGTATGCCCAGACGTGGGTCCCGTGCTCACCGCGCCACTGGAGTCAAGCTATCCTGGCTGATGAAGGCTGATAGCCTGAAACCGGTCCTAGGATGCTTGATTCCGGTCCAGGGAAGACATGGCTTGGCAGTTCGGTCTGGACTGTTCCCATGAGGCACAGGGTCAAGACTGATTTGCATATGGCTATGTCTGAACTGGGGTGGTGTGGTGAAGCAAAATAACGATGGAATAAACCCAGATCTGTGACTGGGGGTGAATGCTTGCCAATGTGCAGCATTCTGTCCATCATCTTGTGTGTTTTGCATTTCGCCCTATGTGGGAAGGGTATGCCCAGACGTGGGTCCCGTGCTCACCGCGCCACTGGAGTCAAGCTATCCTGGCTGATGAAGGCTGATAGCCTGAAACCGGTCCTAGGATGCTTGATTCCGGTCCAGGGAAGACATGGCTTGGCAGTTCGGTCTGGACTGTTCCCATGAGGCACAGGGTCAAGACTGATTTGCATATGGCTATGTCTGAACTGGGGTGGTGTGGTGAAGCAAAATAACGATGGAATAAACCCAGATCTGTGACTGGGGGTGAATGCTTGCCAATGTGCAGCATTCTGTCCATCATCTTGTGTGTTTTGCATTTCGCCCTATGTGGGAAGGGTATGCCCAGACGTGGGTCCCGTGCTCACCGCGCCACTGGAGTCAAGCTATCCTGGCTGATGAAGGCTGATAGCCTGAAACCGGTCCTAGGATGCTTGATTCCGGTCCAGGGAAGACATGGCTTGGCAGTTCGGTCTGGACTGTTCCCATGAGGCACAGGGTCAAGACTGATTTGCATATGGCTATGTCTGAACTGGGGTGGTGTGGTGAAGCAAAATAACGATGGAATAAACCCAGATCTGTGACTGGGGGTGAATGCTTGCCAATGTGCAGCATTCTGTCCATCATCTTGTGTGTTTTGCATTTCGCCCTATGTGGGAAGGGTATGCCCAGACGTGGGTCCCGTGCTCACCGCGCCACTGGAGTCAAGCTATCCTGGCTGATGAAGGCTGATAGCCTGAAACCGGTCCTAGGATGCTTGATTCCGGTCCAGGGAAGACATGGCTTGGCAGTTCGGTCTGGACTGTTCCCATGAGGCACAGGGTCAAGACTGATTTGCATATGGCTATGTCTGAACTGGGGTGGTGTGGTGAAGCAAAATAACGATGGAATAAACCCAGATCTGTGACTGGGGGTGAATGCTTGCCAATGTGCAGCATTCTGTCCATCATCTTGTGTGTTTTGATACTCATCAATAGTCATAAGCACTGAATTATCCCCGCCCACGTGCGGGATCCCGGAGCATCTAGAAATATATGTATATATATATATATATATATATGTGTATGCTCGGGCCCACAAGTGTATAACACTTCCGAAACATACACATACATATGTATATACATATAAACATGCAGCCTAAAACTGTTCCAATAAGGCAACCCGCCAAAATTACATAGGTTTCTCTTGTATGAAAATAATCCCCTAAATACATTTTGTAATAGAGAACATACACTGTAATAGTATCATACAAGAATCCTTTATTTTCAGAAAAGGAAAACAGGTAATAGCAGGCAGTTGGCCCATAGGCTGCATAGATAAATAACTATCATAGTACAGTAAAAAAACTGGCACCTTGCCTTTAAGGCTTCCAAGATTCTGGACACCGTGCCTTTAAGACCTCCAGGAGCCCCTCTGCTCCCATCAAGCACCACAGGTGACAGTTAGGTCAGTTCTTTTTTCCGGCTTCTTCTGTGATGATCCTGGAGCTAGAGCTCGACAGTTTTTGTCTTTTTCAGTCAGGAATTGTTTTTCTTCTATTGTATTTCGACTTTTTTGGTCTGCTGGTAGTGTTTTCTACTGTTTTTCTGACAATTTACATCATATTTTCTGTCAGAATGCCGGCTTTATTTAGGAAATGCCCGTCTTGTGGTAAAAAGATGGCAATATCTGACCCACACTCAGTGTGTATAGCGTGTCTTCCATCTTCCCACAAGCCTGAAATTTGCTACCACTGCCAGCAGTTTTCTAATAGGACCCTGCGTGACAGGGGTTCATGCTGTGTTGGAGAGGGGAAAAAATCTTCCTAAAAGTGGCCTTGGGAGTCAAGAGCCCTCCTCTCACCAGGTACACCGAAAACAGCGTCGTTCTGCCTCTCCTGGGTCAAGAAAGAGGCAGATTCCAGAGTGTTCGCCGTCGGCGTCGAGATCGCCGTCGAAGAAGAAGCAGAAACACTCTTCAACGTCGAGACGGCGAGAATCGCCGTCGCCGAAGAGGGGATCGACGTCGAGGCACACTACTTCGGGGACGAAGTATGTTGACCCCGAGAGGCCTAAGGCGAAATACCCATCGAGGTCGAAACACTCGTCGACGGCGAGGAACACTCCGCCACCTTCTCAAGGGTCGGCGTCGAGAGTTTCGCCGGCTAAGACTCTGCCTAGAGCCTACAGGCGGTCGACGTCGAGTTCACCGTCGCCGTCGAGGGTTTCACGGTTGACGAAGTCGACGTCGGAAAGACGTCGTGGAAGATCGACGACGAAGTCTCCAGTTCGTCGATCAACGTCAAGAGCATCTCGGAGACAGGAGAGGTCGACGTCAAAAGCGGCAAGGTCCGTGTAACCATCGATACATCAGTCGACGTCGAGAAAAAGGACTCCCGCCATCACCTCGGAGGAGGTGACAGAGAGGCCGAGATCGACGTCGAACCTTTCGCCGTCGAAAGACAAAAGTCCTGCCGTCGTCTCGGAGGAGGTGCCAGAGAGATCTAAATCGACGTCGAGGTCAAGACGGTCGACGTCGAGAGAACAGTCATCGTCTCCTGGCATTAACATTGTTCAAATTTCCCCGGAGGGCTCTCCGGTGGCTCCTAAGAAGCATCCCTTTAATCTCTCGCCAAGGTGGCTGGAAAGTGTCAGACACAAGGAAGCAGGGGTGCTGTTCATACAAGTCCGGGCTCGGACTTCGCTCGTACGTATTCCCCTTCAAGGCTCTCAAGGGGCTCTCCTCCAATGACTTCACGGAGAGGGTCTCCGCGTAGAAATCCGAGAAGGTCGAGGTCCCCATCCTCCCGCCATACACGTTCCAAAACGGAGGCGGCGAAGATCTCCAACCTGGTCCACGTCCACCAGGTCTTCAATACGGGACTATTCTCCAACTTTGTCGTTGACACCTCCATCCAGAGTATCCCCGATTGATGATCTAGGTACCTTCACTGAAGTTCTCTGCAGAGGGGCCACAAAATTGAACATAAGTATGTCGGCTCCTACGGTCTCCACTTCTGTTATCTTTGAGACTTTACATCATCGCTCTTCTACGAGGTCTCTGCTACCATTGGTCCCAGGCCTTTTGGAACCCGCCATGCAGACGTTCTTAACCCCTGCAACAATAGGAGCGGTACCTTCTCGCATTGCAAAAAAGTACAAAGCCCCTGATCAGGATCCGCTTTTCCTTCGTTCTGATCCTCTTCCGGACTCTGTAATTGTGGCGGCTGCCAGGAAGACACACCCTGCAACATCTTCCTCTTCAGTCCCTCCTGACAAGGACAGCAAGGTTATGGACTCTTTGGGCAAGAGGATGTGTAATACCTCGGCCTCTGTCATGAAGGTGGCCAGCTCCTCAGCTCTCTTGGGGAGATATGACAGGTCGTTATGGGACTCTCTATCTCGGTTTACGGAAAAACTCCCGAAAGAAGACCAACAGGACTTTCGTGAGATACTGCAGGAAGGGGGCTTGGTGGCCAACCAGATAATAAGTGCTGCTGGGGACTCATCTGATCTGGCCGCTCACGGCTATTCGCACGGTGTCTGCTCTAGGCGCTCGGCCTGGCTGCGTCTGACTGGGCTTAAGCCTGACGTGCAACGGAAGATCGTTAATCTACCGTTTAATGGTTCTTCGTTGTTTGGGTCTCATGCGGACGATGAGATGTCCAAAATGAAAACTGATTTGGACACGGTGAAGGCGGTTGGGCTGGAAAAGCGGAAGGAATTCCGCAAACGATTTCGTCCCTACGACAAGCGTTCCTTCCAACAGAGGGTTCAAACCCCTCAGTGGTCCTCTCAAAGTCAACAACAGCAGAGGTCACACTTCCACCAGAGGAGACCTGGTAGGGGAAGAGGGAACAACAGACAGCAAGTCTCAACTGCCAAACAACCAGCTAAACAATGAGCACATGCTTCCTCCGTGCCCGTTAGCCACTCCGGTAGGGGGAAGTATCGTTTTTTATCTGGAAGAGTGGAAATCAATCACAAACGACAAATGGGTGCTGAATATTGTGCAAAATGGATACTTGCTGAGATTCAAAGTCCCACCTCCACCAGTTCCACCACTCGGAGAATTTCGTCGATGTCACCACATGTTACAGCAAGAGGTGAACAGTCTTCTACTAAAAAAGGCCATAGAATATGTTCCTGCTCAACAGCGGAAACAGGGAAAATACTCTTGCTATTTCCTGGTTCAAAAAAGAGGTCCGACCACAGAGTACAGACCAATTCTCGATTTGCGCTTCCTGAACAACTTCATCCGCAAGGAGAAGTTTCGGATGCTGGCTCTGCACCAGATCTTTCCTCACCTACATCAGGGAGATTGGACGTGTGCTATAGATCTGCAGGACGCCTATTTCCACGTCCCGGTGTCTAAAAAACATCGCAAGTTTCTCTGCTTTCAAGTAGCTCATCAGCACTTCCAATTTCGAGTCCTTCCATTCGGGCTAAAATCAGCTCCCTGGACATTTTCAAAGTGTATGGCAGTAGTGGCAGCTTTTCTCCGCAAGCGCAAGATCTTCATTTATCCCTATCTGGACGATTGGCTCCTGAAGAGCGCTACACCTTCTCTGCTGCAGAGCCATCTTTCCTTCTGCCTTCATTTACTGACCAAGCTGGGTCTGCGGGTCAACTACAAAAATCAGTCTTCAACCCGACCCAAAAATCCACTACCTGGGCGCTTCACTGGACACCGTAAAAGCAAACGTGTGTCCTTCGGAGGAGAGGTTATCATCACTCAGGGAGAAATGTCGGCGAACTTCTCCGATCTCATCTTCCCACGGTCAGGCAAGTGTCTTCTCTTCTGGAGTCAATGGCTTCTTGTGTCTTCATCGTCCCCAATGCCAGATTGAACATGCGTCCTCTACAACAATCTCTGGAAGACCAGTGGATGCAGACGTCAGGCCGCTGGGAAGACCGTGTAACTCTACCTCAGTCAGCCAGAGATTCCATCACATGGTGGATGAAGCGTTCACATCTCCTGAAAGGAGTCCCATTCCACCAAGATACTCCCACTCAGACTATAGTCACGGATGCTTCCCTGCAAGGTTGGGGAGCTCACATGGGACATCTTCAAGTACAAGGTCTCTGGTCGGAGACAGAGCGGGGATATCACATCAACCTTCTAGAGTTGAGAGCCGTGCACCTAGCCCTCAAGTCGCTGTACCCTTCTCTCCAGTCCAGCTCTCTCTTGATTCAGACAGACAACACCACGACGATGTATTATCTGAACAAGCAGGGAGGCACCAGGTCGAGACCTCTCTCTCAGGAGCCGCAGACCATCTGGAAGTGGCTTCTCGCAAGGAATCTCAACATTGTGGCCATTCACCTGCCAGGGTCTCTGAATGTCCAGGCAGACGCCCTAAGCAGGGACTTCATAGAAGCTCATGACTGGGTGCTAAACAGTGAAGTCACGCAAGACATCTTCCGGCAATGGGGAGTGCCAGACATCGATCTCTTCGCAGACACGGCAAACACCAAATGCCCCATCTTCGCGTACAGGTTTCACCAGTCAGGGTCACGGGGGAATGCCCTTTTGATAAAATGGTCTCAGACATTACTGTACGCCTTTCCGCCACTGCCTCTCATCCCAGCAGTGATCAACAAATTCTACAGGACCAACTCCAGGATGATCCTGATAGCTCCGGAATGGCCGCGTCAGTGGTGGTACCCGGACCTTCTGCAACTATCCGAGATGCCACACCAGAGGTTGCCTTGCCGTCCAGACTTGTTATCCAAGAGCGAAGGGAGAGTGTTTCATCCCAATCTCTCATCCCTCAGATTGACAGCATGGCTCCTGAGGTCCTGCAATACAAACACTTAGACTTACCAGCGGACTGTATGTCCATCCTCAAGGAAGCCAAGAGACCTTCCACCAGGGAATCCTATGCTTTCAAATGGAAGCGATTCTACTTGTGGTGCATGAACAATGCTCATGATCCGGTGAGGGGTCAAGAGCAGGTGGTCTTGCCATGCCTACTACATTTGGCCAAATCTGGCCTGCAGTTCTCCTCGATTAAAGTTCACCTAGCAGCAATCACTGCATACAGAAAGTCCCCTACACAGGTTTCTTTTTTCCAGATGCCAGTGGTTAAAGATTTCCTTGAAGGGATAAAGAAGGTTTACCCCCAGTGAGATCTCCTTCTCCACCTTGGGAGCTCAACATAGTCCTTACAAAACTAATGGGTGCTCCTTTTGAGCCAATTCACAGGGCTTCTCTGCAGCACTTGTCATGGAAAGCTGCCTTTTTAGTCGCCATCACTTCTGCCCGCAGGGTTAGCGAAATACAGCCCTTGTGCTGTAACGAGCCCTATACTATTTTCCATGCAAACAGAGTAGTTTTAAGAACCCATCCGAGTTTTCTACCTAAGGTTGTCTCGGATTTTCACATCAATCAGACTATCACTCTGCCCATATTTTTTCCCAATCCCACGACTCCTCCTGAGATGTCCCTCCATTCCCTAGGACCTCAAGAGGGTACTGAAATTTTATCTAGACAAAACCAAGTTACTGAGAAAAACAGACCGGTTGTTTGTTAACTATGGTTCCATAAATACTGGTTTGGCAGCCTCTAAAAGATCCATCTCTAGGTGGATAGTCTCTTTCATATCTTTGGCTTACCAACTAGCCAACAAGTCTCTTCAGGGAAAACCTAAAGCACATTCTACCAGGGGAAAAGCCTCTACCACGGCTCTCCTTAGAAATGTTCCTATAGTAGAAATTTGTAAAGCAGCTACATGGCGTTCTGTTCATACTTTCTCTCGCCATTACTGTTTGGGCTCTGATGCACAGACAGATGCCCAAGTTGGGCAAGCCTCGTTGAGAAATTTGTTTGGTTGATTCCATTTTAAGATGCATTGTGATATATTTTGTGTACTTGTTTGCTCGTCCGCGAAGTAGTGGGTATGGGCTTGCTACTCTATTCAGTGCTTATGACTATTGATGAGTATCCCCTGGAAGAGAAGGATAAGTTACTTACCTGTAATCCTAGTTCTCTTCCAGGGGTATACTCATCAAAGTCATAAGCAACCCTCCCACCTCCCCGGACGAGCAATTATGGTACAATACTGTGTGTTGTGCATCTTATACTCAGGGTGATACAAGTTAGTACACCGTAAAAAAGAACTGACCTAACTGTCACCTGTAGTGCTTGATGGGAGCAGAGGGGCTCCTGGAGGTCTTAAAGGCACGGTGTCCAGAATCTTGGAAGCCTTAAAGGCAAGGTGCCAGTTTTTTTACTGTACTATGATAGTTATTTATCTATGCAGCCCATGGGCCAACTGCCTGCTATTACCTGTTTTCCTTTTCTGAAAATAAAGGATTCTTATATGATACTATTACAGTGTATGTTCTCTATTACAAAATGTATTTAGGGGATTATTTTCATACAAGAGAAACCTATGTAATTTTGGCGGTTTGCCTTATTGGAACAGTTTTAGGCTGCATGTTTATATGTATATACATATGTATGTGTATGTTTCGGAAGTGTTATACACTTGTGGGCCCGAGCATACACATATATATATATATATATATATATATATATATATATACATATATTTCTATATGCTCCGGGATCCCGCACGTGGGTGGGGATAAATCAGTGCTTATTACTTTGATGAGTATACCCCTGGAAGAGAATTAGTATTACAGGTAAGTAACTTATCCTTAGTGTTATGTTAAGAGCAATTGGGATTACTGAGGAATGACTTTCCAAAAATTTTAATTTTATATTTGATTCCAAAGATAGATAACAAACAGCCCAACCACAAGAAGGCCTATCATTTCGGCCAAAGAAAGCCTATTTGAGAATACATCAAGATATATACATTTTTTCCTGCAAGAACATGACCGTAACTTACCATCCTTTATTAAAGATACTGGTGACTTCCTTAACAGGATATATGACCTACCATGGAAGGAAGATTATCTCCTAATGTCACTGGATGTAGATGCGCTGTAGTCTAGCATTAACCATAGTGATGGATTACATGCGGTTGGGCATTTTCTGAGGAGTAGACTCCCTCAAACTGTATAATCATACCAATATGTTGCTGTCCATGATAAGATGGTGCCTCAAGAACAATTTTTTCCTTTTTAAAACGGAAATTTTCCGTCAGATGCGCAGTGCGGCAGTGGGCACCTGCTTCGTGCCCAGCAATGCTTGTTTGCATATGGGCTGGTGGGAAGAGCAGGTGCTTGTCAACGACCATGGCATGATGTGAGGTAAACATGTTATTTGTTGGTTGTGTTTTATTGATGATATATTTGTGATGTGGAAGGGTACACAAGAGACAGCTGAGACATTTGTAGAGGCAATCAACTGTAATACCATCAACATGCATTTCACAGGTCACGTCAAGTAAGACACAAGTAGAGTTTTTGAATCTGCAGGCATTTATTAAGTACAGTAAGATCGAGACAAGGCTATTCAGGAAAACAACTGCTGGCTATTCTACCCTACACGCACACAGTTTCCATCCCAGCCATCTGAAAGCAAGCATCCCTTATGGGGGAATTCTTAGACTAAAAAGAAATTGCAGTTGCATCAAGGATTCAGAGGGGTGTCAGGAAGAGGCTGTTCAAAGATTCGTAGAGAGAGGTTATGCAAAATAACCTTTAGCTAAAACAATGGCCAAGGTTAATCAAAAGAGTAGAGAGTCTACACCCTTGCTAAAAATCAAAGTAAGGAGAATAAATCAGTCATCAGGTTCATACCCACATTCAGTAAGCAAGAGAAGAAAATAAGAGCTACCATTCGGAGACACTGGCACCTGATTCGGAGAGATACAATTTTGGGGCCTAAAACCTCTAGGTCTCTTTCCATTACATACAGGAGAGCGTACTCTATGAGGGAAGTCCTTGTCAATAGTAGTCCAGAAGTCATTGAACAAAAAAGTTAGTTGCAACAAGTTAAAGGCTTCCGAAGATGCAACAAGTGCAAAGCTTGTGGGATTGGGGTGAATACAACAGAATATGTAACTCCGTTCCATGATAAACCAATCGAAATAGCTGGCGCATACAATTGTAAGACGGAGTTTACTATTTATGTATTGGTATGTGACTGTGGATTAAGATATATGGGCAGCACAATCTTGCAGGTCCACAAGAGGATCTTGTAACTCATGATGGCCATCGGTAATAAGGACCCCACATATCCGGTGGCTAGGCACTTCATGGAATGTCTTAACAATGATGTCAAATGTTTGAAATATTATATCATTGTTGCAATAACTAAATACTCGAAAGGTGGTAACCTGGAGAGGTTACTGAGGTAAACTGAAACAAGGTACAGTGTCAATTTAGAT
The DNA here is from genome assembly GCA_963921515.1 of Calotriton arnoldi. Taxonomy (NCBI): domain Eukaryota; kingdom Metazoa; phylum Chordata; class Amphibia; order Caudata; family Salamandridae; genus Calotriton; species Calotriton arnoldi. The sequence goes on from CAWUFW010014622.1 coordinate 309,036, forward strand.
TCTAAGTCACCTAATGGCTTGAATCTTGAAGAAGAAGAGCTGTATACATTTTTGCAAATAAAATGGTGCTGTAATCCCTTATCTTTTTTATTTCATATGCTGCCTGAAATAGTGACTAAAATAGGATAGATGAGGATTTGCTTTTTTGTATTTAGATTTGTTCTAGAGATTTTGAAGTTATGTGTTATAATTTGAACATTGTCATTTGAATACAGAGACATTTAATGTCTTTGTGATATTGAATTGTGCAGTTTGGTAACCATTACACACACGTGTGCCCACTTTAGCTCAATTATGTTCAGCATGTAAGGGAATAATATATGTCATGCATTATCAAATTTGCATAAGGCTTACTTACACTGAGTAAGTGGCTGAAAATATATAATACTGATAGTTTAAGTGCAATTATTTGATTTATGTGGTCCTGAATATGCACTTAGTCAATATACACTGTACTATGCATTTCAGTATGCACTGTATTCACTGTGAAAATAGGAATAATTTAATGCATATGCCCACTTGGGCGCAATTTTGTGATAATGTTTATAAATTAGTGAATGACTATTTAAAAGTCGAGAAGATGCATTATTAAAGTCGCAAATGCTTATGATTAACGAGGATTGAAAAAATATAATATATCAATGATATTTGAATTTATCCATCCGACATGTTGAATTTCCACTTAATTAATATGTACCACTGTATGCACTTTACTATGCATGAATTGAGGTAGTAAAGTCTTGATTTATGTTGTTAAGTATATGCTGCCAGTAGCGGGTTAGTTTCGGACAATGCCATAGTAGATGGCGCAACGTGCCTGTGCTCCCACAACCCCTAGAGCACTCTTTAGAACGTTCAGGGTTGCATGCCTGGAGCCGTGCTGGGGTGAGGTACCAGTAGGAAACTATCTTGTATGCCGTTTCAGTGCTTGCCATGTTGTGAGCCATGTGCTGGGCTCTGTTGTAGATGTCTTCCCAATCTTTGTCAGAGAGTGCCCTACCAAGTTCAGCCTCCCATCTAGTTTGCCCTGCAGTTCTAGTCGGTAACACCCCATTACCCAGCATGGTGTAAAGCTCAGTAATGAGTCAATTATCGTTGAGTACCCCTTTTTGGAATGGCATGAGGGGCCTCTCTGCGTGTGGCTCAATGGAGGGCTGCATCACCCAGTGTTGCACCTGGAGGTATTGGATATGGTCTGCTTCTTCCAGGCCATAGTCAGATTTTAGGTGTTCAAATGGAATAATCCCTTGGAGATCGAACATGCATCCTATGTGTTTGCACCCACCCTCCTGCCAGTGCCGGAACCTCTCCTTTTGCATCCCTGCAGTGAAATTCGGGTTAGCCATGATTGGGGTCATATGGGACGGAAAGGAGGTCAAGCCAGCTTTGGTCGCAACAGCATTCAATTCTCGGAAAACTAAGCTAATCACCGGCAAGGAATATAGTCCACAAGCCCTATGCTTACGGGGAACCAGGTTTCTTACCCATATATGAGAGCCTGCTACGGCCTGGTCCATGAAGCACCAATGCTTCTCAGAGAGCAGACGGCTCCACTCCGCTAGAAAGCAGAGCTGGGAGGCTTGGTAGTATCGCAGTAGAAGGGGCACTGTGAGTCAGCCCTTCCACGTTGTACGATATAGTAGGTGTTTCTGAATGCAGGGTTTCGTCCCATCCCAGATAAACTTGTTAAGTTCTATTTGCAGGGACCACAATGTTTGCTTTGGTGGGGTCAGTGGAAGGGTCTGAAAGAGGTCAAGAATGCGTGACCGAATTGTCGTTTTAATAGCTGCTAATCTGCCCGGCCATAAAAGGCAGAGGCATCGCCAAGTTTTTAGGTCAGATAATATTTGCTAGGTAAGGGCCACGTATTTTAGTGTGATGGATTTAGGAACAGACCGTACCAACTTAATCCCAAGGTAGAGTATAGAATCTTTCACCCATTCAAAAGGGAATATTGAGCGAAGTTGAGCTTTGTGAGATGGTTACAGAGAGGTTTAAGATCTGGGACTTTTGCATGTTTACCTTAAAACTGGATTGATTCCCAAAAGAATGGCGTTCTGCTACGAGGGCGGGGAGAGATGACATTGGGTCAGTGATGGCTATAATCATGTTGTTGGCGCAGAGACTGATGAGATGGTGGTCTCCACTGAACTGTATTCCAGAGATGGTTGGGTTGGACCTTATCCTCTGGGCTAGGGGGTTCCATGTATAATGTGAAAACGAGGGGGGAGAGGGAAATTCCCTGTCGTGTTCCGTGTTGGATAGGGAAGGGCATGGACATCACCCAACCAGGGCTTTAAGTGGCATGAAAAACTAGGGGGTCTATAAAAGGGGCATGGCCAATGAAATTAAGGGTGTGGCTTAAAAATACACACGCTAAAAATCGGTGCTTAGCATAGTGTGCCGCCCGACTGGTATTTTGCTGCTTCTGTCATTACATACAGATATATAATACAAAAAGTAACTTTACACCTACAACATGTCAGGGCTATTGGCTTTGCCAATGGTTGTGTAAGATAAATAAGCAACAACTATGGCTTCGTGGTATAGAATATTGAAAATGCTTCAGTTCTGAAATGGTGAGACTGTGAAAGAACTATAGCGAGTCTCTGAATTTACCTCAAATTCTGTGAAGGGTGGTACTGCTGCAGTTAAGATTTTTTTTTTTCACCCTGAGGGCAAAAATGGAGAGCCCGATAGAGACCCGTCTCTGCACCTGCTTTTTAGAACTGCCGGTGCTGAGCACTGGCAGGACCCGGCCCACTTAAAGCCCTGCTGTTAACTCTCAAAGATGCCCTAGGAGCACTGTAGATACTATGGACCCATCTATGAAATTTATCACAGGAACCGAAGTGCCCCAGGGTCTCGAACAAGTAGGGCCAATGGATTCTATCCAACTCTTTTTCAGCTTTGATAGAGAGAAGAGCCTCTTTCTGGGATCTATGGATCTTGTCCAGTAAATGTAAAATGATTTGGTGTTATCTCCACATTGACGGGTGGGAATAAAGCCCGCCTGATCTGGGTCAATAAAGCCAGGCATTAGAGGGTTGAGGCAGTGGGCCAGAATGCTAGTAAATCGGTTGGCATCAATGTTCAGGAGAGAGATTGGTCTATAGGACCCATAGAGAGCCGGGTTCTTGCAGGGCTTTGGAAGGACAGAGATTAAGGCTTCTAGCGTACAGTCAGCAAAGGAGTTTTAAAAGTGTGTGAGTACTTGGGCTAGGTCTTGGCAAAAGACCTTATAGAATTGTGAGGAAAAGCCGTCTGGTCCAGGGGACTTCATCAGTTTCAGGTGAGCAATGGCCGATATTACCTCCTCTGTTCGTATGGGTTTCTCTAGTATCTCAGAATCTTGGGGTCTAAGGGGGGTAAGCAGGCTGTCCTTAGGATAACCCGAGAAGTCATCGGAAGTGCAATCTAAGGCTCTGTATAGTGTTCTATAGAAATGTAATAGCAATTTGTGCATCTGTGCTCATCTCAGTGGAAGGGCTGGGTCGAATCACTTGGACCGATCCTGTATGGATTTTGGCCCGGAGGTGGTGTGCAAGCATCCGACCACAGCGGTTAATTTGTGCTTCAGGCATGCCATTGCATATTCTGCCCTATCTAGATCTAGGCACTTGAGGAGTAGTCGTGTTTTTTCCAGTTCCTTCCACATCTTTGGGGCCCCAGTGCGTTTGTGTATGGCCCTAAGTTCTAAGACTTTCTGTTCTAAGCTCTGTTGCTTCTTCCTCCGGCGAAGATTGTCAGACACCGATATGGCTATGAGTTCTCCCCGTACCACTAGTTTCAGCTTCCAAAGTGAGGCTAAGGATGTCTCCCCAGTAGCTTTGTTTTGGAGGTAATCAGCGATCACCTTGCGGATGGATGTAATCGTGGGTTGGGATTGGAGTAAGCTCTCCCTAAGGCACAAGCGTAGTGTCCTAGTCTGACTAGAGTCAATGCGTGCCACTAGGGACAAAGGGGCATGGTCTGATAGGGATCTAGGAGCAATGAAAGTGTTGCATACAAGGCCTCCAGGCAGGGGCAGCTCCTCCATGTGGGCGGAGGAGTGTCTCCCCACTGCTTTCTCACAGTGCGAGAAGCAGAAACATAAAATGGTATTATAAATACCATTTTATGTTTCTGCTTCTCGCACTGCGAGAGAGCAGAAGGGTTTGGTTGGGAGCTGGCGGGTGGGCGGTCCTGCTCTAGGGCAGTGGAGGAGTGGCTTGCCCACTCTGAGGGCGCTGACTGTTTGGTCGGCCCCAGGGCCGACCAAACCTAGTCATACGCACTCTCCCTTTCTTCCCAGCCTACATGGAGAAAATGGCCTCCCCATAGACGCCTGTTTGGTCGGCGTCCCAACCAATCACAACGCTGCCATTGGAGCGTTGTGATTGGCTTAGGGGAGGGAGGGAGGCTGTCTGCTTCCTGTGAGGAGCAGAGACGACGCAGGACCGGACCAGGCTGGCGAAAGTAAGTTAACTTAACTTTTATTTTTAATTTTTTAATTAAACTCTCCCACCACATGGCGCGACCCCCTCCCCGCGCGACCGCCCGCCCCCTCCCCCCCACCCGCGAATCATGCCGGCCGCGACTGCCTGCAGGGCTGGGGTTGCTAAAAAATGGTCCATACAGGCATATGTTTTGTGGGATGCAGAGTAGAAGGTGCAGTCCCGCGTGTTGGGATGAGACATCTGCCAGACATCTCTCAGCCCACAGCCAGCTAACCAGCGAAGCCCCTGGGCTGAAAAGCCCCTGGTGTGGTCAGAGCATTGGCCAGAGCGGTCTTGGTCATTATCCATTACTATATTCATGTCACCGCCTGCATATACAAAGACAATATCGCAGTGAAACAATCACATAAATTGGACATATACTCATACGAATACCTATGCATTGACATTGTGAGCAACAACAGTCCAGTGTGCAAACTGCACCCACCAGGTGACAACATCACTTTTATAGAACAAATGATGGAAACCATATCAGCTAGTGCAGTACAACAAGGCACCCACATCTTCCTCAGAGATTTCAACTTCCATTGGAATGACCCTTATTACCAGGCAGTCAACAGCCTGAAAACCTCCCAAGCTGACCTCATTATGACGCAATTCTGTGACAGATCTACACATAATTTGGGTGTGACCTTGGACCTTATCATAGCCAAGGATAACATCATCCAACTGGAATTTATCATACCTTGTGACTGGTCGTATCATCACCGCATCACTTTCCTCATCATGGAATCAATTAAGACAAGAAGGGGACAACCAAAGAAACCCACACAATGGAAAAGGAGCATGCAGAGTATCAACTGGATTGATCTGACATCCCTCAGCAACAACACCCTGCCTCCCCCTTGGAGATGACAGATGTCCAGGACCTCACAAACCATTACAACAAATCTATGTTGAACATTCTAGATTCAGTAGCACCCCTGCATCTGAAAAGAATGTCTAACAAAGACTCCAAACCTTAGCTCAATTGCAGCCTTAACACAGAAGGGCATAAGCTTAGACTAGCTGAACGAACATGGAGATCCTCACAGTCCCTCGAAAACCTCAAACTTCTGAGATCCCTGAGAAGCATTTACAACAAACAAATTAGATGCTCCAAAGCAAATTTCCTTAGAATCCAATTAGACAAAGCTAGACATTGTCCAAAAAACCTGTTCGAACTGGTCAAGTTGCAATCCAATTAGCAGCCAAACTCTCCTCCCTCAGGTTCCAAGCCACAGCCAAATTGCAAGGATTTTGCCTCCTTCTTCATGGAAAAGACAAGAATGATAGAAAATGACCTGCAGTCAGCTTCACAACACCTTCCTCTCGCATCTCAATGTAGCTCCCTCACACCCTTGATTGCTGAGACACCGGGTATCCCAGCTCACACAGCTAAAAGAACAATGCTACAAGGAGCATATTCAAAACTTTTGATGAAAGTGACATTCTCAAAATCCTTACAACACTAAAACCCGCAAATAACTTCAGCTGCCCTCTACCAACGAACATCTTTAGTGAGATCAAAATGTCCTTACTCCTCCTCTGGACGAAAATAGTCAATGTCTCATTACTCCAAGGATCGACCCCAGAGTGCCTTAAAGCAGGGCAGGTTACCCCATTTTAAAAAAATCAAGGGCTGACCTCTCAGACCTAAATAACTTCTGACCAATCTCTACGTTTCCGACACTAGCAAAGCTCCTTGAGAAATGTGTTCATGTTCTACTGTGCAACCACATTGACCAATTCAGTCTCTTAGATCAATTCCAATCCATCTTCTTCCATGGCCAGAGCACCTAAACAGCGCCCACACACAATGTTGATGATGCGCTAGAAATGTTGGACCGGAATGAATCCTACCTGCTTATCCTTCTTGACCTCTCGTCAGCCTTCGATATTGTCAAACATGACAGCCTCATAGACCTACTTAAATGTAGGATGGGGATATCAGTGACCGCCCTTAACTGGTTTGCCTCTTTTCTCCAGAGCAGAACTCAAAGAATCAAGGTCAATATGTCCCTACCCAACCCCACAAAGGTCATATTAGGGGTCCCTCAGGGGTCGTCTCTCTCACCCACGCTCTTTAACTTATTAATGGAGCCCCTAACAGAATTGTTGAACTTATCGAACATCCACTATCACATGTACGCAAATGACACTCAACTGTACTTAAAAATCTTGTTTTCTGAAGATATTAGGTCTCTAAACTCAACCCTACAAAAAACACAAAACTGGCTGACTGGTAACCACCTCAAACTAAACGCTCTCAAAACAGAATTCCTCCTAATTGGCCCACCCAAACACAAAACGGACATTGCATTATGGATGAAACAACTAACAGTGCTGAATTGTGTTCCTCACATCATAGAGTCACATCACATCACATCAGCTCTGCCACCAAGCTAGCGAACTTCCACATCAGCATCTTAGAAAAATAAAATTCTTCCTTCCCCCGGATGACCTCAAGTCTGCTGTTCAAGCTGTAGTAATTCCCAGGCTGCACTATGGGAGTGCAACCCTATGCGGCCTACCCAGAGCTGAGCAGGCGCCACTAAGGGCCTCTCTGAACTCTGCTGCTAGGCTCATTACAGGTGCAAAAAGAAACAATCATACAACTCCTGACCTGAAATCTCTTAACTGGCTTCCTTTTGAGGCAAGGATTCATTTGAAAATTGCATTTGTGACCCATAAAGCCCTCCACTTCAACACTCTGAGATACCTTGCACAAAAACTAGAGCTGTTTGGTGGCTGCAGAGCTTCTAGAGGCACTAGCTCCCTTCTGCTGAAACCACCGAAATTTTATAAGAAGAAAACTTATAACCGAGCCTTCTCAGACATGGCTCGAGAATCTGGATTGCCCTTCCCCCTGAAATCCGAATGAATTCCTCAACTGCTTCATTCAAGAAATAAGTTAGAGGGATAGTGATGAACAAATTTATGCCGTAGAATGTATTATGAACCGTACTCCAGGACATCATTTATCACATAGCCTGCATGCATGCTTATTTCTCTCAGGCTATGTTTGTATGCTGTTCTATGGGTTGTTGTCTGCCTGGAACCTGTTGTTTTCTGTCTAGGGGATTCTCCCACACCCTATCCCTCATTGTTGTGGTTGTTTTTTTTATCCATGTCGCCTTGATTATTGTAAAGCGCTCTGATACCCGCAAGAGTCATGTTCATGCTATATAAAACTCTATAAATAAATAAATAATATTGCAGCATCTGATGAGGGGAGCACAGGTGCGAGGACACCTGTGAGAAACGCCTCTTGGTGTTCGTTGGGTGCGAAAATGTTAGCAAGAGAAAAATGAAAAGTTCCCAACCGAAACCTGTATGCTATGAGTCATCCCTTGATTTCAGCTATCTTATTTATGATCTTGCCTTTAAAACCTTTTGATAGAAGAAGTGCCACCCCATCCGGCTTCATGAAGTCAGAGGACCTAAGCTGACATAGAAACCATTGTGATGGCATCATAGGAATATCTTTGGAGAGCAAATGGGTCTCTTGTAGGTGGCATATGTTGTTGCCCGAGCGGTCTAGAAGGGACAGAACAGCTGCTCATTTGATGGGATTGTTGAGGCCTCGTACATTGAGGCTTGTCAATTTAAATTCCAGGAAGGTTGGATAGAAGGATTGTGCATGTTGGGCTAGTGTGAGTCCAGGGGGTGAGATGGATTGCATGGGAGTGGCCTGGTGATATGCTGACCATCCCAGTATGCCCCTTGGTACCAAGAGTAGACCATGTGGAGTGAAGAAATAAAAACCTACAAAAGCATTTCCCTAAAAACAACATTAACAAAATTATATTTTCTAGAAGTCCATTGTCAATGGCAGCTTGCATGTTGGGCTAGGCTGGTGAGTTTGAGGTGCTACTCCAGTAGCGTCTGTTGACAGTCGGCTCTCCGCCACCACAGGCTACATAATGGAAAAGGTGGACAGGCTTGGCGTAGTCTGCCCTGGGACAGACTGAGAGTGGGAGGCGTGTCACAGGATGGCCAGGCGCTCCTGGGTGCGCTCCTCCAGCCCAGGGCGGGGGTGCTGTTTGCGCTTGCCCGCTTTCTGCCAGGACGGTGCTCAGGGTGGCGACCCCCGGGGAGATCCAGGTGTGGATTGGAGAGATGGCTCGTCTGACAGGCTAAGAACATGGTGGGCATCCCTGAATGTTTTGAGTTGATGGAGCTGACCATCCCAGTGGAAGCCCAGCCTGAAGGGGTGCCCCCAGCCATAGGACACCTCTTTGGAGCGCAGAAAGTTGGTGATTGGTTTAAATTCCCTGCGGTGCTGTAGAGTGAGGAGTGAGATATCCTGAAAAAGTCTAATGGTGTGGCAGAGGAAGTGGATAGGTTGCTTGGCTTTGTCTTTCTGCAGAATGTCTTCTTTAATTTGGACGTGCACACAGACTAGGATATCCTTTGGTTGGGCGTTGGGGCCTATGGGCCAGCCGACCCGATGGACTCTATCCAGCCATGGGTCAGCATCCTCCTCCCATTCCAGGATGGAGCGGAATAGCACCTGGGTGTATCCCCGGATGTCTACTCTGTGCCCATGGGAACCCCTCTGAGGTGAATGTTATTGCAGCGTGACCAATTTTTGAGGTCCTCTGCTTGGGCTCTGAGGTTGTCGTGTTGTTCGTTAACTCAGATGATTTCTTGGTACAGCATTTCCACTTTCTCACCTCTCATGGTCTCATTATCCTCCAGCATGGAGACATGTAGTCCTACAGAGGATAAGTCTTGTCTTAGATCTCGCATGTCCTGCGACTGGTCCTTTTTAAGTGCTTGGATACCGGTCTTTAACAAGTCAAAAAGGGTGACTAAGAACGCCGTATCACCGGGGCCTGGTTGGAGTTGGGACCCCCTCCATATCAGATTGTGTAAGGGGCTGCGAGTTAGGGACTGATTCTTTAGTAGGAAACGGACCAGAGCGGGTGAGCATTTCCTGCACTGATTGGTCTCATATATTCTTCCCACTGCCATAGCTGAGGAGGGTTATAATGTGTGTCAAAATCCCTTGTGTCCTGGCGGGTGGGAGGGACCGTCTCGTAGTGCTCACCCACAAGCTGTATTATTCAGGAGGAGCCGGTAGGATGGTATCCAGAAGTGATCTGTGGGGCAGAGAGGTGTACACCAGCTCTAAATGTGGGCAGAAGCTCAGCAGGCGGCCCTTGGTTCCAGTAGTGAGAAGCAAGTCTGCCTATGCACTGACCCCTGAGAGCGAGGTCCAAAGTCCTCGGCCTTTTTGTTCACCACGCGCTTCATCCTTTGTGCCATGTGCCAAAGGTCGCACAGAGCGTATGTCCCTTCCCGGGCAATGGGGCTGCGGTGCTGTGCACTTTGCATCGGGCAGCAGGCTCATTAGATTCCTTTCCTGGAAGTCCCTGACCACTGTACAAGAGTGATGTGGACAGATATGCTGGAACGGGCCTGGGGGGACTCGCCAGTGTCACTGCTTCTGCTTCACTCGTGTGATTGCCTCATCAGGGGTCAGAGGACTTCTTGGGAGAGAGGGCTCTCATCGGCGGGATTAGGGCTCTGAACGTGGCTGGTGGTCATCGGGGCCTGGGTGTTCGTCGTGACGGTGCAAGCCATAGTAAGTCCAGGCATCCACGGGGCTGGTGTTCGTGGGCCAGAACTTGCTGGAGTTTACCAGGGCTCACCTCTGGAGAGTCCCTCCTCAAGCTGCTGTACTCAGTAAGGGCCGGGGTAGTGGTGGTCAAATGCTGTTTAAGGGGTCAGCAGGGTGCATGGGTGCCCTGGGCTGAAGCGGGAGCACAATGGGGATCGCCTGGTTTTTACGAGGTTGGGCAAAGCTACCCCTGTGCAGTCTACCGTTGGATAATGTCCCCAGTCACCGGACTTCTTGCTCCATTTGCTCACCCCGCTAGACGTCGCATATCAAAGTTAGCACAGGATGTGGGCCCACCCCCAGTAATGGGCCTGCAGTGCTGTGTAATGTGCACTCACCAGGTCCCCAGACACCACCTGGACAATGCAGGTGACAGGCTTCTCAGCCTCTCGCCCCAGGGGCCCCTGCCTGCGGATCATGAACATTGGGGGCCGCTGTAATACTAAGGCCCCAAAGGGTCCTTCCGCAGCCCTTGCCGCAGCTGCCGGCAAGTAACGTTCTCACCAGTGGTCAAAGAGGCTCTCTAAAGGTAGGGTCATCGTTTGTGGGACCAGGGTTTTGGGTGCGGCTGTCAAGGAGTGGGGCCCGGGTCTTTGCTGCAGCGCAGGTAACCCCTGGCAATCGAGGCTGTGCGTCATTGGGAGGCGTCCTGGAGGCCGCCGATCGTCACCAGGAATTCTCCGATACTGGAGGGCAGAGATGGGCTTCTGTTGTGGGGCAGGTGAGGCCTAGGGATATTGTCGCCAACTGGCGCGCTTGCTACCCTGAGCCGTAATGCCTAGGCGGACAGCATTTTGGTATATGCACAGCTTTCCGATCCAGACATCACGACGTTCGAAAGATGTCTCAGCAGGTCTGCGCGGTTCCCCCACCGCTACCTGGCTATCTCTGAAGTCTGGGCTGGGTGATTTATTACCAGTTGTGGGCCCGGAACACCACTAGGTTCTCCAAGTGAAGGTCTGGTGGCAGAGGAGCAAAAAGCATGACCTACTACGCCGCTATCATGGGCACGCCTTCACAACATAACATTTTAAACTCAAAAACCACAGAACGCTTTAAACTAAAAACACCACAGAAATTCACCAGTTATAGTTATCTCAAGTATCTATAACTCGTGTCCTAAGGTAACTATAACTTGCGCCCCAGCCATGCACAGGGCGCTAGTTATAGTTACCTAGGTTCACGAGTTATAGTTACTTGAAATAAATATAACTGGTGAATTTCTGTGGTGTTTTTAGTTTAAAGCGTTACATTGTTACTGAGCATTTCACCTAACTATAACGTTACCTTAACCTTGGGTTTTTCAGTGAATTTTTTGTTTTTTTTAACGTAAAGTAATGTTTTGTTACCATATGTAAAGCCAAACCCTGGTGGCGGGGGTTGGCAGCAGGTCCTGCTTCCAAACCCCGTGAGCAGCCAACTCACCCTGTTAGGTGGCTAACCCCTCACAGGCAAGCCAACCCCATGCTGCGCATCGCTTTTGGCCGTGCATAGAGAGAGGGGGGTTGGCCATAGGCAGCCAACCCCACTCTGCACACGGCCATAATAGGCTTAGGGAGGGGGACCCCGCAGCTCGCCTCCCCTTTAAAATAAGGTATGGCCCAGGGGATGGGGTCCCTGGGGCCTTTGAAGGCTCAGGGAGGGGGGGGACACACTCCCTCCGCTTTATTCAAATGGTGGCTCTGGGGGATGGGGTTCCTGGGGCCTTTTTAGGCTTGGAGAGGAGGGCCATGTGCTTCCATCCCCTTTAGTAATATATGTGCCGCCCCCACGGGCCCTGGCCCACCCCGTCTATTTAAAAAAAAAAATGTTTTGGCCCCAGGCTTAGGTAGTCACGGTATCCTTACCCTGCCACCTATTTCTTTTTTCTTTCCGTTAATTTAGGGCTTGAGACTCAGTTCTAAGATGGCTGCCTCCACTTCCTTGTTGATGTGGTGGTAGCCAATCAGATATCAGCAGGAGATCTGTTGGATCCGCAGAGGCTCCGCTTCCCTAGATTACAATTTTTTTGAGCATTAATTGCTCAAAAACGACTGAATGGATTTACGCCAAATCACAAAAAGCACTCTTTCTTGACTAAGATCTAGCTTTCTGCCAAATTTGGTGTGAATCCGTTTTGGCTGTAGCTCTAAGGTTCTCATGAACCAATGATGAGAGCTCCTCAGAATCCGGGCGACACACAAAAATGTCCAACTCTCGACATCCCCAACTCTGATATAAATAACACAGAGTATTAGGGCGATCAAGCGAGGGAAGGGAGTTAGGGTAGGAACAGCTGGGAACGGGAGACCTGTAGAGAGAGAACACACTGTTAAATATGAATCCAAGGTTACTGGCTACTCTCATATAGTCTCACTAAGGTTGCAAATCCCTTGAACCAAGCCGACGTTGCCTTTGATTGAATCTCTTAAATCTGAAGAGAGTTATCCTTCTCAGAGGCATACACCTAGAGAAACAAAGCACAATCACTTAATAACTCCATCCTCCACATATTCCCAATACGTGGTACCCCCAGCGTCATTCATACATACCATCTTCTTCCATTCATTGCCACCAAAATAAAACGAAAACAAATAATATGGGCTCGTTCCTCTCATATGAAAGTGGAAATATATGTGGCTGAATATTAGATAGTCTGTTCCCAATGTCATCAAAGTTCACCAAGAACGAGTTCAAAAACAAGATAATAGAATCAAGAGATATTGTTCCACTGAAATGAAACTGTAAAAAACAACAAAGTACTGACTTCCAAAAAAGGATATATGAAAATTAGATCGTCATTTCCAAATCCACAACAATAAGAAGTCTTTCATGGAACCTACAAAAGTCACGAAATAATCCGGGAAGACTTCCTACCTTCTCGTTGAAACAAAACACAGAAGCGGAGACAATGCCTTACTTTCCGCTTTTCTGATCTCCGTCGTCCGAAGAACTAAAATCAGCACAAAGCCACCCAAGCCTGGGTAGCGTCGAAGAAGGCGCCCACCGGCAGAGGAAACACCAGCGACTTCCCACAGAAATCCCTGGAAGCAGAGACAACCCTAGGATCCGCGGCACGACAGAATCCACGGCAGCAATTCCCTGCAGGAAACAGGAAAGCTGAGCAACCGTTGCTGCTCCGCCCGGCCTCACGAATCTCCAAATTGCCTCTCAAACCCATCCTAACGAGAGGCTATCTCCAAATCAGATATCAACAAGAATTACGCACGCCAGCCGGCGTGCGTCGTTGCTTTAAGTACACCGGTCTATTTCCTCCTATCAGCCCAAGCATTCTGGGAGTTGTAGTTCCTCTCATCCAACTCCATACTGGAACCAAGGAAGGCGCACTTCGACCTAAATCCTGACAGTATCTGTGTCTAAAGTTCCAATGGAAAGATTAATGAGGAAAACATGTTTTGGGACCCCCCCTTTTTTCTCAGCCCCTGCTTGACGATCACCCCGAATCTTTCCATGTGCAAACTAGTAAAAAAATAGCACTTTTTAAACGTTTTGTTGAGATTCGTCAAACAGCAACAAATGTATTAGCAACACAATGAAGCTGTTTTCTATGGAATCACGAGGTTCACTGATAGAATATCGATGTTAAAAATATCGATGTTCAGGGGGCGTGGCTTGGCGCGTCAAGATGGCGGTCGCACTCTAAGAGTGCTCCTGGACCCCTCCGTCATCCGCGCCATGATCCGCCTGTATCTGCAGCCATCTACCTATCTGCCCCGCTGCCAACGCCTCACCACAGCCGCGGGAGCATAATTTCAGCCGCAAATCCCCCCGGAACCCTGCATTTCTGGGTCGGCCAATGCCAACGTGGCGCCCGCGCTCCTCAAGATGGCGATTCCCGAGCTCGGGACCGCCGTATACTAGCGCACCTTGAGGCCGGGAGAGTGCTGCCCGCTTCCATACCGCTGCGGCCTGGGACTGTGGTGCAGGTTGTGGAGGCGCAGTGAGACTTCCTTGATTGACGGACCGCCGGCCCCGGCCTGGGGATCGGACGGACTGCCTGCGGTGCTGGCCCTCGGACATTGGGGCGGCCCAGGGCTGTGGGGACTGAGCAGTGGCTGCGTCGCAGCAACGCCATGGTGTCGGCCACCACCTCGGGCGGCGGCGATTGAGTGCAGCCGAGGTGCCCCCGGTCTCCTCCCCCGTGAGCCTTGCCTGATCCGAGTGAGCTTGACGACCTGCGGCGCCTATACCTTCCTGCGGAGCCGCCTACGCTCCGGGGTCTTGAGGTTCCGGGAGCTCCGGTGAGTGGGCGGGCGGGCGGTGCTGGGACCGGCCTGTGTGGCGCCCCCCCACACGCTGTGGGATACCTGCTGTGCGGGTAGAATCGGCTGCCTCTTCGGGCAGCGCGGGGCTTGGGGCCCCCTCCGCCGCTTCCTCCATCTGTTCTGCTCTTGTGGCGCCCGGCCTGGGCCTCGTAGGGCCCAGTCACCTGGGAATACGCTGCCGCCATTGAGGCCCCGGCGGCCGCGGCGTGCCCGGCGTTGTGAACCTCCTTCTGGGGGGGTCGAATCGGCCGCATCCATCGAGCGGCGGGGGGTCCTGGGTGAGGGCCCCTTCCACCGCTCCCTTTCCTCTGCTTTGCCCCTGGGAGGCCCTGATATGCCACTGTGGGCCCTGCCGCTGGGGCTCCTGCTGCTCGCCTTGTGACTCCGGCTCCTGCGGCGCTCCTGCCACTGTGGGCCACCGACGGGGCGGTGGTACCGGCCGCATCCATCGAGCGACGTGGGGTCCTTAGTGGCGAGCTCCCCGCCACCTCCTCGTTTCTGTGCTGTTCCTGGGGTGCCCTGCTTGGGACTTGCGGGCCTCCGTCGCCTCGGCCCGCGCTGCTCGCCTTGGGGCTCCGGCCCGCGCAGAGTTCTCATCCTTGCACGCCGCCTGCAGGGGGGGGCGGGACCAGCCGCATCCATCGAGCGGCGTGGGGTCCGGGGCACGGACCCCCTCCACTGTTCCCCCCTCCTTCCCCTGCCCCTGTGGATCTCTCTCCGGGCCGGGCTGGACACCATTCCTCTGGGCCCTCGTGGCGACCTGCGGCCCTCCTCACTCTGACCCGCAGTTGCGCCCTCCCTGCGCCCTGAACTGGGAGCCCGGCGGTGGCGGGGCTGAGACAATCGAGAACTGCCCTTCGGTGCCGGCGGAGCATCAGAAGCCGGGGCGGATCGGCCGTCGTCTTGGGCGGCAGGGGCTGAGTGTCCTGAACTGCTTGGGCCTGCGCCCCAACACGACGAGTCTGAGCGGAGGTGTGTGCAGTGACCGAGTCTTGGTGCGGTCGACTGGCGCGCTGAACCTCTCACACGGGGGCCCATCTGCTCCACGAGCCTCTGCCCTCCCTGCTGCTCGGATGCCCGTGGCCCCCCTTCCATAGCCACGATGGGTAGGGACCGCGGCCCTAAGACATCCGCTCCACAAACTCAAACTAAAATGGACCAATACACTACTACAGAGCGGAACCTAGCGGATGGGACACCGGGGGGCTCCTCCCTCCCCGTGAATGACCTCTCGACCATCCTACAGGCTATCGGCGCCTCCCAGGCCGCGGTGGAGAGCAAGATTGGCGAGGTCCGGATGGACATGGCGCTTTTACGCCAGGACCTTCGTAACACCATGGCGTGAATCTCAGAAGCGGAGTCCCGCCTATCCACGGTTGAGGACGAGCTTGGGCAGCTAAAGACCCAGGTGGCCCACCTGCAGACTCGCACCTCGGAGTTGCACCGCTGGGCGGAGGATGCTGAAAACCGCTCGCGACGAAACAACCTGCGCCTGGTGGGATTTCCGGAGGGGGTCGAGCAGGGCCACGCGGACACCTTGGTGGAGACATGGCTGAGATCCTGGATGCCCAAAGATGCACTCTCAGCATGGTTTGCGGTTGAGCGCGCCCACCGTTCCCTGGCACCTAAGCCACCTCCCGGTGCTCCACACCGTCCCATCATTGTGAGGATCCTCAACTTCCGGGACAGGGATGCCATCCTCAGCGCGGCCCGGGCCCAGGGTTCCCTGAGGTACCAAAATAGCACCATCATGCTCTTCCTGGACTACACGAGGGAGGTACAGGCCCAGCGTCGCCCTTATGCTGATGTCAAACAAAAGCTCCGCAACCTGGGACTGAGGTACGGTCTCCTTTTCCCGGTTCGCCTCCGAGTTGTCTTCCAGGGCAAGACAATCTTTTTCGACACCCCACAAGCCGCCTGGACCTGGCTTACTGAGGAGCGACCCTTGCGGGCCCAACCTGCTCCTCCCGCCACCCTGTCTGACTCTCAGCAAACAAGTCTGCCTCCTCCAAAGGAGCAACGGAGGCGCACCCAGTCCCGCAAGAGAAGGGGTCGGCGGGGAGAGGCGTCGAAGTCACCAGGCCCTGGGGCCCTGATGTCGGATGCCAGCGGGGCCCCCCTACCTCCCCACGACAGGAGCCGCGCCAGCTCCATGGACGATCTACGCCGTGATCCGGACCCACCCGGGGCCCTATGCCCGCCTCGTCGGACTCGGACCTTTCTAGAAGCCCTGCGCTTCAGGGCCTCAGTGGGGAGGCTGGAGTATGATTTGCAGGAGCCCCCCCGGACCAGTATAGGGGCAGAACTCCCACGAATACTGCTCATTTAATGGCATGCTGAGGAACACCACTATATCCGTCACTGTGGAGGGGTCCACCATAGCCACGAACTGCCCTGCTATGCGTTTTAGCTTAGCCCTCTGTTACTGTTAACTTATCTTCTGTTTCAGGGCGACAGATGCTTCGGTTCCGGAAGTATAGGGTGGGGGGAGGTTGGGGGAATTTGGGGGGGGGGACCGTTGTCCTCAGGAATGTTTTTGACCTGGCTCTGTTCGAGCCATTGTTTTATTTTGTTTACAGCACCTCTACACCAACACACCACATTGTCACCGACAGGCAGCACATCACAACGCGCGCGCCACACCTTTCCGTCCTGGCCGTAGAGCATTGTTCCCCTTGGGGCCTGGGGCCCTTTGGCCCACCTCGTCCACGCACCACCTTCGGCCCAGATGTCTGCCAGCAGTAGGTCCCTCCACGTTCTGTCTTGGAACGTGAACGGGTTGTTGGACCGCATCAAACGTACAGCTGTCCTTAAATATTCTCAGCGCCATGCGCCCGACGTTCTCCTACTTCAGGAGACGCACCTCCTGGGAACCCATTGCCTCTTTTTAGCGAGGTACGGGTTCGACAGGGTGTGGCACTCTGGCTTCACATGGGGCTCTCGAGGAGCGGCTATACTAGTACGAAGAGGGCTCCCCTTCACCCCTGTACGTGTAACGACCGACACACAGGGCCGCTGCGTAGCCGTGTCTGGTAGGCTCGAGGGGCATACCCTGAATCTAGTTTCTGTATACGTCCCACCCGCGACGCTTCCTTCCACTCTCCATCACCTTACAGCCATAGTCTCCGCCTTGCCCCTGGGTCAGACGATAATTGGGGGCGACTTTAATGCGGTCATGCAACCGTCACTTGACGCGACCGGCGCGCCCTCCCCAGTACGCCTAGCCCACGCCAAGAAGTTGTCGAACTGGTCGGCCGCTCTTGGTTTGTGCGACGTCTGGAGGGTGTGGAACCCCGAGGGACACAATACACCCATACCTTGGCGGCCCACCACACACACTCTCGCATCGATTTGCTCCTCCTGCCCGCCACCGACTGCCAAAGCGTCTCCAGTATCTCTATTCTCCCCCGGGGGATCTCGGATCACTCGGCCATGTCACTACACTTGGGAGGCGCCGCGGATGGGGCACGGACGGTTTGGCGATTGAACGCGTGGTTTTTACAGGATAAAGAGGTCAAAGACGCGATAGAAGTGGAGTTGCGCCACTATTTTCTTACTTATCGGGCACGCTCTGGGAGGCCGGTAAGGCCACTATCCGAGGCGTGGCCAGAGGCCTGGTACACGCGAAGTGTGCGGCACAGTCTGATCGCCTGACTCAGCTCGAGTCTCAGGCCACGCGGCTGGAACTGGCCCTCTCTGACACTGCTGAACCCCAACCTGCTAGGCAACTGGCAGCGATTCGAGATGAAATCCGACAGATTTCCCTCGATCATGCCAAGATGCTGTGGCGCTCCTCTGTGGCCCGTATTCACGGCTGGGGAGACAAAAATGGGAAGCTGCTCCACAACTTGATTTCGTACCCCAGGGCCAAGAGGATAATCCCTGAAATCCGGGACGCCGCCGGAACCCGCCACCACACCTCTCGGGCCATCGCGCAGGCCTTTGCGGGGTACTATGCTCAGCTGTACTCTGCTCGCCCCCCTGAGGCGGCTCTTGTGGATCTGCTGGGACGAGCGGCTGTCCAACTCCCCTGCCTCACCAAGGCAGAAGTAACGGATCTCGATCTTCCCTTTACCCCGGAGGAGATACAGGGGGCCATCTCTTTGTTGAACCCAGGGAAGAAGCCCGGGCTGGACGGCTTCCAGCAGGAGTACTATGCGGCCTACAGTGACTTGTTGGTGCCCCAACTGGTGGAACTTTTTCTACATGTTGCTGAAATGGGCTTCTTTCCCCCCAAGACCGATGTGGCCACTATCGTTGTTATTCCAAAGACCCAACCACCCTCTGCCACCTGTGCGGACTACCGTCCGATCTCTTTAATCAATACTGAAATGAAGATCTTTGCCACAGCCCTGGCCCAGCGTCTCCGTCCTCTCTTGCACAAGCTGGTCCACCCGGATCAGTGCGGCTTCATGCCGGCACGCGGCACCAGACATTGCATACGGCGCCTCCACCTCGCTTTGGTACACCATCACTGTTTGACACCGTACTTTTACTTATAGATTTTGAGAAGGCTTTCGACACGGTGGACTGGAGGTACTTGGAGGATGACCTTGTGGCGATGGGTTTTGGCCCCCATTTCCGACGCCTTGGCCGTGCCCTTTATTCTAATCCCAAAGCCAGGGTCCTTACCAACGGCGCCATCTCAGACGCATTTCCAATCCGGAGAGGCACGCGCCAGGGGTGTCCTCTCTCACTCCTCTTGTTCGCACTGGCGATAGAGCCCCTGGCCTGCCTCATACGCAGCGACCCTCAGGTCCGGGGCTGGTCCTGGGACTCCCGCCACGTGGACAAAATTGCCCTATACGCGGATGATGTCCTGCTCTTCTTGGCAGACCCAGAGAGCTCTGGTCCCCGCTGCCTGGAGGTGTTCCAGGCCTTCGAGAACGTCTTGGGCCTGCGGCTCAACCCAGCTAAATGTACCCTGATCCCCCTCCATCTTTCAAGGGCTTGCTTTGACTGGCAATCGAATATTCCCATCAGGAGACAGTCGTTCAAGTACCTTGGGATTTGGGTGGCTCTGCTCCCGGAGCTGGAATGGGCGCTCAACATTACTCCCCTGGTCACGAAAGCCAAACATGACCTCAAGTGCTGGCAAACCCTACCGCTTAACCCCCTTCGAAGAGGGGCA
This sequence comes from Calotriton arnoldi, assembly GCA_963921515.1. NCBI lineage: Eukaryota > Metazoa > Chordata > Amphibia > Caudata > Salamandridae > Calotriton > Calotriton arnoldi. The sequence continues at coordinate 328,539 of CAWUFW010014622.1, forward strand.
CTTTTTAAAATGATGATCCTTCCCCGCTTCCTATATATTATTCAGAATACTACCTTTCACTTCCCGGGGAGTCGGTTCCAATAATTCGATTGGGTGATCACGAGTTTTCTGTGTGGGGGTGGGAGGCCGCGTATCGCCCTGGCCCGATCCCGCCCTTTGATGGAGGCATGGGTATGACGAATCTCCACCTCTATTATCTGGCCACCAGACTCCTCGTCATCCATGATTGGTTCACTGGGGGGTGGTCTGACCCGGCCTATCGGATTGAACTTCGAGACATGGATTTCCCGCACATTCAAGCTTATTTGTACGGGGCTTCCATACCACAGGCAATGCCACCAATCACCAGAGCGGTCCTGGTGGCCTGGCGCTCCGCCCTGCGACACACGCGCTGGGACAAGCGACTCACTCAACACACACCTCTCTGGCAGGGCACGTGGTTGCGAGAGACGGCGACCCTCACAGGCTTCCGGCAGTGGGACCACGTCTGGATTTCTCTCCTTGGGGACATGTGGGTGGGGGATCACATCAGGGCCTTCCCTGACCTGCAGCAGCGTCACACCCTTCACACCTCCCAATTCTTTAAATACCTGCAGCTCCGCCATGCCCTCGCTGACCATGTCCCAACAGGTACATCTCTACCCGAGTTTAGCCCGTTGGAAGCACAGGTCATGATGGGAAATCTTGGCAGAGGAGGGGTGTCTCGGATATACCGCTCCCTGGTGAACAATGGCCTAACCGCTTTAGCCTCGCTCCAGGCTCGCTGGGAGGGATGGCTGGGCCCCCTAGATGACGCACACTGGTGCGATGCCCTTATGACTCCCAAAACCCTCACGACCTCCTCTAAACTCCGTCTCATACAACTCTATTATCTCCACATGGCCTATCTTACTCCCGCGCGCTTGCACGGGGCGGGGTTGCGCCCCCCCCGGACTGCACACGTTGCGGCCGGGCTCCGGCTGACTTTTACCATATGGTCTGGTTGTGCCCGGGCCTTGCCCCGTTCTGGTCGGGGGTGGAATCTGAGCTCACACAGACCTTGGGTTGGCGGGTTCCCCATGACCCCCTGCGCCTTCTCTTGGGCGTGTTTGATGGCCTGGACGGTTCTAGAGCGGATAAAAAAATTCTGGGGACGGCGGTCGCTGTGGCCAAGCGAGACATTGCGGCGGCCTGGGCTCAGGCCAACCCCCCTACCCTGAGAAAATGGCACTGAGGGGTGGACTGGTGTGCGGCCCAGGAGGAACCCCTCTTTGAGGCACGTGGCTGTCCAGCGAAATTCCACAAGATTTGGGGCAAATGGTTGAACCTACTGTTTTAAACTCCTTCCTATGGCGCTCCCATGTAATGTACTGCTTTCCAGCTTGGGTGGCTTGCCTGCTTATTCCTACTATGGCTGTGGTTTTTACTGCCTGTTGGGGACTGTTTTTGCCTTACCTTGTAAGAGATGTGCTGTCAATTTGTTTGTTTGCTTTTCAAAATGATAATAAATTGATTATCAAAAAAAAATATTGATGTTCAAAATATCGAAAAAAATATATAGACTACAAACATATCGACTCCCATACCTACACAGGTAAGTACAAAAATATTGAATCAAAAATATCGATGTAAAAAATATAGATGTAAAAATATCGATTTAAATATATATATAAAATAAAATAATATATATTAACTATATTAAATATTAATATTAGTTTTAACAAAATAAATTAGTTAATTTACATTTTTACAAAATATTACAAATAAACTTAATTAAAAAAAATAAACACACAAACATAATAATTTATACATATATATATTTACTTTAAAATAATTAATAAAGTATTATCTTTAATTTATTTTAAAACTTTAAAATTATATAAAAATAGAATATATATATAAATAATTTAAAATATAAAAATTGCCCAATACAATCAGTGCAACAGTAGGAATAGCAAAATAATTAAATTTACTATTCCAACTCCAGTGAGTGCAACAGTAGGGAAAGTGTTGGATTGCGGAGGGGTAAAAATTACTATTCCCACTCCAGTGAGTGCAACAGTAGGGAAAGTGTTGGATAGCGGAGGGGTAAAAATTACTATTCCCACTCCACTTAGTGCAACAGTAGGATAAGTGTTGGATAGCGGAGAGGTAAAAATTACTATTCCCACTCCAGTGAGTGCAACAGTAGGGAAAGTGCTGGATAGCGGAGGGGTAAAAATTACTATTCCAACTCCAGTGAGTGCAACAGTAGGGAAAGTGTTGGATAGCGGAGGGGTAACAATTACTATTCCAACTCCAGTGAGTGCAACAGTAGGGAAAGTGTTGGCTAGCAAAGGGGCAAATATTACTATTCCCACTCCAAAGAGCGCAACAGTAGGGAAAATGTTGGATAGTGGAGGGGTAAAAATTAGTATTCCCACTCCACTGAATGCAACAGTAGGATAAGTGTTGAATAGCGGAGGGGTAAAAAAATGTATTCCCACTCCAGACAGTGCAACAGTAGGGAAAGTGTTGGATAGCAGAGAGGTAAAAATTACTATTCCAACTCCAGTGAGTGCAAAAGTAGGGAAAGTGCAGGATAGCGGAGAGATAAAAATTACTATTCCCACTCCAGTGAGTGCAACAGTAGGGAAAGTGCTGGATAGCGGAGGGGTAAAAATTATTATTCCAACTCCGGTGAGTGCAACAGTAGGGAAAATGCTGGATAGCGGAGGGGTAAAAATTACTATTCCCACTCCAGTGAATGCAACAGTAGGGAAAGTGTTGGATAGCGGAGAGAAAAAAAATACTATTCACACTCAAACACTTAGAAAAATATATATATAATAAAAATAACAATAAAAAAAGTAATGAACAAAATTTAAAAAATATATATATATTAAACATATAAAAAGAACACATATTATAATACTAATTTCATATAACAAAAACCTATAAATATTATATAAAATAAAGTAATAAATAAATTTACAAAAAAATAATTCTTCTAAACTAGAAAATATTTACAAACAATTTTTTTTATTAAAACATAAATGTATTTATTTTATTTCCTACCCTATAACACAACACCAATAACTAAACACTTCAACGTTTTTAATTACATTTATTTACATAATTAACATTATTAATGAATTAAAAAATATTATTAATAAAAAAACGAATAAACATTAATTGACTACACACACTTTAACACTATAATATTCACAACACACACCTAAATTAAACTATAAAATAATAAAACACAATTAAAACTTATTTTAAAATTAAAAACTATTACTATTAACAACTAATAATTAAATAATTAAAATGTATTTAATACCCACCCTTTACCCCTTTAAAAGTAAAAAGAACTCACAAAAAAATAAACAATTGCCCAAAATAAATATCAAATAATTAACAACTATATATAATTAATTAAACACAAATTACTTCCCACTCTTTACGCCTATAAAAACCACAACACACACCTGAAATTAATTACACAATTACCATAATTATTTACCAATTAATTTATTAAAATTAATTAACAACCAATTATTTATTCATCAATTAAAAATAAATTACTTCCCACCCTTTACACCTATAAACACCACAACACACACCTAAAATAAATTACAAAATTACCAACATTAATAACCAATTAATTAATTAAAATTAATTAACAACCAATTATTAATTCATAAATTAAAAATAAATTACTTCCCATCCTTTGCACCTACAAACACCACAAAACACACCTAAACATAATTATACAATTACCATAATTAATTACCAATTAATGAATTAAAATTAATTAATAACCAATTAATTAATTATTAATAAATTACTTTACACATTTAACACTATAACATCTTAATTAAACAAATATTAATAAATACAATTTAATCAATACATTTAATATAATTAATCGACTTCCCACCCTATTCCCCTATAAACCCACAACCCGCTACGGAACTAAAAACGCAAAATTCAAATAAAAAAAAATATGAATACATTTAATATAATTAAATGACTTCCCACCCTATTCCCCTATAAACCCACAACCCGCTACGGAACTAAAAGCGCAAAATTCAAATAAAAAAAATTAATAACTACTAAAAATTTAACACATATGTTAAAAATACAAACAATTCTTATACAAAAAAACATACATCACATACATATAAAATATATACTAAAATACATAACAATAATAAAAAACGATATTTTTAACAATTATATTTTTGTGAACGATATTAAACACTTTGATATTTTTAAAATCGATATTCCTTACCTTAAGTCGATATACTTGACCACAATATTCTTGCTGTCGATATTTCTGACCCACGATATTAACAACTCGATATTTGTGCAACTCGATATTTTGTACTCGATATTCTGTCTCTGCACCGAATCACGATCCTAACTATAGCTACGCAGTGGTCACCTATGGGTAGTTATAGCTAGGTCCACGTTTCCTTAGGAAATGCTTTTTTTTATTTTGCTAATAATTTTGGCGCCGGTTGACCAATCAGTAGGATAAGAAACTCCTGTTGGAAACATTGGGGCCGATTCCGATCTCGGTCGGAGGCACACCCAATACCATTCGGTCGGGAAAAAAGCCATGCGAAAGCCTGTTTCCCGACCGATCCGTACAGCACACCGAACGAGTAAGTACGATGCGCACAACAGCACAGAATCCGGCCGAGCCGTACTCACCCAAACCAGGTCCTGTTCCCCGACCGAGGCGAATCCGGAAACGCTGAATCGAGTCGCACGGAAGGGAAAATGCAGCTCCGTCCGGCCGAACAAGTACGATGCGCTTTCCGTACGCACCGAACCCGTCGCTACGCACGGCACGTCAAAGCATCCGGGAGAGGCGCACATAAGCTCCGATTCGCGCCACAACACGATCCACGGCTACGAGACGAACACGCCGGCGACGAGGACGACGCGAAGCGACGAGGACGACGCGAAGCGACGAGGACGACGCGAAGCAACGAGAAGGACGAACGACACGAACCAACCATGAATCCCTTCGTCCCGATCATACCAATATTCTACATTTACTACCGGAACAGGCACGGACGCGTACGGCGCAGAAGGTAAGTCAGACACCAACCACAAAACACATACAACACGTACACGACACATCACACACACACAGAGGGATGCAGAATATACTTACACCAGCAACAGCAGCACCATAGGGGCGGGATGCCCATCACCAATGCCACATATGCACACAGGGGCCTGAATGCGCACCACCACCCCTACCCAGGGGGGCAGGATGCCTACCACTACTACCACCCTCACCCAGGGGGCTGGATGCCCACCACTACTACCACCCTGAGCCAGGGGGGCTGGATGCCTACCACCACCCTTAGCCAGGGGGGCTGGATGCCCACCACTACTACCACCCTGAGCCAGGGGGCTGGATGCCTACCACTACTACCACCCACACCCAGGGGGGCTGGATGCCTACCACTACTACCACCCTCACCCAGGGGGGCTGGATGCCTACCACTACTACCACCCTCACCCAGGGGGGCTGGATGCCTACCAATACTACCACCTTCACCCAGGGGGCTGGATGCCTACCACTACCACCACCCTCAGCCAGGGGGGCTGGATGCCTACCACTACTACCACCCTGAGCCAGGGGGGCTGGATGCCTACCACTACTACCACCCTTAGCCAGGGGGGCTGGATGCCTACCACTACTACCACCCTCACCCAGGGGGCTGGATGCCTACCACTACTACCACCCTCACCCAGGGGGGCTGGATGCCTACCACTACTACCACCCTGAGCCAGGGGGCTGGATGCCTACCACTACTACCACCCTCACCCAGGGGGGCTGGATGCCTACCACTACCACCACCCTTAGCCAGGGGGGCTGGATGCCTACCACTACTACCACCCTCACCCAGGGGGGCTGGATGCCTACCACTACTACCACCCTCACCCAGGGGGGCTGGATGCCTACCACTACTACCACCCTCACCCAGGGGGGCTGGATGCCTACCACCACCCTTAGCCAGGGGGGCTGGATGCCTACCACTACTACCACCCTTAGCCAGGGGGGGCTGGATGCCTACCACTACTACCACCCTCACCCAGGGGGAGCTGGATGCCTACCACTACTACCACCCTGAGCCAGGGGGGGCTGGATGCCTACCACTACTACCACCCTCACCCAGGGGGGGATGGATGCCTACCACTACCACCACCCTTAGCCAGGGGGCTGGATGCCTACCACTACTACCACCCTCACCCAGGGGGGCTGGATGCCTACCACTACTACCACCCTCACCCAGGGGGGCTGGATGCCTACCACCACCCTTAGCCAGGGGGCTGGATGCCTACCACTACTACCACCCTTAGCCAGGGGGCTGGATGCCTACCACTACTACCACCCTCACCCAGGGGGCTGGATGCCTACCACTACTACCACCCTCACCCAGGGGGGCTGGATGCCTACCACCACCCTTAGCCAGGGGGGCTGGATGCCTACCACTACTACCACCCTTAGCCAGGGGGGCTGGATGCCTACCACTACTACCACCCTCACCCAGGGGAGCTGGATGCCTACCACTACTACCACCCTGAGCCAGGGGGCTGGATGCCTACCACCACCCTTAGCCAGGGGGGCTGGATGCCTACCACTACTACCACCCTTAGCCAGGGGGGGCTGGATGCCTACCACTACTACCACCCTCACCCAGGGGGAGCTGGATGCCTACCACTACTACCACCCTGAGCCAGGGGGGGCTGGATGCCTACCACTACCACCACCCTTAGCCAGGGGGGGCTGGATGCCTACCACTACTACCACCCTTAGCCAGGGGGGGCTGGATGCCTACCACTACTACCACCCTCACCCAGGGGGTGCTGGATGCCTACCACTACTACCACCCTCACCCAGGGGGGCTGGATGCCTACCACCACCCTTAGCCAGGGGGCTGGATGCCTACCACTACTACCACCCTGAGCCAGGGGGGCTGGATGCCAACCACTACTACCACCCCCACTCATAGGATGGACAATGCATGACACAACCAGCACACCACAACCTAGGGAATGCAAGAAAAAGACATCCCCCAACACCATGACAAGCGTGTGTAGACTGTGTCAAATGCCTACAACACCGAACATGACTTTGAACATACAATGTGACCCCCTAGCACATGTGCCACACATATATGTGTGTGGCACCCACAATGCTAAGCAGGCCATGACCATTGTGGCAATGGGGTCCAAACCCCCATCATCACAGTGACCAAAATGTAAGTGTGGGGTCCATAGCTGAAGCACATTTTGAACATTGTGGCAATGGGGTCTAAACCCCCATCACCACAGTGACCAAAATGTAAGTGTGGGGTCCATAGCTGAAGCACATTTTGAACATTGTGGCAATGGGGTCCAAACCCCCATCATCACAGTGACCAAAAGGTAAGTGTTGACAAAGAAAGAGGTGCAACTGCCAAACTGCATGGATGATTCCTGGTCACAGAACAAAAAACACATCAGTGGCAAAGTAGTGTATGTGTCCCATTGCAACATAAATTGGGTGAGCCAAATACTGCAGTGCAAATAAGACATACCTTTGGCCATGTGCAGACAAACAACACCCATGGGGGCTGACACCGTCAACATTCATCAATGACACAATGACAGAAGTGACCATCAGAATGCAGACCCACATATTTGCACCAATGGGCACACAAATGCAGATACCCTGTGGAGACTGCAGATGTGAGGTGAACAGATACCATACCATGGCAGCAATGGGACACACAAACCATGATCATTGTGCTGACCGATGACCTAGGAGTCCCAGGGACAGCAGGGGAAACCCACCAAACTACATACAGCCAATGGCACACCCAAGATATGCCAATGCAGTGGTGCAGATGCACAAACACAAACAGGCAGACCCACACTGCACATCATACACAACAGGTGAGGGGGGGTGCCAGTGTCCCCAGGCAACCACACAACACATGAGGAGACCTGAATACCAATCATACAGATGTGCATACAGTGCCACACAAAGGTAACTCATGGATCCAAATCCCCTATGTGGGCAAGCAGGCATTGTCAGATGAGAGGGAGCACAAATCACACATGTCACACAGGCACGTAGGGACAGCAACTGACACAGCAAGACACAGACACACCACAGCACCACCCCAGGGCCCCCACAATGTGGTGACCCTGGGCTGCATTACAATCCCACTGTGATGACAAAGCTAAATGTGGTTCACACTGTGAACCACAGTCATGTGTCCTGAGCAACTAACTACCATCACACCTACACAAGCACAAATCAATCAGCATGGCCAGTAAGCCAAGGCCAACATGGAGGCAGGGGCCTGGCCGGGCAACAACTCTCATCTGCACACACTCAACACCACACCCTCGACCTCCAACAATGTGCAGCAGTGAAGTACACATGCACTGGTGACATTGCACATGCACCCATGACTATTCCAGGGTGGTGGGTGGGAACCAAGGTGCAGAAACACATCACACATGGCCACTCAACAAGACTCCTGAATGTCTGACACACTGCACACTACGCTGTACATGGACATGACGGCAATACCACACCAACCAATGGGATCCCAGCCACAGTCACACACCAATGAAGAAGCCAAGGTCACCCACAAAGAACACACATAGACAACAACCAACATTGCAGCCCGGACCCTGAGGAGTGCCAGCAGTCACACACACAACGTGTCATAATCACTGAAAGATAACACAAACTGGAAATCACATGACAGGGGCAAACAACAAGTGCCAAGGGGAAACCTGACTGTGACCCATCTGCGTCTGCACACAAACTCAGCCCTGACAGCAAACACACCTATGGGTGACACCCTGATGACCAGTAATGTGCCATGCACCCACATCACAGAGAACCCAGGGAGAAGACTTTGGGGGAACATAGGTCAACTCAGCTAGCATCACAAACAGGTACAACACTAGGGATCACAGCATGCACAGCTAAACGGAAGTGAACACACAGACATGCACATACAACACACACCTTGGGCGCAGGCAATGTCACAGGAGTACACACTGCCATGAGGGGACTCCACTCCTGTGTGAGGAAAGCTGTGCCATATGTTGCCTCAGTAGGGCCCCATCATGTCAGCTGAGCACTTGGTCACACAATCAACAATTAGCACCAAATGAGGGCTCCCGTAACATCAGCCTGGTCATGGAAGTGCCAACGGAATCATCAGCACAGATCCAACACACTTGTATAGCAATGTTGCACTGACAACACAGATGAGACCTTCCCCATTGATGCCCAAACCTGCATGTCCAGTGGAGATGGCCACACGGTCAGGGAAGTAGACGAATTGAACAATGGCAGGCACAACAGATGTGCAGGGGTGGAAGCCACAGATGTGAAATAGCTAATCTAAGTAGGAAATCCCATTGCCAAATACTGAACACATGACACCCTCAGATGCTGCTATGGATGACATGGATACACCACAGGATAGGACACATTCCCCCTGGACCACATGGGTTCCTGCACAGTAACACTTCATTATCATGAGACCAAATATCACCATCACTGCAGCAAGGGCATGGTTAGCATCATCAACAACATGTACATCAGAAGCATAAGCACTAGAGAACAGAAAGTTGCTTTATTCAGCATATGTGTGGAATGAAAACAAAGTCCAGAAAAAACACAAAGGCCAATGGCCAGTCCATTGTAAAAGTCCAAACAGGGTGACAGTGGCAGATGTCACCCTACGCATGCCTGCACAAAACCAGGGACAATCCACTAGGAGGGGCAACCGGGGGGTAGGCCAGGCACCGCAGGGACAGGATCAGGGCTCACCAGGAGGAAGCAGGGAAGGGGTGGTGGGTGCTGGAGAGCCACTGACAACTGCAGTGGAGGTGTCTGACATGGTGTGTGCCGGCACAACTGGGGGGCATGACTCAGATGTTGTGGGTGCCGGTACGACTGCAGTGGACCCTGCAGATGGAGTGGACAGGTCCGCCACTGCAGTGCCCAAGTCAGACAGGGTGGTAGTGGACTCCACTGCAGTGCCTACCACCAGGGGAGGAGAATGGTGAACAGGCAAGGTGGGCTGGACAGAGGGGGAGGACACCCTCACCACATCAGTGGCACAGACAAGCGCAGCGGGGGTGTGGTGCCGGGAGAGCAAGTGCCAGGGGAGAAGGCCGGATCCTCTTGGGGATGGTATATCTGTGGGTGGGGGAACCTGGGGCAGGGTGTGGTGGGGGCACCTGTGGAGTGGGGGCCTGAGGGATGGAGGAAGGAGACCTGGTGCCTGAGCTGCAGGGCGGCGGCGGGGTCTTGCTCTTACCACTCCGGGGGACTTGCGGGTGGGGGCCTCAGTCTGTCTGCGCCTGGGGGAGGGTGTCCGGGGGCGAGGGGCACTCTGCTCCATGTGGGGGCTTCCTCTTCCCCTGGATGCTGGAGCAGCTGGATCGGAGGGGAAGAGGCCGAGGTCACTGAGGAAGAGGCGCTGGGTCTTTGGGGTTGCAGGTGAGGCAAGGGAGGGTGTTTTGGAGGGAGAGGCAACTGAGGACTGCGCAGTGCCCGTGGATGCGTGTGTGTGTACCAGGGCCCCATCCCCTGTGAGTCTGGTTTCAGTCCCCTGACTGTGCGTGCGTGTGCGTTTTGTTTGTGGCGTGTGTGTCTGTATGCTGGACGTGTGTGTGCTGGTGTGTGCCTGTGCCGGTGTGTGTGTGCTTGGGACGGGTAAGGTGCTGGGGAGTGTGGATGGAGCAGAGGCAGGAGGGGTGAGGGACTGTCTGAGGAGGGACATTGCTGCCGTCAGGGAGGAGTCCATGGACCTATTGCCCCTCTGTAGGTCAGACATGCCCGATGAGATGCCCTCCATGAACGACACCAGCTGAGTCAACAGAGCGGTGTGCGCATGGAGGACACTCAGCATGGCTGTCTGCCCTACATGGAGCTGGCGAAGGAGGTACACAGACTCCTCACTCAGGGCAGCAGGGGACACAGGGGCAGGGGTGCGGTGCCTGGCCCAAAGGAGACACGCTCCCGAACATGGGAGCCTCCACGGACCTGGGGAATGGGAGCCGATGGGAGGGCGGTGGTGGTGCTGGTGGTGGCGGGGACAGCAACACTAGCTGGGGTGTGGTGGCTGCTGACACCCGCCTCCATAAGGGAGTCATCCTCCGAGTTGCTCTGGTCCTCAGCTGAGGTGGATGGTGCTGAGGACTCCTCGGTGTGGCTCCCCTCGCCCTCCGTGCCACTGGGTCCCTCCGACCACTCCTCGGCTGCTGACCCAGTCTGGCTCTCTGGCTCCTCCTGGTCCGTGGAGCTGTCCCCTTCCGTGGCCGTGGATGTATCTGCAAACAATGGGGAAACAGACAGACATCAGTCACCTGCACCAAACGCACACACCACTGTGAGCACAGCACATTACAGAGCAAGCCCTGGCATCATTAGTTGTACATTGCTAAAAGTGCCCTAACTGAACAGGAGAAGCCAATTGTCAGTCTGATGCTAACCATGGCACTCACATCCCACATGGCCTTGCACCCATCTGTCTGGTGTCTGTTGGATTGCAACACCCCAGTGTGGACACATGCACCAAGTACACAGTAGTTGGACAGTGCAGAGGACACGGTGTGGCATGTGGACATGCACACATCACAGCTCTTGCCACTGAGTCAGTACAGGTTTCCGGATGAAAGGGATGCCCAGAGTCAAATAGGAAATGCATGTGATGCATACCAGCGACAGACACCATGATGCACCCATGTCCTGATAGCCATCGCCACAATGGTGTGCATGTAGCACATGTCACTCCCCTGCAGGATCACCAATAAGTAGACACATGCCATGGCAGAGGCATGACTGCTAAGTCATACATCACTGTCTCAGTGATGTATGACTTGGCAGCCAGACAACAACACTATGCACTGTGTCACAATAGTAGGTCATGGGGAATGCAAGTCCTGGAGCTGCACAAGTGCACATGTACATCCCCCACACAACACATCATCTTAACCCTCATCTGTCCAGGTCATACCTATTGGACATATGGGAGACCTGTGACACTACCCTCTGAACCTGAGCCCCTCACAATCTGCTGTGAATGGGGAACAGCTGCCTGAACTTCACATTCGCATACCCCAGTCTGCACGGGCAGCTGATCAAACACCTATGTGACACACAAGTATCGTCTCCTATGGTCACATCTCCAGGGGCATGCTGAGCCCCTACCAAGAAAAACCCCAGCAGTCCTGGCAACTAATCCACAGCACACTGACACAGAGGCAGACACCTGAGGGGTCAAATCACTGCGCACAATGTGTCAGCTGATACACGGGAGTGGGAGTACATAGTGCATTGCATGGCCTGGAGTAGGCATGACTGTCCTGCTCCACATGAATGAGGGATGAGCCCTGGACAGTGGATAGCTGGCTATGTATGTGTGACACACGTAATCTGCACACTCCTGGGGCCCAAACATTGTTCCCACCCGCTGCATGGGCGTGTGCCACATACCCCAGGCACATGTGGTGGCTCAGCTCAGCAAGTGGACCGCATATCAAAGCAACACGCAGATTACATGTCCGAACACAGGCGTAGTGTGAACAATGGACCCACCCATGATGCCCACAACAGAGTTAGGGAAACAGATGCTGTCCCCCACCTTTAGTGAAGCAAACTGCAAGGACACAGTCCCAAGTGACACAATTCCCTGAATGTAAGGGCCACACCTGGGTATCAGATGAGCAGTGGGCAGTGCACAATAGAGGGACATGGCTCCTGGACAACATGACTGCTGCACTGTGGCAGTTGAACCAGGCCAGAGGAGGGCACAAAGCATGTAATACAGAGTTCACAGTGCAGTCTTTGACTCACCCCTCCTTGCTGCTGTCTGGCCTTCAGCTGCCCATCCAGGTCTGGAAACACCACCGCCAGGATCTGGAGCATGTGGGGGTCAGGGTCCGTGTTCCGCCCCTCCTGCGAGGAGGCGACAGCTTCAGCTGGACCCGTGCAATCCTCCGGGTCCAGCCCCGAAGGTCCTGCCACCTCTTCTGGCAGTTGCGGATCCGGCGCTTGTAGACCCCCACGGACCGGACAGCCCGGACGATGTCCTTCCAGATCTCCTGCTTCCGATGGGCATTAACCTGTCAGGATGACAAAGTGAAAAGGCCATTACTACACATGCAACATATCCGTGCATGACACAGTTGTATATACATGTCTCAATCACAGGGGCACATGATGTACACAGGCAGTGCAAAGCTGCCCATGGACAGTTTGCCAGACGTCACTACATGGTATCATTGCATGGGAAGTAAAACCTTGTTCAAATGCACTGTCACTGCACCATACCTGTCCAGTGCATGTCACTACACACTATGGGGGGTGACAACTACTCAGTGAGCCTGCTAGCCAGTGGCGTGCAGACTTTCAGCCTTGCTAGTCAGACAATATGCACATTCAGAAAGGCAGTGCACAGAACACTCACCTGCTCCCCTGGTGTCCCATACAGCTTGCTGTACTGTGGAAGTAGGCTGTCCAGCAGGGCCTGGTTCTCCTCAAGGCTGAAGGCTGGGGCTCTCTCCACAGTACGTGCCATTGCAGGGTCCAGAGGGGCAGAGACAGCAGCAGTGCAGTGGCAGATGTCGTCCTGGAGCATGTAGTGCAGGCAAGTGAGCTCTCAGGGGAACAGCCAGCAATATATATGTGCTGGAGAGGCAGATACTGTCCCTTGTGTCCAAAGTGATAGGTCCAAGTCGTTTGCATCTTCTGAATCTGGCCAATCCATGGAATAGCAGCACCAAAACACGCCCACAGCATCCTTCAAATCTTCAACTTCATGACATACATGATTTTGCAACATTGTTGTGGGTGACCAACTGAATTTCCAGCAACCGACTCGTTCGAAATTCGAAAACGCGTCCGTTGCCAGGCAAGGCCATTGTCAATGGGTGCGCACCGATCGGTCCATTGCGGTACAACGCGTACAGGGGTACAACGCGTACAGGGGTACAACGCGTACCCGCACACATTGAATGCAATGGGCCGGCCGGGGCACCGATCGGTCCATTGCAGTTCAACGCGTACAGGGGTACAACGCGTACAGGGGTACAACGCGTACCCGCACACATTGAATGCAATGGGCCGGCCGGCAGCACCGATCGGTCCATTGCTGTTCAACGCATCACTGTACATGTGACTGGCATATGTCAGCATGCCTGTCTCAGATGGACATATGCCAGCCACAGATAGCTCCCAGGGAGTGACGGGCACACCTACATCACGACAGCCTGTCCAAACTTTATCATAAGGCATGTAAGGCTGCATTTCCTATTGTGTGTATGTTGGTGTACATGTTGTCCTGTGGGTGTCACCTGTGGGCAGCCACCCCCAGGCTGTGCACGTGTTCATGGGGACAGGATCCTGGGTGTTACGTGTAGATTACCACTGTGATGTGCAACTGTTCATATCTGTGCATGTGCCATGGTCACATTTCACGGTGGTGTATGTGTATGTCATGTCACATACCCCGTGAGTCCCATGTGGGACGGTATGTTTGAGCCAGGGTGTCCCAGTGGCACAATAGTGATGGTCCTCCACAGTCTTTGTGCATGTAGTGTTTACAATGTCTCTGATTTCATGTGCACAATGGGAGACAGTCTCCACATCCACGTTGTGTGTGCATGGACTTTGATGTTGTGCGTGTGTGTGTCACAGACGTCCATGTCTGTCCTGCCGTGGCAAGTGGGACCACTACCTGTGGGGGTCATGGTTGTTTTGCTGTGGTGTATACATGATACTCCATGTAATGCCAGTGTCCATGTGGCAATACAGGGTCCCTGGGAATGTACCTGTCGTTGAGCTGTGGTGCCTGGGGCACATCTGTCCTCACATGTCACTGTGGGGGTGATTGTGACACGGCAGCAGGAGATGGGAACTGTGACACGGCCTCATGATATCCAATGGGCCAACCTGGGACTAATTGATGCCACCTGTTGGACCGTGTTGACAGATGTTGGCCATGTATGTACCATACATGTCCTTACGGAACTGCACACTTCATGTAGTTGTGCCTCATAATGATGTATGTTGGGATATTGAGTGTGTTCAATGCCGCATATGTGGGGTGACTGACAATCTTGCTTACTTCTCCTCTGCACTGCAGGGCTCCTGCTGTCCATCGACCATTCCCAGACCTGGCAACGATGGTGGAACGGGACAGCATCCGACGGTACCGCTTCACCAGGCAGCTGATTGAGGATTTGGCAGTGCAGTTGTCCCCACATTTGCAGCCTGGCCGGCCGTATCCTACAGCGCTGACCCCCAAGGTGAAGGTGATGGCAGCCCTACACTTCTTTGCCACCGGTACCTTCCAACATACTGTGGCGACTGCTGGTGGGATGTCACAGACCATGTTGAGCCGTGTGCTCCGCGATGTTTTGGCGGCAATGTTGCTATTCCTGAACCGGTACATCTATTTCCCTAGACTGCGACGACTCACTGACGTGAAGAATGACTTTTATGCCCTGGGGAGGATGCCGCATGTCATTGGCTCCATTGATGGGACACATGTGGCTTTGGTACCACCACAGGCCCAGGAGCAGGCCTACAGGAACCGCAAGCACTACCACTCGGTCAATGCACTGGTGGTGTGTCTTGCAGACATGACCATCACACATGTGTGTGCCCGTTTCCCTGGTTCAGCACACGATGCCTTTGTGATGAGGAGTAGTCGCATCCCCAGGATGATGGCACAGATGCAGAACCAGCGTGCCTGGCTTGTCGGTGTGTACTGACTTTGTGCCATTGTGTGTGATCTGATCTGTAGTATTCCGCCCACTTTTCCAAGTCAGCTAATGTGCACTTGTCTGTCCGTAGGTGACTCGGGATACCCCAACATGCCGTGGTTGCTGACACCCCTCAGGAACCCTGTGACACCAGCCCAGATGCGCTACAATGAGGCACATGGTCGGACCAGGAGAGTTATTGAGCGGACATTTGGTCTCCTGAAGAGCCGCTTCCGCTGCCTGGACAAGACCGGAGGGTCCCTCCCATATGCCCCTGCGAAAGTGTGCAAGATTATCATCGTCTGCTGCATGCTCCACAACCTGGCAGTGCGGAAGGAGTTGCCTCTCATCCAGGATGACAATGACCAACATCCGCCACCTGTGGAGGATCCTGGCCTGGACCACGATGCCAGTGACGATGATGATGATGATGAGGGTGATGTCCGCACACAGCTCATCACCAACTTCTTTAGCTGAATGTGAGTATCCTGAGGTGTCATGTCAATGATGTGAGTTGGCATGATATGTGTAGGTGGTGCTCTGGTGCTGTTGGAGTGTGTCCATGGGCTACTTGACTGGATGTGTGTTGCGATGTGTGCTTACAGGTGGGCTGTACTCCCCAACAGTGTTGACATGCTAACTTGGTTCTGGGTGGGTATCTTGTAACATGTGTTGTGCATGAGTTTTGCTGTTCTGTCCTGTACTCCATTGCTTTTGACTGTGTCATTTCTGTCCTTCACAGGGTACTTTCAGATTCGTTTGGTCAACTGTGTCCACCGACGACGTGATTGCACTTCCAGGCTGGTAGCTGTTGTGTCCCTACAGGTGATGTGCGCCACACCCATGGACTTCCTTCCGTCTACAGTTGTTGACTGTGTGCCCGCTGCCAGGTGGGATTACCTTGCATCTGTAGTGGTTACGACATGTTGCAACTGTGTAATAAACCTGTGCTTCACTTTGTGATGTGCGTTGTCTGTGGTCACACATTTGACTGCCATTTGCTTACTGCACCTGTGGGCTACTTGACTACAACTGGGAATGGGTGTGGTGTCTGTGCATTGCACCGTCTTCCCTGGCAACAGCAGTGTAGGCAATGAGTCAGATGGCCTAGGTGTGTATGTGTTGTGTAGCCCTGGTGGTGTGTCTCCCTCATATGTGTCACGTTGCCTTTACTCAAATGCCTGTGTTGTACTTGCTGTTGCAGTTCGCATACACAGTGTAATTTTGCAGTTCATCATCCCCATAACAGCACCCACGTTGGAATCACAACAGAGGCAAGTATGGTGTATTAGTGTGTTTATTGTGATACATTTGTGTGAATAGTGCATAGGATGGGTAGTGCTGTACATAAATCTTGCAATCAGAAGTTCCTAGGTGAATTGAAAGTCCTGGTAGACAGAATCCCCAGTATCGGGCCACAGTTGTCTGACACATTGGTCCAACTTGTACTCCCCATGCAATGTGTGGGAGTAGTGTTGCCGTCAACAGGGTGAACAGTCTGTGCACAAAGGTGAACATCCAGAACAGGTTCAGGCTTCCTGGGAGTTGCGCTTGGCCATCGGCCTCTCACTTGCCCCTCTTCGGACGACCCCTCTTCTTGGGGGGGCCCCTCAAGTACAGGCTGCTGCGGTGCAGGGGACTCTCCGCCAGAGTCATCCTCCCTCCCTGTGGCAGTTGCAGTTTGGGCAGCACCAGATGTTGTTGGCACACAGGGAGGTGTGGACTGGTTGCTGTTCATCTGGCGGAGGCATTGTAAAATGTCCCTGTGCACCGCCGTCATCTCATGCAGTGCATCCCACTTGGACTCCACGCGGGACATGTGTGAGTCCACGCGGGACATGTGTGACTCCACGTGGGACATGTGAGAGTCCAAGCGGGCATGATGGGCAGCCTGCTGCTGTTTCATGTCTCTGAGGAGCCCCACTACCTGGCTGAGGTCTCCGGTGCTGGACTGGTACGCATCAGCTATGCGTACCAGTTGTGGGTCATCATGCATACCAGCAACCTCTGCAAGCAGCGACCTCTGTCTCCCACCCCTCCCACCACCCCTGCTGACATGTGCAGTGCGTGCAGTGGCACGCACAGATGACCCTGGTCCACCTTGGGGGTTGGTGGTGGTGGTGGTGTCCATGGCCCCAGGTTGGTCCAGGGTCCCTGTGCTGGTGTTGCTCCTTGTTCTGTCCATGTCGGCAGGGATGGTATTTGTGGTGACAGTCGTTGGAGGGGTGGGTGCAGGGGTGCAGCTGGTGGTCCTGCTGGTGCTGCAGCTGGTGGTCCTGCTGGTGCTGCATGTAGACTTGCACCGGATGTGCCAGGTTGGTCTTCTTCGTCCGAGGAGGGCAGAGGCTGTACGACGCCAGTGAGCTCCGCATCCTCTTGAGCCTGGGACTGGGACTCCTCAGCGTCTGCTGCTGTGTCCCCATCATCACCTGTTTTTGGGAGACACACACAATGTATGTTATGTTTCTGCAGGCATCAATGGTTGACACACATGACAGTTGTGACTGTGCCTCTGGGTGCGGGCCTGTACATTGCATTGTCCTAAGTCGTCACAGTCAGGGATTGATATTGGTGTGGCACATTGTCCTGCATTATTTGGGCATTTCTATGTATTTTTAGGGGTGTGAACATGGTCTGCATTGGTTGTGTTTGGTTGACAGCCGGCCCTCCTTCCCACCCACCCAGCCAGTCAGTTATCCCACCATGGACTGTGCTTGCATTGCAGGGAGTGGAAGTTGTCTCTCAGGATGTCAGTCAGTGGTGTCCTGCTGTTTGTTGGTGCACAGTTGCCAGCAGGGCCTTGTGCTCCCCACAGCAGTAGCCAGTGTCAGCCATCTTGTGTGTCCTTATCCACTCCCTGTGATGTGAGCCTGGTTCAGGGTGGTGTTGATGGGCCAGTTGTGAGGCTGAGCAATGTCTGTGACTACCACTCCCATCATGCTATTGCCTCCACCCCCTTCCCAGCATGCCCATGCTTCCTTCCTTTTGACTCTGCTTCCCTGTGGGGTGGGCTGGCTGTGCTGACAGGATGGCTGGGAATGTTGTCCTGGCAGTTGTTTGGCTAAAAGTCCCAAGAGTGTCCCTGTGCTTCACACAACATAACCCAGGGTGGTGGTTCTTTGTGGGATCTTGAGTTGGGATGGGGGGCATTGCATTCTACCAGGTGGGTTCTGTGGAGTTTGTGTTGAGGGGGGGTGTGAGGGGAGGTGCTTGTGACTATGGTCAGTGCTGCAAGTCCTCCTTCCCACCCAGCTAGCCAGATATCCCACCATGGAACGTGCTTGCATTGCAGGGAGTGGAAGTTGTCTCTCAGGATGTCAGTCAGTGGTGTCCTGCTGTTTGTTGGTGCACAGTTGCCAGCAGGGCCTTGTGCTCCCCACAGCAGTAGCCAGTGTCAGCCATCTTGTGAGTCCTTCTCCACTCCCTGTGATGTGAGCCTGGTTCAGGGTGGTGTTGATGGGCCAGTTGTGAGGCTGAGCAATGTCTGTGACTACCACTCCCATCATGCTATTGCCTGCACACCCCTTCCCAGCATGCCCATGCTTCCTTCCTTTTGACTCTGCTTCCCTGTGGGGTGGGCTGGCTGTGCTGACAGGATGGCTGGGAGTGTTGTCCTGGCAGTTGTTTGGCTAAAAGTCCCAAGAGTGTCCCTGTGCTTCACACAACATAACCCAGGGTGGTGGTTCTTTGTGGGATCTTGAGTTGGGATGGGGGGCATTGCATTCTACCAGGTGGGTTCTGTGGAGTTTGTGTTGAGGGGGGGTGTGAGGGGAGGTGCTTGTGACTATGGTCAGTGCTGCAAGTCCTCCTTCCCACCCAGCCAGCCAGATATCCCACCATGGAACGTGCTTGCATTGCAGGGAGTGGAAGTTGTCTCTCAGGATGTCAGTCAGTGGTGTCCTGCTGTTTGTTGGTGCACAGTTGCCAGCAGGGCCTTGTGCTCCCCACAGCAGTAGCCAGTGTCAGCCATCTTGTGAGTCCTTCTCCACTCCCTGTGATGTGAGCATGGTTCAGGGTGGTGTTAATGGGACAGTTGTGGGGGTGACCAATATCAGTGACTGCCACTCCCATCATGCTATTGCCTCCACCCCACTTGCCAGCATTCCCAAACGTACTTGCTTTTGTGGGGAGTTCAGTATGTGTGGGTGTGTGAGCAATGGCAAGATGGCTGACAGTGGTGTCCTGCTGTTGGTTGGTGTGCAGTTCCCAGCATGCCCTTGTGCTCCCCACGACACAGCAACAGTGTCAGACATCTTTGATGGGCCTTTCCACTCTCTGTGGGATGTGCATGCGTGAGTGTGAGCTTGCTGGGCCATGTGGTGGGGATGTAGAGCTGTGACTACGACTCCCATCATGCTATTGCCTCCACCCCCCTTCCCAGCATGACCATGCTTCCTTCCTTTTGACTCTGCTTCCCTGTGGGGTAGTGTGCCTGTGCTGACAGGATGGCTGGGAGTGTTGTCCTGGCAGTTGTTTGGCTAAAAGTCCCAAGAGTGTCCCTGTGCTTCACACAACATGACCCAGGGTGGTGGTTCTTTGTGGGATCTTGAGTTAGGATGGGAGGCATTGCATTCTACCAGGTGGGTTCTGTGGAGTTTGTGTTGAGGGGTGTGTGAGGGGAGGTGCTTGTGACTATGGTCAGTGCTGCAAGTCCTCCTTCCCACCCAGCCAGCCAGATATCCCACCATGGAACGTGCTTGCATTGCAGGGAGTGAAAGTTGTCTCTCAGGATGTCAGTCAGTGGTGTCCTGCTGTTTGTTGGTGCACAGTTGCCAGCAGGGCCTTGTGCTCCCCACAGCAGTAGCCAGTGTCAGCCATCTTGTGTGTCCTTATCCACTCCCTGTGATGTGAGCCTGGTTCAGGGTGGTGTTGATGGGCCAGTTGTGAGGCTGAGCAATGTCTGTGACTACCACTCCCATCATGCTATTGCCTCCACCCCCTTCCCAGCATGCCCATGCTTCCTTCCTTTGACTCTGCTTCCCTGTGGGGTGGGCTGGCTGTGCTCACAGGATGGCTGGGAGTGTTGTCCTGGCAGTTGTTTGGCTAACAGTCCCAAGAGTGTCCCTGTGCTTCACACAACATGACCCAGGGTGGTGGTTCTTTGTGGGATCTTGAGTTAGGATGGGAGGCATTGCATTCTACCAGGTGGGTTCTGTGGAGTTTGTGTTGAGGGGGTGTGAGGGGAGGTGCTTGTGACTATGGTCAGTGCTGCAAGTCCTCCTTCCCACCCAGCCAGCCAGATATCCCACCATGGAACGTGCTTGCATTGCAGGGAGTGGAAGTTGTCTCTCAGGATGTCAGTCAGTGGTGTCCTGCTGTTTGTTGGTGCACAGTTGCCAGCAGGGCCTTGTGCTCCCCACAGCAGTACCCAGTGTCAGCCATCTTGTGTGTCCTTATCCACTCCCTGGAATGTGAGCCTGGTTCAGGGTGGTGTTGATGGGCCAGTTGTGAGGCTGAGCAATGTCTGTGACTACCACTCCCATCATGCTATTTCCTCCACCCCACTTGCCAGCATTCCCAAACGTACTTGTGGGGAGTTCAGTATGTGTGGGTGTGTGAGCAATGGCAAGATGGCTGACAGTGGTGTCCTGCTGTTGGTTGGTGTGCAGTTCCCAGCATGCCCTTGTGCTCCCCACGACACAGCAACAGTGTCAGACATCTTTGATGGGCCTTTCCACTCTCTGTGGGATGTGCATGCGTGAGTGTGAGCTTGCTGGGCCATGTGGTGGGGGATGTAGAGCTGTGACTACGACTCCCATCATGCTATTGCCTCCACCCCCTTCCCAGCATGCCCATGCTTCCTTCCTTTTGACTCTGCTTCCCTGTGGGGTAGTGTGCCTGTGCTGACAGGATGGCTGGGAGTGTTGTCCTGGCAGTTGTTTGGCTAAAAGTCCCAAGAGTGTCCCTGTGCTTCACACAACATGACCCAGGGTGGTGGTTCTTTGTGGGATCTTGAGTTAGGATGGGAGGCATTGCATTCTACCAGGTGGGTTCTGTGGAGTTTGTGTTGAGGGGGTGTGAGGGGAGGTGCTTGTGACTATGGTCAGTGCTGCAAGTCCTCCTTCCCACCCAGCCAGCCAGATATCCCACCATGGAACGTGCTTGCATTGCAGGGAGTGGAAGTTGTCTCTCAGGATGTCAGTCAGTGGTGTCCTGCTGTTTGTTGGTGCACAGTTGCCAGCAGGGCCTTGTGCTCCCCACAGCAGTAGCCAGTGTCAGCCATCTTGTGTGTCCTTATCCACTCCCTGTGATGTGAGCCTGGTTCAGGAGTGGTGTTGATGGGCCAGTTGTGAGGCTGAGCAATGTCTGTGACTACCACTCCCATCATGCTATTGCCTCCACCCCCTTCCCAGCATGCCCATGCTTCCTTCCTTTTGACTCTGCTTCCCTGTGGGGTGGGCTGGCTGTGCTCACAGGATGGCTGGGAGTGTTGTCCTGGCAGTTGTTTGGCTAACAGTCCCAAGAGTGTCCCTGTGCTTCACACAACATGACCCAGGGTGGTGGTTCTTTGTGGGATCTTGAGTTAGGATGGGAGGCATTGCATTCTACCAGGTGGGTTCTGTGGAGTTTGTGTTGAGGGGGTGTGAGGGGAGGTGCTTGTGACTATGGTCAGTGCTGCAAGTCCTCCTTCCCACCCAGCCAGCCAGATATCCCACCATGGAACGTGCTTGCATTGCAGGGAGTGGAAGTTGTCTCTCAGGATGTCAGTCAGTGGTGTCCTGCTGTTTGTTGGTGCACAGTTGCCAGCAGGGCCTTGTGCTCCCCACAGCAGTACCCAGTGTCAGCCATCTTGTGTGTCCTTATCCACTCCCTGTGAATGTGAGCCTGGTTCAGGGTGGTGTTGATGGGCCAGTTGTGAGGCTGAGCAATGTCTGTGACTACCACTCCCATCATGCTATTTCCTCCACCCCCCTTCCCAGCATGCCCATGCTTCCTTCCTTTTGACTCTGCTTCCCTGTGGGGTGGGCTGGCTGTGCTGACAGGATGGCTGGGAGTGTTGTCCTGGCAGTTGTTTGGCTAACAGTCCCAAGAGTGTCCCTGTGCTTCACACAACATGGCCCAGGGTGGTGGTTCTTTGTGGGATCTTGAGTTAGGATGGGAGGCATTGCATTCTACCAGGTGGGTTCTGTGGAGTTTGTGTTGAGGGGGTGTGTGAGGGGAGGTGCTTGTGACTATGGTCAGTGCTGCAAGTCCTCCTTCCCACCCAGCCAGCCAGATATCCCACCATGGAACGTGCTTGCATTGCAGGGAGTGGAAGTTGTCTCTCAGGATGTCAGTCAGTGGTGTCCTGCTGTTTGTTGGTGCACAGTTGCCAGCAGGGCCTTGTGCTCCCCACAGCAGTAGCCAGTGTCAGCCATCTTGTGTGTCCTTATCCACTCCCTGTGATGTGAGCCTGGTTCAGGGTGGTGTTGATGGGCCAGTTGTGAGGCTGAGCAATGTCTGTGACTACCACTCCCATCATGCTATTGCCTCCACCCCCTTCCCAGCATGCCCATGCTTCCTTCCTTTTGACTCTGCTTCCCTGTGGGGTGGGCTGGCTGTGCTGACAGGATGGCTGGGAGTGTTGTCCTGGCAGTTGTTTGGCTAACAGTCCCAAGAGTGTCCCTGTGCTTCACACAACATGACCCAGGGTGGTGGTTCTTTGTGGGATCTTGAGTTAGGATGGGAGGCATTGCATTCTACCAGGTGGGTTCTGTGGAGTTTGTGTTGAGGGGGTGTGAGGGGAGGTGCTTGTGACTATGGTCAGTGCTGCAAGTCCTCCTTCCCACCCAGCCAGCCAGATATCCCACCATGGAACGTGCTTGCATTGCAGGGAGTGGAAGTTGTCTCTCAGGATGTCAGTCAGTGGTGTCCTGCTGTTTGTTGGTGCACAGTTGCCAGCAGGGCCTTGTGCTCCCCACAGCAGTAGCCAGTGTCAGCCATCTTGTGTGTCCTTATCCACTCCCTGTGATGTGGGCCTGGTTCAGGGTGGTGTTGATGGGCCAGTTGTGAGGCTGAGCAATGTCTGTGACTACCACTCCCATCATGCTATTGCCTCCACCCCCTTCCCAGCATGCCCATGCTTCCTTCCTTTTGACTCTGCTTCCCTGTGGGGTGGGCTGGCTGTGCTGACAGGATGGCTGGGAGTGTTGTCCTGGCAGTTGTTTGGCTAACAGTCCCAAGAGTGTCCCTGTGCTTCACACAACATGACCCAGGGTGGTGGTTCTTTGTGGGATCTTGAGTTAGGATGGGAGGCATTGCATTCTACCAGGTGGGTTCTGTGGAGTTTGTGTTGAGGGGGTGTGAGGGGAGGTGCTTGTGACTATGGTCAGTGCTGCAAGTCCTCCTTCCCACCCAGCCAGCCAGATATCCCACCATGGAACGTGCTTGCATTGCAGGGAGTGGAAGTTGTCTCTCAGGATGTCAGTCAGTGGTGTCCTGCTGTTTGTTGGTGCACAGTTGCCAGCAGGGCCTTGTGCTCCCCACAGCAGTAGCCAGTGTCAGCCATCTTGTGTGTCCTTATCCACTCCCTGTGATGTGAGCCTGGTTCAGGGTGGTGTTGATGGGCCAGTTGTGAGGCTGAGCAATGTCTGTGACTACCACTCCCATCATGCTATTGCCTCCACCCCCCTTCCCAGCATGCCCATGCTTCCTTCCTTTTGACTCTGCTTCCCTGTGGGGTGGGCTGGCTGTGCTGACAGGATGGCTGGGAGTGTTGTCCTGGCAGTTGTTTGGCTAACAGTCCCAAGAGTGTCCCTGTGCTTCACACAACATGACCCAGGGTGGTGGTTCTTTGTGGGATCTTGAGTTAGGATGGGAGGCATTGCATTCTACCAGGTGGGTTCTGTGGAGTTTGTGTTGAGGGGGTGTGAGGGGAGGTGCTTGTGACTATGGTCAGTGCTGCAAGTCCTCCTTCCCACCCAGCCAGCCAGATATCCCACCATGGAACGTGCTTGCATTGCAGGGAGTGGAAGTTGTCTCTCAGGATGTCAGTCAGTGGTGTCCTGCTGTTTGTTGGTGCACAGTTGCCAGCAGGGCCTTGTGCTCCCCACAGCAGTAGCCAGTGTCAGCCATCTTGTGTGTCCTTATCCACTCCCTGTGATGTGAGCCTGGTTCAGGGTGGTGTTGATGGGCCAGTTGTGAGGCTGAGCAATGTCTGTGACTACCACTCCCATCATGCTATTGCCTCCACCCCCTTCCCAGCATGCCCATGCTTCCTTCCTTTTGACTCTGCTTCCCTGTGGGGTGGGCTGGCTGTGCTGACAGGATGGCTGGGAGTGTTGTCCTGGCAGTTGTTTGGCTAACAGTCCCAAGAGTGTCCCTGTGCTTCACACAACATAACCCAGGGTGGTGGTTCTTTGTGGGATCTTGAGTTAGGATGGGAGGCATTGCATTCTACCAGGTGGGTTCTGTGGAGTTTGTGTTGAGGGGGTGTGAGGGGAGGTGCTTGTGACTATGGTCAGTGCTGCAAGTCCTCCTTCCCACCCAGCCAGCCAGATATCCCACCATGGAACGTGCTTGCATTGCAGGGAGTGGAAGTTGTCTCTCAGGATGTCAGTCAGTGGTGTCCTGCTGTTTGTTGGTGCACAGTTGCCAGCAGGGCCTTGTGCTACCCACAGCAGTTGCCAGTGTCAGCCATCTTGTGAGTCCTTCTCCACTCCCTGTGATGTGCGCATGGTTCATGGTGATGTTGATGGGACAGTTGTGGGGGGGGGCAATATGTGTGACTGCGACTCCCATCATGCTATTGGCTACACTGACTTGGCCAGCATACACAGAATTCCTTCCTTTGAGTGGTCTTCACTGTGTGTTGGTGTTGTTGTGGTGGCTACATGTCTGGATGTGTTTGTTAGTTCTATTTGTGCCACTGCCTAGCTGTAGTTGTAGTTGTGTTTGTACATGTGATGGCACAGTTGGATGTGACTTTTTGATGGCATGTGTTGTGTTTCTCTGACTGACATACACATTTTGGGATGATTCTGTTCTGGTTGCTGTGTAATTGCTATGAGTGCATGGTTTGACTCTCCCTTGACAGTGATGTGTGTGTGTTTTGTGGCAGAATATTGTGTACATTTGTTGTGTACTCACCAGGCTCTGGGATGTTCTCTAGTCCATATACGCTCACTGGCGGAAGGATGGCCCGCACCTTCTCCTCCCAGGGCCTGAGGTATATTGGCTTGGCAGGAGGGCCACTGCCGGTGTATTGGCTCAGGAGGTAGTCTTTCTTGAGCAGGTCCCGGACCCTCCTGCGCACGTCATACCACCTGTTCTGGATGTCGCTCTTTGTGCGCAGACATGGTGATTGTGCGTTCACCCTGTTGATGATCCTCTCCCACATCTTGGTTTTCTGGGAGATGGGGGTCTGTTGGACCAGTGTGCCAAACAGATGTGGCTCTACCCTGAGGATCTCGTCTACCATGACTTCCAATTCACAATCTAGGAACTTGTGATTCTTCTTGGGGGGCATGGTGATGGGTGGTGATGGTGAGTGATGTGTGTGTTGGTGTGCAGGTGAGGGTGTGTTAGTGTGTGTTTTGCTGGGTGTATGTGAGGTAGGTATTTGTTGGTGTGCTGATGGTGTGTGGCTTGTGTGAGGGATGAGCTGTGGGTGTGTGGTTGCTGTCTCTTGGGTGCTGGCAGTGGAATGGCATTTGCAAAGGATCATGGTTGTGATTTGTGTCCTTTATATGGGTGGAGTTGTGGGTGTGTCTTTGTTCTCTGTCCCCACCCCCCAGTATTTATTGGCTTTGTAATTGCTTGTTTGGCCTTTTTTTGTGTGATTTTCCTTTGTACTGTCTGTGCATGTTGGAAACGTTCTTGTGACCGAGTCGGACCCTGCATTTGTCTCGTACGGTATTCTCCGTTTCGTTCACGCTGTGTTTGTGCAGTTTTCTATGCTGCGTACGCGTCGGTCGCGGTGTTTTGTGTTGCTTCGGCTCCGTTTTGTATGCGTGTCGGTCGTACGGCTTGTCCTCCGTCCGACTCGCTCGTGATTTCGCGCCTTGCATCGTACTTTGCGGTTTGGAGTTCGCGTGTACGTTTCGGTCGGATTTGTTCCGGGTGCGTGTCGGTCGGTTGGATTCGCGTGTTTTCCGACCGGATTGCTGTTTTCCGTGCGGCTCGGTCGTTCGACTTGGGTTCGGTACGTGTCGGTCGGATTTTGCACGCATTGCATCGTACTTGGCGTGTCGGGCGCCACAGGTACGTGTCGGTCGGTATAATTTCCGGCTCCGAGTCGGTCGGTGCTTTTTCCGGCCCGAATCGGAATCGACCCCATTGTATCACACAATAGATTTAATCAACCATACCACTCAACCAATCGTCCTCATGTCCACTTAAGTTCCTACTATTTTCAAAACGTACCACCAAGGTAAAGAGTGACATAAAGCTTCAGTAACATGAAGATCACATGTAGGTGCCCAACAATTGTATCTGACAATTCATTCAATATCTACAATGAAATATACATATGCCAAAAGATTAAAACCAACAAAGGAGTATCACAATGTTAAACACTTCATGTCTGATCCCCTCTTGGTGGCACTTGGAAACCAATGAATCCCCTGTGGTCTCCACCCACAACTCGGGCCTAGGTGTTTTATGTGAACCCTCACCCCTGGAGTTTGAAAAATAGCAGGGACTACCAAGGCTGTCCCCACCATACTGTGATTCATGAGGGATGTTCAGTCCAATTAGGGTAGAATAATATTTGCTTAAATACAGCGTATAAGCACCAGAGAGGGAGGAGTATCCATCGGAGTCCAAGTAGCTAATTGGTACTCCAAGAAGGTGCAGTATTTGTCCCTTGGTTCTACCAGCTGGTTCTGATGTATATGGGGGGCAATGGAGAGCCAAGTGGGTGGAGCTATTTAAAGCCGCGATGAGTGATCAATTGCCCTTTAATCATTGGAGGAAGCGCTGCAGCCACGAGCAGGCTACAAGGTGAGAGCTGGCGGATGGGACTGTCCCAGTATCGAATAAAAGCGGGAGTACAGTGTTGGAGTCATGGCGAGGAGGGTCAGAGGATGTGAGCATAAGTGGTGGAGCGGGGCCCCAAATAGATGAGGTGAGTGCATCTTGGATTTGAGACACTCGGGCAAGATCATTTTTTAATGAAGGGGATCATTATGACCCATGCTGCAGTGTGACTGGCATGCCGCTCACCACGATACCTCAGCCTGGTTGCATGAAAGAGCTTGAGGCACTGGTTGTGGCACATAGTGGGATCCCCGAGGTGGCACCAGTTGAGGACCACCCGCTTATAATATTTTACATAGTTAGAGAGCTCAGTCGCCTCTTGGTATTGTGAATTTATGACCACATACAGAGGAGGTCTGTGGGACATAGCCATTGTTCCTTAGGACTAGACTGTGGGACGAGTAAAGGACCCTATTATAGGTCTTTTTATATCTTTTGCCTTCCAGACAATAGTGTAAACAATCTCCACAAACTATATTTGTTGTATCTAAAGTTAGGAAGAATCAGTACCCCATTGAGAGATTCTGCTGCCGGAGGTAAGCAAATCAGTGAGGTGGACATTCAGGGGTGGGAAGTAACTGCCCGTGTACAATAATTTACTCTTTTCTTTGGAAGCTCATGGCAGAATATCATTCACAGGTGGCGCGCTTATAACTCAGGACTGAGTAAACCCTGAGGATTAGGAGAGAGTTAATTCCTATCCAGGAGAGGACTTGATGTGGTATGAGGCGTGCCCCCTCACATGTCTTAACAAAGTCCAAGGTCCATTTGGAGGTGAGGAAAAAATACCCCAGATAACTAATAATCACCGCTGATGTGTGAGGACGGCAGTTGGGAGTAAACAGAGATATTATTATGTTACTCCATATAGGTGAAGCCTAGAAATAATGGAAGGTTACACCTTCATACGCAGAGGCCTTGGAAATCTATGGAGGAAGGATATCCAACTTGGCTATGATATAAATAATAACATCATATTGCCTCCACGGGATAACGTGTTGAGTGGAGGAGGGCATGACAGCCCTATCTAGATTGAATGATTTGAATGTGAGAAAGAGTGTGAGGGTGGGTCCTAGTTTATATCCCTGGGTCCCCATATAGGCTGGTGGGGACGCCTTGGTAGTCCCTGCTGTTTCTCAAACTCCAGGGGTGAGGGTTCACATGAAACACCTAGACCTGAGTTGTGGGTGGAGACAACAGAGGATTTATTGGTTTCCAAGTCCCACCAAGTGGGGATCAGACATGAAGTGTTTTAATATTATGATGCTCCTTTGTTGGTTTTAATCTTTTGTTGTATGTATGTTTCTTTGTAGATATTGAATGAATTGTCGTTTCTAAACTGAGGGAGACCTATACCCAAATATTTTCTCCTGAAGAAGGTGGCTGAAACTTTTCTAAACCCACCGAAACGCGCCGACGTATTCCCCATGCTGAATCCAATTACAACGAGGGACCGTAGATGAAGATTATCTACTTCATCCGGACTTGTGTTTGTTAAAAATAACAGATCAGCACTTATAGCAGATTTAATAATGCTGTTTTTAGGGTGCTCCCATTTGGTTGTTGTTTTTTATTATTGTCATTATGTGACTTTTTGCACTGATATTGCTGTGGGGATTGAGTAGGGATTGCTTTCTAATTCATGTCATATGATACTGTTTTTAACTGATACAGATTTTTTATATGCTCTATGTTGATATGATACAATTGTTGGGCACCTACATGTGATCTTCATGATATTAAAGCTTTATGTAACTCATTACCTTAGTGGTACGTCTTGAAAATAGTAGGACCTTGAGTGGACGTGAGGACGATTGGTTGATTGAATCTATTTTTTATTTTTATTTTTGTCCTCATCTCACCAGATATGCGTCTGCAATTCTTTGAAAGCCGCCCTTCCGACCTGTGCGCCCCACGGCTACTGCATTCGCTTTAGTCTGTACCCTGGACCAGACCTGCCCCATTGTTGGTGGCTTGGTGTAATCATAGGACCGAGAGGGGCTATACAAGTCCCAGACCTCTACCCCACGATATAAAGGCCTGCCAGATGTTCAAACAGTTCTCTTTTCCTCCTCCCTGGTCCAGTCGGGCCATTGTAGAAGCAGCTTTAACCCAGTCTTCAAGCTTGGGGGACAAGGGATCTCTCCAGTTCATACAAATTTCCCTCTGTGCTATTAAAACAAGATATAGCAGTAAACCTCTATGTGAATATCTCATCTTCTTACTTAACGTACCATCATCCCCAAAAAAGACCAGAGTCACATTTAAGATAATTTTCTCTCCAAAGATACCACAGAGGGGCATCCTCTACTCCCCTCCAAAAAGCACTGAGTCTGGGACACTCGTAGAAGATATGGAGATCGTTGGCTTTAGTAAGGTCGCATCTTGGGCATTTAGGGGTGGAGAGTGGAGCAAACTTTGCTATCCTAGCAGGGGTATAGTATAGTCGGTTGATAACAAAGAAATGATTCTTCTTGAGATTTGCCGGCTTGACGTACTTATACAAAAGCTTCAAAGAAGGTTCATATAGTTCTTCGATATCACATTCCAAGGGAACCTGATTCCATACACAGGGGCCGATTCCGATTCGGGCCGGAAATCTCTCCGACCGAGCCGGACCCAGAGAGATTTCCGACCGAATCGGACCCTAGCAGTCCGACCGAACGAGTACGATGCGCACGCATGCTATCGGACTCGATTCGAGTCGGACTCCCATTGAAGTCAATGGGAGCCGGTCGTACAACACGTACGCGGGCTCCCATTGACTCAATGGGTGCGAGGCGAACAAGGGCGCCCCCTACAGCGGGTGCGCGTCGAAGCGGAGTCGCGCCGTACATGCACAGATTGGGGGACCCATGGGTCCCCCTGTGTGCGACTTCAGCGCGGCTACGCATACAGGGGGTCCCGACACAGACCCCAAAGTGCGGCTCCGACTGCTCTTTTGAGCCGGACGGCGCGAGTCGGTCGGATTGCTCGAGGCCCGCATCGTACTTACCCGGCAGGGGAACGTCTCCATTGCGCGGTGCGAGTCGTGTCCGTGCGAGTCGGTCGGAGCGGTCGGCTTTCGCAAACGAGTCGGTCGGTGCGGTTGGGTCTCGCGAACGAGTCGGTCGGAGATTTCGCATCGTACTCGCTCGCCCGGACGCGCGTACGAATCGGTCGGGAAACAGGGCTCCGAATCGGATCCGGTAAAGCCGAATCCGATTCGGAGCCCTACCGGCCGAGATCGGAATCGGCCCCTCAGTGTAGTGGGGGCTATTCCTTCTCCTCTGCCTCCAAGGACTTCTTATACCATTTTGAAATTTCCTTGCTCTTAAGGTGTGCATCTTGGAGGAATTGCTCCAACTCCCAATCCCCATGTATTTCCCTCTTCTCCGCTGCAAACCAAGAGACTAATTGCATGTATTTAAATCTGGAGAAGCCACTTCCAATCCTAGCTCTTAAAACCTCCCATGGGTGAACCCCCTCTGATGTTAACAGATCTGACCATATAGTGACACCCGCTCTTCTAATTGGTGTTGTAAGACTATCCTTAAAGCATAACGGGGTCCCTGGGGATTCCCAGATTGGGGCAAACTCAGAGTAATACTCTATCCCCCATCTGCTTCTGACCTTATACCATAGACTAAGGGCATCCTTCAGTACTTTTAGTCGCACTTTTTTGAAGTACCTAGGTGCCCCGAATTTATACAGGAAGCCGTCTCCACCATCCTGCCTTGTCATTTCAGCCAAAAGTCTGCCCCATGATGACTCGTCTGGCTTCGTGAGCAACATCCGTACATTTTTAAATTGGAAGGCAACACAGTACGACTTGATATCCGGAAGGGCCAGCCCACCTTTAGTAAGCCTACGCCTGAGCTTTTTCCAAGCCAGTCTGGCACCTTTATAGGCCCAGATGAAACTCACGATCTTACTCTGAATTTTACTGATGTCCAGTTTTGGGAAATTAAGGGGGATGGCATTAAAAAGGTACGTTAGTTTGGGGAGAATAACCATTTTAACTAGGTTAACCCTACCGTAGATTGTTAAAGGGAGGTTTTTCCACCTAGCTATTAATCGGTCGACTTCTTTTATGGTCCTATTTAAATTAATCTGTGGGATTTTCTCGATATCCTTGACAATTATAATACCCAAGTATTTAAACTATTGACTTATTCTACCCCCCCAATTGTAGATGTTCCAGCACATCACCTCAGTTTTAGAGGTGTTGGCTAGATATCCCGACAAAGATCCAAATTCCTCTAGCAGAATTTCAACTCTTGGTATTACCACCGCCGGGTTGTCAGTGTATAGCAGCAAATCATCCGTTTATAAAGCGACCTTGCTGATATATTGATAAGATTTAAAAGGTGTAATCAGATCATCTGCTCTTATTGCTTGTGCCAAGGGTTCTATATAGATGTTAAATAATAGGGGTGAAAGGGGGCAGCCCTGTCTCGTTCCTCTTAGAATATTAAAGCTAGATGTTAAGATCCCATTTAATAATATTTTAGCGGAAGCCCCCTGATAACAGTTCACCAAAGTCTGGATGAAGATGGGCCCAAAGCCCATCGACCTTAACACTTCCCAGAGATATATCCAGCAGACTCTATCGAACGCCTTGGCCGCATCTAGTGCCACTACGTCCAAGGGTTCAGATCGGGCCGTGGCCAGGTCTATATTGCCTATTAGTTGCTGTGTTTGTTCTTGAATATATCTTTTAGGAATAAATCCTTTCTGGTCAGCATTAATCAGCTGTGGGACAATTTTAACCAGCCTCCCTGCTAGAATGCTCATGAAGATCTTATAGTCAGCATTCAGCAGGGAGATCGGTCTATAGGAGTCAGCCCTTAAGGGATCCTTTGCAGGTTTCAAAATAAGCACTATAGTTGCCTCTTTCCATGACCTAGGTACCTTGCCCGCTGACTGATAGACTGAGTTAAATAGAATGCCCATATTCGGGACCAGCTCTTCCAGCAGAAGTTTATAAACCTCGCTGGGAAGCGCATCTGTACCTGTTGCTTTATTAGTTTTACATCTCCCGATTTGCTCTCTGATCTCACCCTCAGTTGTTGGGGCATCTAGACTTTCGCGGCTTTCGGCTGTTAAGGTCGATAGCGATTTCTCCCTCAACCAGGTTTTGAGGATCTCAGTATTTGGTATAATCTCCTCCTTATAGAGCTCAGAGAATAATAAAAGCAGCTGAGCTTGCATGTCCGCCAATCTACTTGATGTCTCCCCATTTTCATTTATAATTAATTCATTTATGTGGTTTTTTGCACGGTCCGCTCTGGCTTTCCATGCCAAGAGAGCTCATGCCTTCTCTCCATATTCAAAATTCTGCATAGATTTTGTCAGCCACTGTGCTTTACATTTCTGATCGAGCCTTACCATATATTCCTGGCGGGCATTTTCAAGTTCCCTCTGAACTTGTAGTATTCTTTCAGGTGCCCCCTGATTAAGCCGAATCCTTTCTGCCTCAAATTGGGAGATTTTATCCTCCAGCATTCGTAGCTCTTGTGATTCCTCCCTGTTCTTGGTACAGATACGACTATGTAAAAAGCCCCTCAAATATGCCTTAAAGGCATCCCACATGTAATCCATAGACGTAGATCCAATATTTACAGAGAAATAGTCTTGGGATGCAAGTTTAAGATCTCTTGCTATCTCTGGGTCAGTCAACATAGATCTTTTAAGTGTCCATCTAGGTCTTAAATTGTACCGGCTCCCTGCTAAAATAACAGGGGCATGATCTGATATATGACTAGGCTGAATGACTATTGATGTCATATCATCTACAATAGACCTATCAATCAGAACATAGTCAATTCTAGAAAAGTGTCTGTGTTTCTTACTGTGGAAGGTAAAGCCCTGTATGTTACCCATCTTTGCCCTCCACAGATCCGAAAGCTCCAGATCATGTATCATATTATTTAGAGCCTGACGTACCCGAGGCGCCCCTACATAGTGGCTCTGATTTGATCTGTCTTTTAGGGGGTCAAGAAGCACATTAAAATCCCCTCCGATTATTATAGGGGAGACTGCTTCCACCAGATTCCATTGTAGCTTACATATGTATGTGGGGTCATCGGTGTTAGGACCGTAGAAGGATACACATACTAACTCTGATCCTCCAAAGTCTAGTTTGGCTATTATCCATCTCCCAGTTTGGTCAGTTTTAATTGATTTAATTACGCAACCCGCCCCCTGTTTTATCAAAATGGCCACCCCCTTGCAGTGGGCTGTCTGTTCTGAAGTGCAAAAATATTTTATCCAAGAGTACCTTGCAAGTATGGTGCGACTCTCTAAGTGGCTCAAATGGGTCTCCTGTATTAAACATATTTGGGCGGGGCTTTGCTCTAGATATTTCATCACTAACCTCTGTCTACGGGGACATCTCAAACCATTAATATTCCACTAGAGGAATTTTAGATCACAAACTCCCATTGCAGAGGCTCAACTGTTAAAAGGGGCCATCCAGTTGTATCTGTACCTGACAAGAAAAACCCAAAGCGGGCTACCTGAAATTGAGACTGTGATAGAGGAATTTTTTGAATTTTCTCCCACTGCTCCCCACCCCGTGCTCCCCCCGCTTCCCACCCCCCCGTCCCACCCCCGTGCCCCTCTAACCCCCCGGGGAACCCTCCCTACTATTTTAGGTTATAAGCCTAATCGGCTTCAGTCCCTCGGGCCAAAAAGAGATATTTAACCATTACATTTTCCTTTCCCTGGTCTCTCTGGGCCTCCCTTACTTCAACATTACTCCTCACCTATACCCCTGCTCCCTTCTTGATTTTATCGATAAGATCATCTACCTCCTCAACCGAGCTGTGTATGTACATGTGATTGTTCCACATGATACGAAGTGATGCTGGGAACTTCAATTGTGCCCTAGCCCCCAGTTTATTCAATTCCTCCATTCGTTTATCCATCTCCCATTGTTTCAGTGCGGTGGTATGACATACGTCTGACCTGATAGTAAATGAAAAAAAGTTAGAGAGGGAATTAGATGTTAATGTTCCTTCCTTGAGTGCTGTTGATAGAATTGCCTCTTTAACAGTGTACGTGTGAAAGTTTATCAGGATTTTTCTGGGCTTCTGTTTTGCTGGGTTTCTTTTATAGTGGTCTCGATGCACCCGTTGTATCTCTTGAGACAGATCGACATTTGGGGAATTTTTTAAGACTGTCTCTTTTAGTAATGATGTCACAAACCCCCTGATGTCGGAGCCTTCAAGGGCTTCGGGAACATTAATCAGTCTCAGGTTGTTTCTCCTAGAGTGGTTCTCCAGACGCTCTAGATCTTCCTTCATTTCCCTATTTTGGCTTACTAGCTTGGCCATTTCTATTGAGGATGTATTAATTGCCTCTTTAATTTTTGGAATCTCCTGCTCCAGAATGTCTGTTCTTAAGGATACCTCTTCCAACTTCTGGGCTAATACTGCTCAAGAAGCCTGGATTGCCGCTTGGTTGGTCTTGGAGACTGTGTATCTATTCCCCATCTCTTCCTTGAGTGCTAGGAGAATATCTGCTAAAGACCCTGGGCTCGGTGTAGAAGGGTGTTGGAAGGATGTTACTTGTTGCATTAGTTCTAGGCGGGGACCTGGCTGGGCATCTTGCGCCTCCAACACACTAAAGCGGTTTGAGATAGAAACCGCAGGATGAACAGATATTTGGGGGCTACTAGAATCCTCAGACAGTGCCTCTGCCGATTGATCAGAGACCAAGAGTATAGGGGGAGGTTGTGTTTCTTCCAGCGGCATAGTTGGCATAGTCGGCGAAGTATTCTGGAGTTGATTCAATTCCATCTTGCTGGTGGTAATGGGACAGGTGCCTTCCTTATTGGAGACCAAAGTAACGGAGGCAGTAAGAACTTTATAGTATGACTTTAAAGAAGGTGTTATCTTTACTTTGGGAGCCAATACTTTCTTTCCTCTACCTCTCCCTCTGCCTTTAATGCATGCAGAGGGCTCAATTTTTGCTCCCTTCTCTTTCACCCTATCTTTTTCCCCCCCTCCCTTCTTTTGTGTATTTAACACGTTTACAGTAGCTGTAGAGGGGGGGTCTTGGATAGTCAACCCGATGCTAGAAGGGAGCTGTACAGCCCTTGTTCTGAGAGTGCTTGATTTAATCTATTGTGTGATACATTGTTTCCAAGGGGAGTTTCTTATCCTACTGGTTTTGTAGTACCCTGTTCCCTTGGTGTGAGGGGCCTCACTCATTTTTCTATTGTCGGTTGACGAATCTCCACAAAACTT
This sequence comes from Calotriton arnoldi, assembly GCA_963921515.1. Classification (NCBI taxonomy): domain Eukaryota; kingdom Metazoa; phylum Chordata; class Amphibia; order Caudata; family Salamandridae; genus Calotriton; species Calotriton arnoldi. The sequence goes on from CAWUFW010014622.1 coordinate 364,508, forward strand.
TCTAAAATGTTTCTCTTTGTTGCCTAGTTTGTGCATGGAAAGTTTTGGGATGATCCGTCAAGTGGGTGCCAAGAAAAAAGGAAGGGGTCCCAAACCAAATTTCCCCATGTATTTTCCATAGACATTTTAGGCTGCGCTACTGCAAAAACTGCTCAACGGAATTACACCAAATTTGCAAGGGAGCTACATCTTGGTCCACAAAGCATGCCTTTTGAGATTTGATGTAAATCCATTCAGTAGTTTTTGAGCTATTAAGCTATACTAATATTTGTATATCTGGACAGTTTGGATCAAGGGACTCTCGTGAGAGTCCCTCGAACCCAATTTAAAAAAATAGAGCTTTCTGATGGCTCAGGGGCTTTGTTACCCTTGGGTCACCTTCCTCCTGCAGAAGCAAGGCTATGAGTGTCCGCCTGCAACTTGAGAAAAAATGTTGCAGGCACCCATTAGAGGACTTAAGAACTTAGTTAAAAGAAATACTATAAGGGGGCTTAGTAGAGATGCCCCGCCCCTATAGGCCCTTTGGGGTGGGGGTCCCAGAACGACTCCCTTGGGGCCAAAATACTTTTTTTTTAAAAGCTGTGAGTCCCGCAGGACTCACGACACGTCTGCAGTATTCAAACTTAAAAAAAGAAAAACTCCAGTAGACATTTAAATTTTTAAATTGTTATAGGGAGGGGGGTCGTGCGGCCTCCCTACCTGAGCCTGTACTGGGCCCGGAGACCCCATCCCCTGGCACCAAATCATTCAACTTTAGAGGAGGGTGTGCGCGGCCTCCCTCCCTTAACCCAAATGCTCCCAGGGGCCAAAGACCCTCCCTGAGCCTTTCAAGACCCCGGGGACCCCATTGCCCAGGGCCGGAACTTGAACTGTGTCCCTGGGAGCCCACCACCGAGAGACGCAGTACATTTCCCTGCCCGCAGAACCACAGACAGCGAAAAAAGTGTGCTCCCACCCAGCAAGAGCGTTGATAATGCTCTCACCTGGTAGAAGCATATTTCTGTTTCAATGCCTGCCTCTTGCACGCAGAGAAACTGTGATTGCTCCCACCCAGTGGGAGCTAGCAGAAACAGCTGCTTCCACCAGGCGGGCGGGAGTAATACTGGCTCAGTCCGTGGGGGCCCTGGAGCTCCACCCATGACCCCTAATTGTTTGGTTTGACCCCAGGGGATGGGGTCCATTTGGGCTCGGGGGACACGCGACCCTCCACTAATATTAATGTATTCGGCCCTGTGGATGGATTTCCCAGAGCCTCTTAAGGCTTGGGAAGTGGGGTCCATGCTCCCCTCCCCCATAATTAAAGTATGGCCCCAGGTGATGGGGTCCCCGGGGCCCATATGGGCTCTGGCAGGGGGTCAGGTGCCCCCACCCCTAATATTAATATATTTGGCCTAAGGAGATGGGGTCTCCGGGGCCCATTTGGCTTGAGGATGGGGTCTGTGTGCCCCCCCCCAATAATAATATATGTTTTGGCCCCGGGAGATGGAGTCCCCAGGGCCAATAATGACTTGGGGGTGGTGACTGCACACCCCATCCCCTATTTTTTTTTTAAAAGGCCTGGGAGGATGAAGTCCCCTTGGTCAATAGTAGCTTGGAGAGGGGGCCCACGCACCCTCCTCCCCTTGATTAAAAATTAAGGCCCCCGGGATTGGGGTCCCTGGGGCCACTAGAGGCTCGGGTAAGGGGCTGTGAACACCCACTCCCCTTTTTAAAAACAAAACGCTCCGGGACATGGGGTCCTACGACCAATAGTGGCTCGGGGAGGGGGCCACGTGACCCCTCCTACCCTGGCAGGGGGCCCCGGCAAAGGGTTGGCTGCCTGTGAGGTGTTGGATGCAGAGCCTGACCACAGGACAGACCCTGAGGCCAACCCTGGGCTTCACACGGCCAAAGGCCATGCACATCAGGGGTTGGCTGCCTGTGGCGGGTTGGTTTCCGGGCCGCAGGCCAGGCCCTGCAGCCAACCCCACGCCGCGCACGGCCAAAAGTGGTTGCTTGACTGCAAGGGGTTGGCCGCAGACACTGCGCATGGCCTCTGCATATGGTAATAAAATATTACTTTAAGTTTCAATGAAAAAACAAAAGGTTAAACTGACATTATAGTCAGGTGAAATTGTCATTGCCAACGGAACGTTTTAAACTCAATAAACCACTGAATTTACCAGTTACAGTTATCTCTAGTAACTATAACTTGTGCCCTTGCCAAGCACTGCTAATTTCCTCACATATTACATCACTTATGACATGTTCTATGACATAATTAATAACATCATTGCAACATGTGAAATGACATCATTGATGACAAGACTGTAAGACTGTGCATGGCAAGGGCACAAGTTATAGCTACCTTACAGCAGCAACAAAAAAAAACCAAACAAAAAAAATAATATATATATATACACACACACGTGGTAACGCCTGTTTCCCACAGGGTGAAAGAGGAGGAAAGCGATAAGTTTTAAGCGACAATGAAGGTTGAAGAAAATTGACCTTTCCTAATTTTTTGTCACCAGCCCACGGCATTGCCCCTTTTATATCCCCAGGCACACTCCACTGATGGACAGCTATAAGTTCTGCATGATAGAAGGGGAAGAGTTGTATGTTCTTAAACCAATGAGTAACATAAGGGTATCAATAGCCAGGATAGCACTAGTTAATATTTTTGTCAAGCTTATGTAGCGGATATAACAGTGTCAGACAGGAAAGGAATAGTGCAGCAGCGGTACTATTTTCCTTAAGTAGTAGCTCCTATTACACAGCGCTTAGAAAAGGCTAGGTGGGAGCAGAGGGGAGGAGAATTATGAAGGGCGACAAATTTGGTTTCGCCCAGGGTGCTATGTGAGTAAAGAACGACTCTGGCCCTACCCTTCCAACAGACACTGCCACCTTTATCACCGTCCCCCAGTCAGCTGACGGACAACCACCTTTCTCTCTTCTGACAGGAAGTGATGTCTCTTCTGGCCAAGGAAACCGTCGAAAAGGTGCCGGCTATTCCCGCTACTTTCTGGTACTGAAAAAGGACAGAGGCCTCTGCCCTACACTAGGCCACTGCCCTCTCAACTACTCAGGGGCGCCCCCCTACCCCCCATGAAGGAGGAGCATCACCCCGCTTGCTCAGAGCCAGCAGGGGAAAAATAAAATGATATTCTATCATCATTTTATTTTTCACCTGCTGCCTCAGCCAGACTGTGTAGGGAGAGGCGGGCCGGGGTCATGGGAGGGGGGAGGAGGACTGGTTCCTGCACTTCTAAGTGCGCATGTGTTTTTGGCCAGCCATCTTAGGCTGACCAAACCCACATGCACACTTAGGTTTCTCCAACCCAGCTGTATTGAACAGCCGAGTTGGAGAAACAGCACAGACTCCCTGTGTCTGAGCGGAGCGTCAAAACAGCCCGCTCAGGCCAATACCCTCGCTACTCTCATAGCATGAGAGCAGCGCTGGGATTTACACAGGGAGTCTTTGATGCTGTCCCAGTGTCTGCTGGGACCAGCAAGAAGATCACTGAGGCAGACGTGGTAGGCGGCCGGCAGCTTCAGATAAGTCTTCCTTTTTTATTATTATTAAACTTCTCCCCCCTCGCACTTCCCTGCCTTGCCCCCTCCACCCACCCTACCACTTTTTGTTTGTGGCGGCCGCCACTGCAACTATTTCAGCAAAAAAGAAAAAACTCAAGATGCTCACTCTGTCTCAGGTTCTGTCTGCCCTCGACCATGGAGACTGGATGGTAGCGGTGAACTTGTTTAATGCCTACTTCCATATCCCTGTCCTGCCTGCTCACAGGCGTTACCTGCAGTTCACGGTGAGCCATGAGCACTATCAGTTCACTGTGCTCCTCTTTGGCCTTACCGGCTCCCCTGGGGTGTTCTTTAAGGAGATGGCGGTGGTTGCAACACATCTGCGGAGTTCAGAGTTTACAGTCTTCGCCTACCTCGATGACTGGCTGTTTAGGGCGTGCTCAACCCAGGCATTCGTCTCCCACCTCCAGAGTACGGTGGATAGCCTGCATTTGCTGGGGTTCACTATAAATGTGCCAAAGTCACACCTGACTTCCTTCCAGTAACTCCCTTTCATCAGAGCTGTTTTGGATATAGTGCAGTTTCGGACCTATCCTCTGGAACAGCGAGTCCAGGATATTCGGTCTATCATTCCGATGTTTCAGCCTCTATCCTGAATTTCAGTGAGACTGACTCTGAGGCTGCTGGGTCTCATGGCCTACAGCATCCTGCTGATGAAACATGCCTGTTGGCAGTATTTAGACAGAATATCGCAAAAAAATATCCCCATGCCAAAATATTGAGTCTAAAATATCGTGATATGGAAATATCGTCAGCAAGAATATCGATGTCAAGAATATCGATTTTAAGGTAAGTAATATCGATTTTTAAAATATAGAATTCATTAATATCATTTGCAAAAATATCGTTGTTTGAAATATTGTTTTTTAATTAGTGTTATGTATTTTAGTATATATTTCAAATGTATGTGATGTAATTTTTTTGTATAGGTATTGTTTATGTTGTTTAATATATGTGTTAAATTTTTAGTAGTTATTAATTTTAATTTAATTACATTTTGGGCCCGATTCCGATCTCGTAAGGAAGGCCTTCAAACGGGATTTGTAAAGACCAAATCCGATTCGGAGCGTATTGTTCCGCCCGAATTGTCCCCCGTTCCTAACGAGCAAGTACGATGCGAGTATCCTGTACGCACTGTGCGAATTGCTTACGACCCCGAATCTGTCCGTCCGACACGTTCAGAGCCGAATCGTGCCGCGCAATGGAGCCGTTTTCTGACCGAGCGAGTATGATGCACGAATCGGACAGCTGTATCTGCTCGGTCTCATCGAGACGAAATGGCTGTCGGACTTCGGGGGCCCATAGCAGGCCCCCCTTTAACCGGAGCCCTCCGATTCGGTCACGGGGGGTGCACATGGGTCCCCCCGATCCAAGCATGCATAGTGTGGCGGGCCACATGGGGTGCCCACCACAGGGTGTTACCTTTTCCTCGCCCATCCCTTTTTTGCTATGGGAGCCTGTGTACATGTCTGTAAAGGCTCCCATAGAGTTCAATGAGAGTCCGAGCGAGCCGAGTCCATAAGCATACGGCAGCATCGTACTCGCTCGTTCGTACTCTCGGAGCACGTCTCGCTCGGAAAGCCCTCCAGATCCGAGTCGTATGGAGGGCTTTCCTTACGAGATCAGAATCGGGCCCTTTGTGTTTTTTAGTTCCGTAGCAGGTTGTGGGTTTATAGGGGAATAGGGTGGGAAGTAATTTTTATTATAATAAATTAATGATTATTTTTTATTTAATAATATTTATTTAATTGATATTTAATTGTTTTAATTGTGCTTTGAAAAATTTGGGGGTAAATTGTATGTGTGGGTTGTGGGGTTTATAGGGGTAAAGGGTGGGAAGTAATTTATTTGTAATTAATTATTAATTAGTTGCTAATTAATATTAATTAATTGATAATTAATTATGTTAATTTTGTAACTTTTTTAGGTGTGGGTTGTGGGGTTATAGGGGTAAAGAGCGGGAAGTTAATAATTAATTAATTAGTTGTCAAGTAATAATAATTAATTAATTGATAATTAATAGTATTCATTTTGTAATACATTTTTTTTAGCTGTGGGGTGTGCGGTTTATAGGGGTACAGGGAGGGAAGTAATTTATTTTTATGTAATTAATAATTAGTTGATAATTAATATTAGTTAATTAATTGATAATTAATTATATTAATTGTCTAATTACATTTTTAGGTGCGGGTTTTGGGTTTATAGGGGTAAAGGGTGGGGAGTAAATTAATTGTAATTAATTTATAATTAGTTGTTAAATCCTATTAGTTATTTAATTGAAAAATAATTTTAACTGCAATTATTTTTTTGTAAGTTTAATTTTAGGTGCGTGTTGTAGGGATTATAGGGGTAAAGGGTCGAAAGTTAATTAAGTTAAATAATTTATAATTTGGTTTCTAATTAATATTTGTTTAATTGATAATTAATTATGTTAATTGTGCAAATACATTTTTTTTTTATTTTAGATTTGGGTTGTGGGTTTTGTAGGGGTATGGGGTGGGAAGAAAATATGGCCTGATTACGAAGGCGTTGGGACCGCCACCGTCAGGCCGTCGGTGGCGGTCCCACCGACATCGGCCCCTGCAAGTCCGCCCACCGAATTACGATGCGGCGGGCGGAGGCATCTGGCAGAGGGACCGTCCGTCGTGCATCCGACGGGTTCAAAGAGCCCGTCGGACTGTCGGAGGGTCAGTAATCCCTACAATAGGGGCGGTGCCTGCTCAGGCACCGCTTTAGGGATTACAATGTCCCTTTCCGCCTGCCCTTTCATGGCGGTCTGCCCGCCATGAAAAGGCAGGCGGAAAGTGACTTTGCCCCTGGCCCTCCAATATGGGATCGTGCCCCCCTAAACATCCCTGCACCGTGTGGCAGGCACTGCATGGTGCCTATCACAGGGTGCAGGGATGTTTACAACCATGCCTCTTAGCAGTGAGGCTTGTGCTGCAGCCCTTTTTCAGGCCGCAGCACAAGCCTCAATGCTAAGAGGCATGTTTCCGACTGCCTCCACTGTCTGATCGTAATTTGCCTGGCGGGACCGCCGACTCCCTGTCGGCCGGTCCCGTTCCCGCCATTATAATCAGCCCCTTAATTTTAAGCAATGAATAATTATGTTGTAATTAATATTGATTATTAATTTAATAATTAATTATGTTAATTGTGTAAATAATTTCATGTTAAATGTTATGAGTGTGTTGTGTGGCGGTATATTGTGGGAAGTACATTAATTATAATTCATTATTAATTAATATTTAATTAATGAAAATGAGTTTGTTGATGAATATTTATATTAGTAGTGTAAAGAATTTTTTAGGTGCAGGTTGTGAGTTTTGTGGTGTTATAGGGTGGGAAGTAACTCAACTAAATGTATGTAATAATTAATGTTTTTGTTACTAAATAATTTCTAAATAAAAATATTTGTATGAAAATTATTTTTGTATTTTATTTATAATAATATTTGTAGGTATTTGTGATGTGTATTTAACATTGTAATATGTTTTTATTTTTTTTAATGTTTAATATTAAATATATTTTTACTTTTTTCAACATATTTATATATTTTTTTATTTGCTTTGTTTTTAAAATAATTTTATTTTGTTGAAGATATTTTGTTTGTTGTTAATGTTGAACTGACTGGAGTGGTAATAGTAAATTTTACCCCTCCGCTATCCAACACTTTCCCTACTGTTGTACTGACTGGAGTGGGAATAGTAAATTTTACCCCTCTGCTATCCAACAACTTCCCAACTGTTGCAATTATTGGAGTGGGAGTAGTAAATTTTACGCCTCCGCAATCCAACACTTTCCCTACTGTTGTACTGACTGGAGTGGGAATAGCAAATTTTACCCCTCCGCTATCCAACACTTTCCATACTGTTGCACTTATTGGAGTGCGAATAGTAAATTTTACCCCTCCGCAATTCAACACTTTCCCTACTGTTGTACTGACTGGAGTGGGAGTAGTAAATCTTACCCCTCCGCTATCCAACACTTTCCCTACTGTTGCACTTATTGGAGTGGGAATAGTAAATTTTACCCCTCCGCAATCCAACACTTTCCCTACTGTTGTACTGACTGGAGTGAGAATAGTAAATGTTATCCCTCCGCTATCCAACACTTTCCCTACTGTTGTACTTATTGGAGTGGCAATAGTTAATTTTACAACTCCGCTATCCAACACTTTACCTACTGTTACAGTTATTGGGGTGGGAATAGTAAATGTTACCCCTCCACAATCTAACACTTTCCCTAATGTTGTAGTCATTGGAGTGGGAATAGTAAATTTATCCCTTCGCACTCCAACAGTTTTGCTGCTGTTGTACTGGCTGGAATGGGTACAGTAAATATTACCTATCCGCAATCCATTGCTTTTACTACTGTTGCATTTATTGGAGAGAGATTTGTAAATTTTAACCAGTTTTATTATTTTTGCATTGTGTGACGTGGGAGTAGTAAATGTTTAATACATTTTTTTAATAGTTTGCGTAGTTTGGTATAAATTGTAGTGGGAACTGTATATGTATTAAATGTTATATTTTATCATTTATTTTATGCTGTTATAATTTATATTAGTATGTTTTTGTTTATTCAAAATTATAATATTTTTAATTATTAATATTTTAATGTGTAAAATACTTTTTGCTAAATTTAAAGAATTTTAAGTTGTTTATTTTTATTTATTTAATTATAACGGTTTGTTTTTTAAATATTTTATGTTTAATGGTATATGTATACATATATTTATTTGTTTTTATATTATTTTTAAATTATATAAATTAAAATTATTAGATGAATAACTTTTTTTGTAAGTAGATATATGTAAATATATATATTAAGAGGGGACGTGACTTGGCGCCGATGGAGTGAGCAGCAAATTTGTGAGCTCCCGTCGGCCAGCCACCATCTGCAACCATCCTGACGCCCTGAGCGCGACTGGGGCCCCCACGACACCCCCCCACAGTTGTATAGGAGAGAGGTGCGCTCCGCAGCAGACGAAACTCCGGGAGAGCGACTGGAATTGGTAAAGGTGCGGGAGCCAATCCCGGTCGCGAAGTGAGCCAAGATGGCGGAGCCTAACGAGCAGCAACGGAGCCGGGAATCCAACTGGGACTGAGCAACGGCTGGCAACAGCGGCGGATGTCCCCCCCCTGTACCAACGCAGGACCTGACCTGAGCCTCCAAGGTCCCTACCGTGGGTACGCCTGAGGGGCAGAGTGAACGCTGGCGTGGACTAGACCGAGCCCCACCTGACGAGCCCGAGTCCCGGACCGAGTGGTGATCGAGGACGGGGGAAGAGGCGAAGCCGGCCCGCTGAGAGACGGTGAGCAGGGCGCGGGCCCCCCCGAGGTGAGAGGATTGCGCAGTGGAGAGCAGGGGCAGTACCAGACAAACCGGCAGCAGAAAGAACAGGCCCCCCCCTCCTTGAGGCAAATGGATGCTGAAGGATGGGAGTGACAGTGGGGTGTGAGCGCGGCCCGTGCCCTGATGCGTCGGAGGCCTGCAGAACTTCTGGAGGTTCCCGCGGCATGAGGTACCAACGAGGGACCTGATTCCATCACTCGGCGGCCCTGAAGAGGCCTCGCCCCCGCACAGGCGAGCGCACAACGAACAGCGACTAGAGCCCTGCAGGCAGCGGGAACGCGAGGCGGCTTAGTGGACTCTGGGGATGGGCCTACTCCAGGCGACTGGGCCATACTGCCTTGGAACGGCCGGGGGCTGGGCCCAGATATGATCAGAGTGCCAGCATAGAGGACCGAGAGGAGACGTGAGGCAGGCGGAACCCCCCCCCGATACACCGCCTTCCGAATATGAGAGAGAACCCCCTGCTATAGACGTGCAGTATAACATCGGCGGCCCCCCCAGCACTAGACCAAGGGAGCAGCTGAGTGGGACATTGACTAGGCCATTTCCCAGCACCCCAGCGCACGCTGAAACTGGAAGCACAACCCATGCGAACCTACTATTGCACATGAAATGTGAATATCAGTCATACGCAACTCAAGGGGGGAGGGGGGGATGTTCTGGTAAGTGGGATTGTTAACTTAAGCTCACCAGAGAATAATGGAAATGTTAAGTCTATGTAACAAATGTAAGAGGGGACATGATCGGTGTACTCTGTATGTGTGTAGTATATATGTCTTTGAACACCAATAAAATCTGGTTGGAAAAAAATGTAAATATATATATATTAATTATTACATATGTGTGTTTAACTTTTTTAAATGAAGTTTATTTGTTATATTTGTTAAGATATATATTAAATATGTTTTACTGTTTTTGATTAATGTTACTATTTTATATATTTAATATTTATTATTTTCTTTTATATATATTTAAAAATCGATATTTAATACAACTATATTGACATCGATATTTTTCCCGATATTTTTGTACTTACCATTATAAGTATAGAATGTCGATATTTTTACAGCAATATTTTGGTCACAATATTTTGGTATGGGGATATTTTGAGAGTCAATATTTTGTCAGTGAACCCCTGTTGGCATGTGCAGGCTCTGCAGTGGGACCTTAATTCTCAGTGGGTGCAGCATCAGGGGTATCTCTCTGACCTGGTCCAGATATCGGAGGGAACTGCAAAAGATCTGCATTGGTGACTGATGAACCACGATTGGGTCAGCAGCAGACCCCTTTCCCTTCCCCACCCAGAGCTCACAGTAGTGACAGATATGTCACTTCTGGGTTGTAACAGCCATCTGGGAAAGGTGGAGATCAGAGGACTCTGATCTACTGAGGAATCTCAGCTCCACATAAACCTGTGGGAATGAGAGAGATTCGCCTGACATTAAAAGCCTTTCTTCCTACCATCAAGGGATGGCTGGTTAAGGGGTTCATGGACAACACCTCCACCATCTGGTATTGCAACAAGCAGGGTGGCGACCCTGTGTCAAGAGGCCCTGCATCTCTGCACATGGCTGGAACGTCAGGGCATTTTCCTGGTAGTTCAACATCTGGTGGGCTCTCTGAATGCCAGAGCAGATAAACTCAGCCGTCAATGCCTCGCAGATCATGAATGGCAGTTCCATCCCGAGGTGGTGCAAGGTCTCTTCAGAGATTGGGGAGAACCTTGGTTAGATCTATTTACCATTGCCAAGAATGTGCAATGTCAAAATTTCTGTGCGCTGGAGTTTACAAGGCAGCTCTCGCTTGAAGGCGCATTTCGTCTCAAGTGTAGCTCAGGACTCGTGACTCCTATATGCATTTCTGGGGATACCACGGCTGCCCAGAGTTCTCAAGAACATCAGGACTGTCCTGGCCTAGTACATCTTGGTGGCTCCAGATTGAGCACGGAGAGTAGGGTATCCTGAACTCCTGAGCATGAGCATTTGTCTTCTGATCAGGATGCCCCTTCTGGAGCCTCTCCTGTTGCAGCAACAGGGCACGGTCCTGCACCCGAACCTGCAACCTCTTCATCTACATGCATGGAGATTGAGTGGCAACAGTTGAGAGTCTTTGACCTCCCTCCAGAAATGTGTGATGTCATTCTGGCAGCCAGACATTCCTCCACAAAAATGGTATGCTCCTGCCAATGGGACAAATTAAATACCTGGGTTGGTGTGCTGCCAAGTCCATTGATCCTCTGTCTGCACCCTTGTCTGAAGTCCTCTTGGTTGCTTTATCACTTGCCCATCAAGACCTTGCTTTAAGCACAGTTAAAGGTTACCATCTTGACTTTCTTGTAGTTGCCGTATCAACCATTCATGTTCAAGTCACCTGTTTCTAGAAAGGTTTGCAACAAATGTTCCCCGCTACACCTTTCATTATGCCCCAATGGGATCTTAATTTGGCTACCTCCTTTTTAATATGCTCACCATCTGAGCCCAGGCACAGCTACTCTCTGAGACTGCTTACCATCAAAACAGTCTTCCTTGTGGTCATAACATCTGCCAGGAGGGTTAGTGAATTCCAGGCACTTTCTGTCCACCACCATATATACTACCTTTTTTTTACACTTTCACATCTAGCTATAAAAGTGTCATAGCCTTTTTTTTCCGGCAATATCTTTAAGCTTAGAATCAGGAAGTTCTTTAAACGCCATGCCAAAAAATGACAAAGGCGTTTTACAATTCCAAGAACAGTATTACCGTTTTGGACTGATAAAATACCATCAAAGCCAACCTGGAATAAGTTAAAGCTGCTCCTGACACGTGTTTCACTCTTGTTAGAGCTCCCAGAGGAGCAGGCTTTGTCACTTTCCTAGCTCAGCTTTATCGAGGGACAGAATATTGAAAGGTAAGTTTTCATACATTTTATATACCTCACTCCACATATATGTACCTTGGTGATATATATATATCTTCAAGGTATGTAGATGTGCAGTTAAGAATAGTAAACTCTTATCTCCCTCAGTGCACTTACTTTTTAATATTGTTGTAACAATGTTCTGTCCCTTCAAGATTTGGGATTTGATATTCCCAGCCACAATTGATGCAGCACAGATGGGGCCACAGAGAATGTAGGACCTGCCTGTCACTCCTCACAACAACTACCCTGTTGGTGCTGGCAGCAAGGCAGAAGATGCTGGGGTGTTGGGTGCTTGGCTCATGGTCTCAAGGCCTATATGTTACTGCCGCCAACATACAGTCAGCTATAAGTGTGGCTTGGCAGCGTAAGCTATTATTACAGTGACCCATCCTGTGAAACATGCCACACGTGCCAACAGCTTCTGCAATAGTGTTTTGTGGGCCTCTTCAAAGTGTATGGCTTGAGGACATTTTCCTGCCTGAACCACTTCCCCCCACACCCGAATGAAGCTAATGAACATGCTCTATGAACCAGAGATTGTTTCACAATATTCGATGTGAGATACCTTTAGTCCCGAAGAAGATGCCTGACCCCAGAGGATCAATATTCAAGAAAATATTGATGGAAAAGAGAAGCAGGGTCCGTTGCTTGACCCCCTTTTTTATCTTGTGGTTGGGAGACATCATTAAAAGCCATTTTAGGCTCACCCACATACATTTTTAATTTAGATCTTACAGTATAGCAAATAGAGACCATAAATGTCAACATAACGGATATAACAGACACCCAAACTAGGGAACCTCATGGTTGTTTTCCAGTGCCAGGTGTGCAACCCACTGATGAAGCATACCACACTAGGTAAGTGATGGTTCATCATCCTTTATGAGTACATACCTGTTTGATAATTCCATAAGAGGTTTGGCTGTTTCTTCCAGCAGTTTTGTACTTCTTGTATTTTTATGTCTGTCTACGGAAAAGGTACAACAGTTCTTTAACACCTCTTACTCCATCTTTAGTGTATTAGCTACCTCTGTTGTACCTGTCCTTTATTTGTGTGTGAATCATGTGATTTCCCCTCTGCTTTTGCCACCTGTTCTTTACTTGATTGTGCTGCTGTACCTTTATTTTGTTGTGAAGCTCGGTATAAAACTTTCCACTACAGAAAAGAAAAATTATTTGCATTGTCAGTGCTTGTTTTAATGCATGATGAGAGTGAACCCTCACAGAATATGTAAGTAGAGTTTACTTTTGGTTTTACGTGTGAAACAAGCAGTTTTTGAAATGGACTTGACAACTTTGTAAAACTTCTTAAACATAGCTGACAAGCAGCTCCATGTCATCTATAACACCTTCATCCAATTTTGGCATTTGAGCCTACAGCTCTTTGAATGATGGAATTTTGAGCCCATAATGAAAGTGTTAAAAGCAAAACTACTAGCCCAACAATACAACATGCTGTTGGCCAAAAAGCAAGGCTGTTGGTATCATATATCATAGTGCCACCTGGCAGACTTATAACATGCAAAATATATTTAGCTCCTGACCTTCTGCTTTTTTTTCTTGTAGCCAACCATGGATTAAGCAGCCCAATGAGTGAGAGGTCAGAGAGAGCCTTTCAAATGCATAATTGAACGTATCCCTTCTAACGGTACAAAATGCAAACTCTTGGAAACCCAGCAGACTAAAAAAGATGTTGTTTACCAGAACAATGTGAGCAGCAGCAGTTAGATGGGAGACTGAAGAGACTGAGAAAGGAGAACAATGTGCTGACACCCCTCTTTCTGAGGAGAGATTTGTGTGATTTAGTTGGAGCGTTTGCATCGACACTGTGATGTACAGGTGAAATACATGATGCAGGTGCTGCCACTGCCAGGGCCGACACTGCATTTTATGCTGGACAAGTTCTAGCACTAGCTAGGTGATCTTTGTTTCTTTGTCCTCTGTTTAAGGTGAAGAATGCTGATAATGCTCCTCCTTCATGTATTTGGTTGGGTTTTCCGTACACCTTACTATTTTTAGTCACTGATATAATGTGGAATATTTTGTTCACAGCAGCCTCTGCTACTAATTCTATTTTTCAGTTGGCCCATTATGATTTTCTCACGATAACTTGTACTTGCGATTGACCGCTATGATGTCTAAAGATCCTGCAGGGTGGGTATTTGGTGGTGACTGGGGCATTATGCCACAGCTGCACGTCTATACCAAAATGTATGTAAAGATTTTTAATTCAACTCAAGCCTGCCATCATTACTAATAATGACGCTGTTTTCAGTAACATACCAGCGGATGCCATAGCTCCTTTGTTGTAGCTTTCCCTCTTTACCTAAATCGACGTTCGCATTTTTTATACTTAAATTGAGGTGTTTTTGGTACCTGGAAAAAAGTAAGAAGCATCCAGTGTACCCGTATCAAGTTTATAATCCACGTCCAGCAGAAACTTCTGACAACTGCACATACGGTGACCACCTTCCTCTAGGTCTTTACAATTCTGTTTCCCGTTCTGAACTTTTCACCTACAAATTGTTATTTTTAGATATACTAGTCTCATTTTTTCAATTGAAGAAATACAACACCATCCCTCATGGAAGCGCTCTAGGCAATTTAGTAAACTCCAAGACTGGAAACTCTATCCGTAATAACCTGGAGGGAGGTGGTCATCCTAGCTACGTACTGATTCACTGCTGCCCTTTGGAACAAAATTTAATTGCAGCACTGATTTCACTATATTGATCAGGCAAAATGCATAATGGAAGCTTATGCATGTCTTTTTCTACTTGTCTTCCTCCAGTAATAACATATCTCAATATGGCATAGTTGCACATTCCCTGCTATTGTCTCAGAATAGGATCTGGAGTTACTCTCCTATCCTTTTAGGGCAATGTTGGTTTCCTGGATCTGTATGAAGAGCAGAGGACTGGTGACAATCTACATATTGGAAACACAGTATGCAACTTTAAAAATAATCAAAAGATATTGCACACTTGTCAAGTTGGGGAGCTGAAACTGAAACCAGGATCTCTGGGTCAAGGCCCCGCAACTAGATTTTGCTACAGGTCACACAGACTCTTCATACTGACTTGGCATGTTATGCAAGTGCGTTCAAAATACCCTTTGCTTCTTCATAAGATGGGGTAACAGCAATATAAACACCCATTCTTCATAGAACAGGTACACATAGGACAGAAAAAGTACAGGCTTTCCTCCTTCAGAGGACAGGTACAGCTAAGGCAATAAAAGTGCTACTGTTGCTGCCTCACAGAACAGGTACAGCATGGCAGAAGCAAAGCAAGCTTCCCTTTCTCACAGAAAGCATTAACTGCAATCTTTATTCCCACAGAGCAGATCCAGCAAGACAGACTAGTACGAGCTTTCATTGCTTGCAGAACAGGTACATTTAAGGCATGAATGACTTATAGGTTACAGACAGATTTCTGGAGTGGATGTTTAAGTCACTGAGAGGCATATGTGGATGAGTGAGTGAACATGCAAGTAATAACACCATTTCCACTTAAGCGATATGCCACAGCAGCATCCTGGAAGCCCTGCTACTGTTACTCAGAGACCTGCTGTTTGCGTTGGAGTAGGCTCCCCACAGCCTAAGTAACTATGCTATAGACAGGCACATAGGTGGAACCTCTTTAAAGGGTTTTCAATGTGTGTGCACCAAGCTCTGTGCAGTTGCAGCCTCGGTGTGGCACCTGTTCAAAATGTTGAGGACCACCACTGACATGTTGAATATTTAGATACAATGGCCATATTGGAAAATTCCTGTCAAGAATCAGCTGACAATCTATTGTTTTGAATGAATGAATGACAATTTGTTGAGCGCGATAGCTACCCTTAGGCGTCCTAGCGCTGCGGACAATACGGGCATAAAAGACACTTGGGGCTGTTTTAACGAGGAGTGTCATGATGAGTATATTTTATTGCAGTTGTATATTTCAGTTGTCACTCAGGTGGTTGATCAGCCTCCATGCAACTTCTGTTTGGCATGTATTACATTTCTGTGACATTTGAAACACATAGACTGAATGACAGGGCCTACATGAAGGGGCCTATTCACAAATCACATTTAGTAGTATTACAATAGTACTCCTAAAGTACTACAAAATGCTACTCACCAACAAATGAGTGAAAATCTCTGCCTCCTCCTCGCGTATCTTGTGTATGGTAGATCCTCACACATATAAGTTTACTACTTAGGCCCTGATTACAAGTGGGCTGGTAAATTCCGACCTGTACATAAACCCCTCTTTACACACGGATTGGAATTATGAGTTTGGCTGTATTTAACGCATCCCATAATTATCGGATGCGTTAAATACCTCAGCTGTCGTTAATTTTCGGCTGGTTAAATCTGCCGAAATTTAACCTGGGAAATTGCATGGTATTTACCGTATGATGCAGATTTTGGTGCGTTAAACACCAAATTCTACATGTTATTCCCACAAACTTGTGATAGGTGTTATTTATTAAACAGGATAAATAATGTACCCCGTGGTATCATTATTTATCATGTACGATAAATAACAACTAAAGTCGTAATCAGGCCCTTAGTAGTAAATGTGGGAAGGACTGGGGGAGTGGCTGGAAAAAAAGGGCAGACTTACTAAATGGGAAGGTTTAGGAAGCCGTAAGGAGGGGATTAGGGAGTGTTAGTGAGGGATTCAGAGAGGAACATGCACCAACCCTCAAAAGAGTAAGCCCATTGCTATTCACTGACACAAAGGTGGAGTAAGTCCAGCACCACACATGGCCAATCACTGATATTGCAACACCCTGCCATAGAAAATAATGGAGGCAGGGACTTGAAATAAAACCTCATAGAAAATAATGTTAAGTTATTTAAAATTGTTTTTTTTAAACTTGTTTTTATTTAGAATTGCACAAGTATCACAGTACATGTTATCTCACATAGTCATGAAGGCATGAGTATAATGATAAAGGAGTATCATGCAAATTATTTAAAATAGTTAAAAATATAAATAAATATTATTTAATGTGAAAAACATATAAAAAGAAAACATCTTTAATATTTAATTATAAAATAATTAAACAACTCTTTTGAATTCATAAATTTGATGTAACAATGCTTATTTTAATTAAAATATAATTATATTATTATAAATTAATTATATACATCACTTTTAATAATTATTAATGCATGATAAAACAAAATAAGTGTTGTACTTTAGGTGGGAATTTTATTTTTGATTTAAACTTCAGGAAAATATTATTATTTAATTTAATATATTTAAATTAACGATTTAATTCAAAATTAAGTTGATAGTGCTGTATCAGTCTTGATCAGTGTTACTAGCTCTTACAAGTTTTAAAACCCTCCTATTTCTGAGTGATGCCTAACATTTAAATGTGGTATGAACTTTGCCTCTCGAGGCACAAAAATATTTAGCTCCTCTTTTTTTTTTTGACGAAACCCTAATAAGCTTCTGGCCGCATTTGAAAGAGGGCTCTTCTAACCCTACTCTGCATTATCTCGCAGCGTGTTCCTTGCCCTTAGAGGCTGCCTACGCAGAGCACGCTACAGACGATACCTATTCCCCCAAACACAAGCGTACACGCTGAGCAGAATGGAGAGATCGAAAAAGAGCGTGGCGCAGTCTGCCAAGCGAGCCCCAGATGGTG
Organism: Calotriton arnoldi; assembly: GCA_963921515.1. NCBI lineage: Eukaryota > Metazoa > Chordata > Amphibia > Caudata > Salamandridae > Calotriton > Calotriton arnoldi. Next base: position 381,992 of record CAWUFW010014622.1, read on the forward strand.
CCGGAAGCCCCTCTCTGGGCTCAGCTTTTCCCAATCAACCTAAGTCAGCAGAAATAAAGAGGAGCGACGCGAGAAGACGGCCCCGCTGCAGGCTGTGCGACAATCTACCTTGACGCTCCAGAAGAGCCGCCAGCGTGCCGCCTCCTCGGCCATTACTGCTTGGGTAATGGGCCTGTAATAACCACCTTGGGAAGAGGAGGCTGAAGGGGAGTGACTAAAGATGTGGAGGGAAGGAGGAGGGAGCAGGGATGCAGGTGGCATCAGGGCTGGCACAGCGGCAGCTAATCAGGTCTGCCAGCACCATCTGTCACAACACGAGCATCTGGGAGACAAGGTGACCCTGTCACCCTTCATTAGCGCTCTCAGCCTGGCATCTCTGTTAGAGCCCACCAGCCACCGAGGAGGCAGAGCCAGTGCCCAAGGAAGAGAATGAACGTGTCCGACAATGTGCCTCCTCCGTGGCTGGCAACCCTATCATCCAAAAGTCGCATCCGTATGCATAATTCACACCGACGATCTGTTTCTCCATTTTTTTTATTTTTAATATCCATACGCCGTCCCTCAAGCCCCCCTCGAAATAATCTCTCCAGATTTTTTGGAAAAAGAGTGTGTTGTTTTCCCTCTTTCCCAGCACAGATGGCGCCCCTCTCCCCCGCCTTCCTCATTCTTGTGTGCTTCGCTCTGAGAGGGGATCTGGGGAGGGGACGATTGCTGGAGCAGGTGCCTGTGTGTAATTCTTGGCGACACACCTGGGCGGGCTTCCTGCGGCTGGAGACGTCTTTTATCTGCGAGGCGCCTTTCCCTAACTCTGGCGGACATGGGAGAAGATGTTTTTAACGCATATGATGGAGCTGTAGATGGCTAGGTGGGACGCTATGGCACAGGGTGAAAATGAGATCTTGTTAGGCCTCCTCTGCGTTCCCACTAGACTGTGCCCAGATGTGTAGGGCACATGTTCTATTTATCACAATCTTATTTGGAGTTATTTTCGTACACGCGTTTTCCTTCTTCCTTCCTCTTCCTTTCCCATCCCGTCCTGTCCCGTGCAGTCTCTTCCCTTCCTCCATCAGACGCCAAAGTGGCTGGTCCAGCTGCATCGCCAGCCATTCAGCTCACTTTGTCCTTTCCGGCCTTCCCACACAAATTCAAATAGGACCAATCTTTAACTGCTATGGGGTAGAAGCACCTCAGATGCCATTGTAGATGGTCCAACACAGCCACCACCAGCCTTTGGCAGCCAGTCAGCTTGCTACCTCCCATTGCTTCTATCTAAAATCACCACCGCAAGACTTCTCTTGTCTGAGTGTCCTTCGCAAAGATCGAGCGAGGACAAGGGTAAAGCCTGTTAAAACCTTTTAGGGTCAGAAAATCTACACCACAGATATGGAATCCATAACATGAGTGCCATTTTACTTGGTTCACAACTCTCCCCCAGTGACAACCCACCAGTAAAATCTTGCTAATCCCACTGTTGCCCACTCTCAGGGCCTATTCATAAACTGGATTTTGTAGTGCATTTAGTAGTACCATAATATTACTACTACAGTACTTCAAAAAGCTATTCCAAGTGTATATCACCACCTTCACCTCTCCGATCTTTTCTATGGGGAGATCCTCACACATTTAAGTTTACTACTTGGGGCCCGATTCCGATGTCGTTCGGAAGGCCTCCGAATCGGATTTGGCTTTACCGGATCCGATTCGTAGCCCTTGATTACGACCGAATCTTACACAAGTCCGAACGACCAAGTACGATGCGAAGATCGCGTAAGCGCCGACTGAACCGCTCCGTATGTCTTGTTTGTAGACGAATCGTGCTGCGCAATGGAACCGATTTCCGACCGAGCGAGTACGATGCACGATTCGAAGAGCCGCTTCACCTCGGTCTCAGCGAGATGAAACGGCTGTCGGAAGCGTACTTCGGGGGGCCGTACCAGGCCCCCCCTTCACCCGGGGCCCTCCGAATCTATCACGGGGCTGCCCATGGGTCCCCCGATCCAAGCATGCACAGTGTGGCGGGCACCATGGGGTGCCCGCCACAGGGTGTACGCTTTTCCCCACCCACCCCTTTTCTGCTATGGGAGCCTGTGTACGCTTCTGTACACGGGCTCCCATAGAGTTCAATGGAAGACTGAGCGAACTGAGTCCGTAGGCATACAACAGCATCGTACTCGCTCGTTCGGACTCCCGGAGCACGTCTTGCTCGGAAAGCCCTCCGGATCCGAGTTGTACGGAGGGCTTTCCTAGCGAGATCGGAATCGGGCCCTTAGTAGTAAATGTGTGAGGGACCAGCAAGAGTGGCTGGAAAAGGTGCATACTTAATACTAAATGGGAGGGAGTTAAGTCGAAGGTGTCTTTGTCGACGTGGCTTTCGTCATTGTTGCCGTCATCCGCGGTGTCGTTTTCGGCCGCGTCAGCGATGTCATTTACTGTTTTTTAGGTGTCGCTGTTGGTGCTATGGTCTTGGATATTTTGTGTATCTTCTTATTTGAGGAAGACGTTTTCAAAAGCAACCTAGATGTTTTTATCATTGTCAACGCCATTGGCAATAATGTGAGTATCATCGTGATGCTGCTGACGTGAATGTCAATGCGATGGTAGTGGTGGTGGTAATCGACGCTGATGTTATCGATGAATACTCAAATTTTGCTACAGAAATGTTTTTTTGAGATTTTATCGTCAACGGGAGGAATTTTGATGACCTTTTATGAGAAACGTCCTTCAGGGACGGAGTTGTGGGTGCAAATGGATCCTTTTGTGAGGAGAATTTCTCCTTTTTGGAGGTTTGTGGATGCTCCATAGATCTCTTTGAATGTTCCAATGACCCATGGTGAGTCTTCTTTAGAGCCTTTGTTGGGGATTCTGGAGGTTCCCTTTCATAAGAACTATCCCTTTTACTAGATTTTTCTGTCTTAGAGAAGTCATCACTATCCTCCTCAGCAAGAGGATTTTCTTTAGACTTGAGTTTGTGCAGCCAGATCAAAAATCTTTCTTCTCTGTCTTTCAGTGTTTTTTGAGAGAAAGTGCGGTAAATCTTGCAGTCCTTCACTTTATGTTCAGGATGTAGACAGTGAATGCACTTCTTATGGGGATCTTCTGAGTGCAATCTCTTTATGCCACAGGTCCCACAAGGCCTGAACAGTCCTTTTTAGGTTGTTCTGACAAGTCAAGTCTAGACAAAAGTAAATATATATCTGGCCTGAAGAAAATTCTTCTTCACTCTAGGTTAACTGAAGAAACTGAGCAGAGCCCAGGGAGACTCACATCACACGATGTGCAGTAGAAAATCTGAAGGTCCAATACAGGAGAAGAAAATAAGTTACTTACATGTAACTGTAGTTCTCCAGTATTGGTATCTTTCATAGATTCACATGCAACCCACCCTCCTCCACTTAGAGGCTCCCCTTATTTCTCTACGGTATTATATCCCACTTGTGCTGGAAAAACTGAAGGCCTGGAGCCTCTGTGGTGAGGGTTCTAAAGAGAGCTGTCGCCTGATTGGCTGGACTTTGGGTCTTTTTAAATGAGGTTAATAAGCTTTTAACATTGACTTCTAGGTAGGTCTTTGACTACTGCTTTATATGGTAGTGTGGGACTCCCAATTCGAAGTCGAGGAATGATTCAAGCATGTGAATCTATGAAAGATCCAATACTGGAGAAACTGAATTATATTTAGTTAAAATCTGGAAATTATGCACCTAGTGAAGGATTATCTCAAAACATCTATTTGAGTGCCACCCCTGCTATTTTTTATTTTATATGATACCACATATTTGACTGTAATTTAATTATTATTCACAATAAACACTTAGGGCCCGATTCTGATGCGGGTTGGAAAAGCTTCCCGACCGAGGGCCTGATTCTGATGCGGTTAGGAAGGCCTCCTAACGGCATTTGCTCCTTCCAAATCGGATCGGGAACGTGTCTTCCCGACCGAGGGCCCAATTCTGATGCGGTTAGGAACAAATGTTCCCATTGTAGTCAATGGGAGTTCAACCAAATCGTATCTGGAAGCATCCGGATGCATCCTACTCCGCCGGTCGGACTTTCCCGATCCGAGTGGGTCGGACACCATTTCCCAACCGATTCGGTCGGGAAGCTTTTCCAACCCGCATCAGAATCGGCCCCTAAGTGTTTGGCAGACATGTTACTCATTCACAAACGTAACGGATATCCTGTCTTCCGTATTACAAGTGCCATTGGAGATAATGCTCTTGTAATATGGCGGACGGCATATCCGTCATGTTTGTGATGGAGTAACCTGCCCGCCGAACTCTAAATCAGGACCCTAGTAATCTTCCACTTAATAAACTTTTGCCAAAGCATCCTCCAGTCAACCGAATCTAATGCAAAGGTATAGTTTATTAAACAACAGTAATGAACCAGAATCCCTGCATCTGATAACTTCAAGTGCCAGGTGTTTCAGGAGTACACACTGATCTTGCATAGATCAGCAACTATGGAGATCTGATGTGTTAAGTTGTATCTGAAACCAAGCTCCTAACTATCTTCTAGAGTAAGACTTAATTGCTCTACCACAGCTAACGCCAGAGAATCAAGGATATTAAGTAGTCTTGGCCAACCTTTACAATTAACAATTTAGAGTCTTAGGTCAAAGATGAGAAATGACGATATCAAACATTGGAGAGGATAGAGAGACAAGTATGTAGATGGTTAAATGGGCGGTTGGTGGAAGAATAGACAAGTCTCTTGTAATATTTATGAGCCAATGGATGGATGGATACATTACTTAATTAAAGATTAGCTTGAGAGGCAGTTACGTTTGCAGATGGAAAGATTTGGAGTCCGGTGAGCAGCTGGAAGGATGAGTGGTCCAGTGACAGCCAGTGGTTTGGAGAGTGTGGGTGGTGAATGTTACTGGTGACTGTTAGGACAGAAACTCCCCTGCATGGCTCTCGCGAGCACATGACCCTCCTCTCTGTTGGATTGTTAGGAAAGTTACAGTACATCTGCAGGTTTTTTATTTTCACCTCAGTGAAGATTAAAATGATGCATGCTTACTGAAGGATCCCTTGTAAAGGCTTGATACCCCAGAGCATGGCTCTGAGGTTGGGAACCTAAACTGCGCTCTTCCTTTTGAGAGCGAGTGTCTGGTGTACTCTCAACGGGCTGAGAGGGACTGCCACTGGTAGCAACATTTAATTCTAGTGCAAGGAACTGGTCCTTTATTTTGTCTCTTTACGTTGAGATGTGCCTGCAGGCTGCTCTTATAAAAAAAAGTCTGCTAGTACCCAAACCAAGATCTTTTGTCCATCTCTGTGGGATATGGCTGGATACTGCATGTTCACTGTGCATGGTCGAGGTTGGGTGAGTGTGCCCTATTTGTGCTGTACTTTATTGGCACAGAAATCCATTTCGGTATTCCTGTGTGTATGGATGGCTATACAAAATGGAAAGCGGAGGTTCCTTAGTTTAAACTGCAGTTATGCAACATGTTACCAGAACCATCTGTAGCTGGGTTCTGGTGTCTTGTGGATGGGGAAAGATTTTCCTGTCATCTGTTCCATTTGGAAGTGAGCACTGGAAAATCCCTGCCACTTCCCCCACAAATGTCACTGTAGTCAGGTTACAGCAGCTAGGGGGTGGAGATGTATTTTCGCCCTTTTTTAGGTCGAGCCTAGGCAGCGTATGCGCTGTCTCTTCACGACATGCTGTATTTTCTCTGTGAGCTTACAGCCCGCCCATTGCCTTTTTCTTCGTCCCTTCGATTGTCCTTCAAAAATACTTGCTTGCTATTGGTTAATTCTTCCTCTTAGTCCCTCCTTTTTGTGTTTTGTTTACTCCCCCAGGGCACCACCCAACTACTGGTAACGTGTCACTTTAGGGCTTATCTGTAAGGGTGGGCGTCAAACACCACTCCGCCGGCGGAGTTTTGCCCATTCCGTGCTCCTCTTGGAGCGCGGAGTTCAACAATAACTCCGCTTACCACTGGCGGAGTTTACCGGGTCGGCGCGGCGGGGGGCACTCACCTTCACCCTAAATCACTCTGCTGGCTGCTACTATAGTCTTTTGGGATTGTCCTGTCTATTGGGACTTTTTTTTACAAGCAATTGTGCTTGTTGTTTAAGATGCCGGTGACGCTCCCTGTGACGTCGCGTAACCAAAAACTAAAGTGAAACTGCCCGGAAAGCGCTCATGGACAGCGAGATCCATTCTGCAAGCCGACTGGAAGAAGTGGGAGGACAGCGGCGCCTTCCAGGCCAGCTCCAGGACTAGTGGGGCCTGAGGAACCAGATGGCTGTCTCGGAGCAGGAGTTTGTGATGCAGGAAGAAGGGAGGCCCTGCAGGACTCAGAGGTCGGCGCGTGCCTCCAGAACTGAGAGCTGATGAATAGGCAATGGCGAGGACGCTACTACGTCACAGCATGGTTGTACAGTAAGCTGAAACCTTTGCCCATACAGTGCTAACGTGTAAATTACTAAATAAATGTGCTGCTTTACGGTGTATCATTTGAATTTTTGGCCACCTAATTTAGTCAACCCAGCCTCATAATTTTTTCGTCTTTGCCTGTTGATCTTGGGATCTTGGAGTGGGTAAATAAAATTTCCCAATTCCCTACTGGCCAGCAGTCCTCTGGCAGCCATGTTGGATGATTATGCCTTGAAGGCACCTCTTTGCCGACACTTCTATTCTTTTGGGGCGAGGGCAGAGATGGCCTGAGATGTTTTCGGAGCTTTTCACCTATCGCAACTCTGTTTCATCAGCTGCAGGGGGATGTTCCTTTCTGTGAACAAATTATTTTCTAAGAACATTTTGGGCCTCGGAGGCTGACTTTTTATTGTAATAATAATCAGCATTCAATACCAGGTAGTGCCTGTTAAAAGGCTTGAGGGCAAGCTGTGAGATCGGAACGTCCGTCTCCCCTCATTTTTAATGTCATCCTCAGACTGACACACAATTGATGGACGGAATGCAATACAAATCAAAACATTCACCCCCAGTCAAGAGATCTGGGTCCAAACTGGAATGGCATGGTGAGCAAAAAAACGATGGATTTAGGCCCAGATCTCTGTACTGGGGTGAATGCATGACACTGTTCTGCATTCTGTCCATCAATTGTTCTTTTTGCATTTGCCACCCCGAGTGGGACGGGTATGCCCAGACATGGGTCCCGTGCTCTCCATGCCACTGGAGTCAAGCTATCCTGGCTGATGAGGGGTGAAACCCCGAAAGCGGTCCTAGGATGCTTGTTTCCAGTCCAGGGAGGACCCGGCCTGGCAGTTCGGGCTGGACTGTTCTCATTGGGCGCACAGTCAAGACTGATTTGCATATGGCTGGGTCCAAACTGGAATGGCATAGTGAGTAAAAAAACGATGGATTTAGGCCCAGATCTCTGTACTGGGGTGAATGCATGACACTGTTCTGCATTCTGTCCATCAATTGTTCTTTTTGCAATCCTCAGACTGACAGCGCCCTCATGTGGCTAACAATAGTTGTCAACAGTAGCAGGCCCATTTCATCTCCATACGATGATACTGAGGGTTAATTAGGGTGGCCAAGCATTACTCCGTCTGCACGCGGAACTCGCAGAATTTTGCGGAGTGTTTTTAGCAACTCCGCGGAATTCCATGGAGTGAAACTCCGCGAGCTCAGTTAGTGTCTGGGACTACTTTTTATTCCTTTCCTGCTCATCTTTGTTGTGGCAGCTCAAGGGCATCCAGCCGCTACCGCGCCCTCTCATCCCCTCAGGAATCGCTCAAGGCTTCCTCCGTAAATGTCTGTAATTATTGTTCTTATCTCCTCGCATAAAATATTTCTAAAAAGTCGGTGTAAATTGTGATGAGTGTGAATGTCATAGTGTTACTTCCTATTACAGAACTAGCGTTGACTGCTTTGGCACATGCGAGGGCGCATTCTAAAAAAAGCAACAAGGAAATATCACTGGGGCTCTCCCTGGCACAGTGGGAGAACCGCTACCATAAAATTCACTGCTTGCTGCAAACTCAGCCCATAATGCCTTGCAGGGCCTCGCCTTTAAAATACCTTTTTGTCCATATCTCAGCCTGCGGTGGGCCCAGGACTACGGGACCACCACCAAATTGTTCAGCACAATGTGGCCTTACTTTTTTTGTCAATTTCCAGGTCCTCACCCTAAGTTGCGGGGGACCTCAAAATCTTCACCTTCCCTGCCTGCCAAAGTATCTTTAAGCTCTCCCATGGCTAGAGCTTTAGTTCTATATTCGGAAGTGGTTTGTCTTCGAGGGTCCTTGTGCATGATAATATGTAGAAGGCCTGGAAGGCTGAAAAATGTTTAATGCATTGTTCATGTTGTTATGCCCTCTAAGAGCCGATTGTATGGTTGCAATTTAATGCTCTTTCACAATGAAGTTTTACTGTGATGTCTTGCCATCCTTGATCTTTCTTAACTGTGTTTGATCCTATCTTTAGTTATCCACTCCCCAAAACTAAAGATGCAGTACAGTTATTTCTGCAGAACACAATACTTACACGGTGAGGTAAAAGATAGTTATTTGTGTTCCAAAACAGCAGATACCGTCAGATCTGTTTTTGTTTTGTATTAAACATACGCGCCTTCACCCACAATTTTTTTTCTTTTTTTTCATTTTGCTATCCTTTCCAGATGAGATGAATCGTTGTTTTACTCATATTACATTAAGCTTAGCATAGTATTTTCAGAGCTCCAGCTTGAAAAGTTTGTTTTATAGGGATGCACACAAAGCTTGCCTTTCTACTGTGAATTGTTCTCAGTGTTGGTGTTATCGTGTCCCATTGTTCAAAAGCCAGCGTCACCCTATCTTGTTCTTTTGAGTTGATGTAGAGTGGGCTTAAGTTATGTCATGAGATAGACGGTTAGCACATGTACACATAGGGGTCGATTCCGATTCGGGCCGGAAAAAGCACCGACCGACTCGGAGCCGGAAATTATACCGACCGACACGTACCTGTGGCGCCCGACACGCCAAGTACGATGCAAGGCGTGCAAAATCCGACCGACACGTACCGAACCGAAGCCGAACGACCGAGCCGCACGGAAAACAGCAATCCGGCCGGAAAAACACGCGAATCGAACCGACCGACACGCACCCGGAACAAATCCGACCGAAACGTACACGCGAACTCCAAACCGCAAAGTACGATGCAAGGCGCGAAAACCACGACCGAGTCGGACGGAGGACAAGCCGTACGACCGACACGCATACAAAACCGAGCCGAAGCAACACAAAACACCGCGACCAACGCGTACGCAGCATAGAAAACTGCACAAACACAGCGTGAACGAAACGGAGAACACCGTACGAGACAAATGCAGGGTCCGACTCGGTCACAAGAACGTTTCCAACATGCACAGACAGTACAAAGGAAAAATCACACAAAAAAAGGCCAAACAAGCAATTACAATATGTACTGGGGGGGGGGGGACAGAGAACAAAGACACACCCACAACTCCACCCATATAAAGGACACAAATCACAACCATGATCCTTTGCAAATGCCATTCCACTGCCAGCACCCAAGAGACAGCAACCACACACCCACAGCTCATCCCTCACACAAGCCACACACCATCAGCACACCAACAAATACCTACCTCACATACACCCAGCAAAACACACACTCACACACCCTCACCTGCACACCAACACACACATCACTCACCATCACCACCCATCACCATGCCCCCCAAGAAGAATCACAAGTTCCTAGATTGTGAATTGGAAGTCATGGTAGACGAGATCCTCAGGGTAGAGCCACAGCTGTTTGGCACACTGGTCCAACAGACCCCCATCTCCCAGAAAACCAAGATGTGGGAGAGGATCATCAACAGGGTGAACGCACAATCACCATGTCTGCGCACAAAGACCGACATCCAGAACAGGTGGTATGACGTGCGCAGGAGGGTACGGGACCTGCTCGAGAAAGACTACATCATCAGCCAATACACCGGCAGTGGCCCTCCTGCCAAGCCAGTATACCTCAGGCCCTGGGAGGAAAAGGTGCGGGCCATCCTTCCGCCAGTGAGCGTATATGGACTAGAGAACATCCCAGAGCCTGGTGAGTACACAACAAATGTACACAATATTCTGCCACAGAACACACACACAACACTGACAAGGGGAGAGTCAAACCATGCACTCATAGCAATTACACAGCAACCAGAACAGAATCATCCCAAAATGTGTATGTCAGTCAGATAAACACAACACATGCCATCAAAAAAGTTACATCCAACCGTGCCATCACATGTACAAACACAACTACAACTACAGCTAGGCAGTGGCACAAATAGAACTAACAAACACATCCAGACATGTAGCCACCACAACAACACCAACACACAGTGAAGACCACTCAAAGGAAGGAATTCTGTGTATGCTGGCCAAGTCAGTGTAGCCAATAGCATCATGGGAGTCGCAGTCACACATATTGCCCCCCACAACTGTCCCATCAACACCACCATGAACCATGCGCACATCACAGGGAGTGGAGAAGGACTCACAAGATGGCTGACACTGGCTACTGCTGTGGGGAGCACAAGGCCCTGCTGGCAACTGTGCACCAACAAACAGCAGGACACCACTGACTGACATCCTGAGAGACAACTTCCACTCCCTGCAATGCAAGCACAGTCCATGGTGGGATAACTGACTGGCTGGGTGGGTGGGAAGGAGGGCCGGCTGTCAACCAAACACAACCAATGCAGACCATGTTCACACCCCAACAAATACATAGAAATGCCCAAATAATGCAGGACAATGTGCCACACCAATATCAACCCCTGACTGTGACGTCTTAGGACAATGCAATGTACAGGCCCGCACCCAGAGGCACAGTCACAACTGTCAGGTGTGTCAACCATTGATGCCTGCAGAAACATAACATACATTGTGTGTGTCTCCCAAAAACAGGTGATGATGGGGACACAGCAGCAGACGCTGAGGAGTCCCAGTCCCAGGCTCAAGAGGATGCGGAGCTCACTGGTGTCGTACAGCCTCTGCCCTCCTCGGACGAAGAAGACCAACCTGGCACATCCGGTGCAAGTCTACATGCAGCACCAGCAGGACCACCAGCTGCAGCACCAGCAGGACCACCAGCTGCACCCCCTGCACCCACCCCTCCAACGACTGTCAACACAAATACCATCCCTGCCGACATCGACAGAACAAGGAGCAACACCAGCACAGGGACCCTGGACCAACCTGGGGCCATGGACACCACCACCACCACCAACCTCCAAGGTGGACCAGGGTCATCTGTGCGTGCCACTGCACGCACTGCACATGTCAGCAGGGGTGGTGGGAGGGGTGGGAGACAGAGGTCGCTGCTTGCAGAGGTTGCTGGTGTGCATGATGACCCACAACTGGTACGCATAGCTGATGCGTACCAGTCCAGCACCGGAGACCTCAGCCAGGTAGTGGGGCTCCTCAGAGACATGAAACAGCAGCAGGCTGCCCATCATGCCCGCTTGGACTCTCACATGTCCCACGTGGAGTCACACATGTCCCGCGTGGACTCACACATGTCCCGCGTGGAGTCCAAGTGGGATGCACTGCATGAGATGACGGCGGTGCACAGGGACATTTTACAATGCCTCCGCCAGATGAACAGCAACGAGTCCACACCTCCCTGTGTGCCAACAACATCTGGTGCTGCCCAAACTGCAACTGCCACAGGGAGGGAGGATGACTCTGGCGAAGAGTCCCCTGCACCGCAGCAGCCTGTACTTGAGGGGCCCCCCCCCAAGAAGAGGGGTCGTCCGAAGAGGGGCAAGTGAGAGGCCGATGGCCAAGCGCAACTCCCAGGAAGCCTGAACCTGTTCTGGATGTTCACCTTTGTGCACAGACTGTTCACCCTGTTGACGGCAACACTACTCCCACACATTGCATGGGGAGTACAAGTTGGACCAATGTCTCAGACAACTGTGGCCCCGATACTGGGGATTCTGTCTACCAGGACTTTCAATTCACCTAGGAACTTCTGATTGCAAGATTTATGTACAGCACTACCCATCCTATGCACTATTCACACAAATGTATCACAATAAACACACTAATACACCATACTTGCCTCTGTTGTGATTCCAACGAGGGTGCTGTTATGGGGATGATGAACTGCAAAATTACACTGTGTATGCGAACTGCAACAGCAAGTACAACACAGGCATGTGAGTAAAGGCAACGTGACACATATGAGGGAGACACACCACCAGGGCTACACAACACATACACACCTAGGCCATCTGACTCATTGCCTACACTGATGTTGCCAGGGAAGACGGTGCAATGCACAGACACCACACCCATTCCCAGTTGTAGTCAAGTAGCCCACAGGTGCAGTAAGCAAATGGCAGTCAAATGTGTGACCACAGACAACGCACATCACAAAGTGAAGCACAGGTTTATTACACAGTTGCAACATGTCGTAACCACTACAGATGCAAGGTAATCCCACCTGGCAGTGGGCACACAGTCAACAACTGTAGACGGAAGGAAGTCCATCGGTGTGGCGCACATCACCTGTAGGGACACAACAGCTACCACCCTGGAAGTGCAATCACGTCGTCGGTGGACACAGTTGACCAAACGAATCTGAAAGTACCCTGTGAAGGACAGAAATGACACACAGTCAAAAGCAATGGAGTACAGGACAGAACAGCAAAACTCATGCACAATACATGTTACAAGATACCCACCCAGAACCAAGTTAGCATGTCAACACTGTTGGGGAGTACAGCCCACCTGTAAGCACACATCGCAACACACATCCAGTCAAGTAGCCCATGGACACACTCCAACAGCACCAGAGCACCACCTACACATATCATGCCAACTCACATCATTGACATGACACCTCAGGATACTCACATTCAGCTAAAGAAGTTGGTGAAGAGCTGTGTGCGGACATCACCCTCATCATCATCATCATCATCGTCACTGGCATCGTGGTCCAGGCCAGGATCCTCCACAGGTGGCGGATGTTGGTCATTGTCATCCTGGATGAAAGGCAACTCCTTCCGCACTGCCAGGTTGTGGAGCATGCAGCAGACGATGATAATCTTGCACACTTTCGCTGGGGCATATGGGAGGGACCCTCCGGTCTTGTCCAGGCAGCGGGAGCGGCTCTTCAGGAGACCAAATGTCCGCTCAATCACTCTCCTGGTCCGACCATGTGCCTCATTGTAGCGCATCTGGGCTGGTGTCACAGGGTTCCTGAGGGGTTCAGCAACCACGGCATGTTGGGGTATCCCGAGTCACCTACGGACAGACAAGTGCACATTAGCTGACTTGGAAAAGTGGGCGGAATACTACAGATCAGATCACACACAATGGCACAAAGTCAGTACACACCGACAAGCCAGGCACGCTGGTTCTGCATCTGTGCCATCATCCTGGGGATGCGACTACTCCTCATCACAAAGGCATCGTGTGCTGAACCAGGGAAACGGGCACACACGTGTGTGATGGTCATGTCTGCAAGACACACCACCAGTGCATTGACAGAGTGGTAGTGCTTGCGGTTCCTGTAGGCCTGCTCCTGGGCCTGTGGTGGTACCAAAGCCACATGTGTCCCATCAATGGAGCCAATGACATGCGGCATCCTCCCCAGGGCATAAAAGTCACTCTTCACGTCAGTGAGTCGTCGCAGTCTAGGGAAATAGATGTACCGGTTCAGGAATAGCAACATTGCCGCCAAAACATCGCGGAGCACACGGCTCAACATGGTCTGTGACATCCCACCAGCAGTCGCCACAGTATGTTGGAAGGTACCGGTGGCAAAGAAGTGTAGGGCTGCCATCACCTTCACCTTGGGGGTCAGCGCTGTAGGATACGGCCGGCCAGGCTGCAAATGTGGGGACAACTGCACTGCCAAATCCTCAATCAGCTGCCTGGTGAAGCGGTACCGTCGGATGCTGTCCCGTTCCACCATCGTTGCCAGGTCTGGGAATGGTCGATGGACAGCAGGAGCCTCTGCAGTGCAGAGGAGAAGTAAGCAAGATTGTCAGTCACCCCACATATGCGGCATTGAACACACTCAATATCCCAACATACATCATTATGAGGCACAACTACATGAAGTGTGCAGTTCCGTAAGGACATGTATGGTACATACATGGCCAACATCTGTCAACACGGTCCAACAAGTGGCATCAATTAGTCCCAGGTTGGCCCATTGGATATCATGAGGCCGTGTCACAGTTCCCATCTCCTGCTGCCGTGTCACAATCACCCCCCACAGTGACATGTGAGGACAGATGTGCCCCAGGTACCACAGCTCAACGACAGGTACATTCCCAGGGACCCTGTATTGCCACATGGACACTGGCATTACATGGAGTATCATGTATACACCACAGCAAAACAACCATGACCACCACAGGTAGTGGTCCCACTTGCCACGGCAGGACAGACATGGACGTCTGTGACACACACACGCACAACATCAAAGTCCATGCACACACAACGTGGATGTGGAGACTGTCTCCCATTGTGCACATGAAATCAGAGACATTGTAAACACTACATGCACACAGACTGTGGAGGACCATCACTATTGTGCCACTGGGACACCCTGGCTCAAACATACCGTCCCACATGGGACTCACGGGGTATGTGACATGACATACACATACACCACCGTGAAATGTGACCATGGCACATGCACAGATATGAACAGTTGCACATCACAGTGGTCATGTACACGTAACACCCAGGATCCTGTCCCTATGAACACGTGCACATCCTGGGGGTGGCTGCCCACAGGTGACACCCACAGGACAACATGTACACCAACATACACACAATAGGAAATGCAGCCTTACATGCCTTATGATAAAGTTTGGACAGGCTGTCGTGATGTAGGTGTGCCCCTCACTCCCTGGGAGCTATCTGTGGCTGGCATATGTCCATCTGAGACAGGCATGGTGACATATGCCAGTCACTTGTACAGTGATGCGTTGAACAGCAATGGACCGATCGGTGCCCCCGGCCGGCCCATTGCATTCAATGTGTGCGGGTACGCGTTGTACCCCTGTACGCGTTGATCAGCAATGGACCGATCAGTGCCCCCGGCCGCCCCATTGCATTCAATGTGTGCGGGTACGCGTTGTACCCCTGTACGCGTTGTACCGCAATGGACCGATCGGTGCCCCCGGCCGGCCCATTGCATTCAATGTGTGCGGGTACGCGTTGTACCCCTGTACGCGTTGTACCGCAATGGACCGATCGGTGCCCCGGCCGGCCCATTGCATTCAATGTGTGCGGGTACGCGTTGTGCCCCTGTACGCGTTGTACCGCAATGGACCGATCGGTGCCCCCGGCCGGCCCATTGCATTCAATGTGTGCGGGTACGCGTTGTACCCCTGTACGCGTTGTACCGCAATGGACCGATCGGTGCGCACCCATTGACAATGGCCTTGCCTGGCAACGGACGCGTTTTCGAATTTCGAACGAGTCGGTTGCTGGAAATTCAGTTGGTCACCCACAACAATGTTGCAAAATCATGTATGTCATGAAGTTGAAGATTTGAAGGATGCTGTGGGCGTGTATTGGTGCTGCTATTCCATGGATTGGCCAGATTCAGAAGATGCAAACGACTTGGACCTATCACTATGGACACAAGGGACAGTATCTGCCTCCTCCAGCACATATATATTGCTGGCTGTTCCCCTGAGAGCTCACTTGCCTGCACTACATGCTCCAGGACGACATCTGCCACTGCACTGCTGCTGTCTCTGCCCCTCTGGACCCTGCAATGGCACGTACTGTGGAGAGAGCCCCAGCCTTCAGCCTTGAGGAGAACCAGGCCCTGCTGGACAGCCTACTTCCACAGTACAGCAAGCTGTATGGGACACCAGGGGAGCAGGTGAGTGTTCTGTGCACTGCCTTTCTGAATGTGCATATTGTCTGACTAGCAAGGCTGAAAGTCTGCACGCCACTGGCTAGCAGGCTCACTGAGTAGTTGTCACCCCCCATAGTGTGTAGTGACATGCACTGGACAGGTATGGTGCAGTGACAGTGCATTTGAACAAGGTTTTACTTCCCATGCAATGATACCATGTAGTGACGTCTGGCAAACTGTCCATGGGCAGCTTTGCACTGCCTGTGTACATCATGTGCCCCTGTGATTGAGACCTGTATATACAACTGTGTCATGCACGGATATGTTGCATGTGTAGTAATGGCCTTTTCACTTTGTCATCCTGACAGGTTAATGCCCATCGGAAGCAGGAGATCTGGAAGGACATCGTCCGGGCTGTCCGGTCCGTGGGGGTCTACAAGCGCCGGATCCGCAACTGCCAGAAGAGGTGGCAGGACCTTCGGGGCTGGACCCGGAGGATTGCACGGGTCCAGCTGAAGCTGTCGCCTCCTCGCAGGAGGGGCGGAACACGGACCCTGACCCCCACATGCTCCAGATCCTGGCGGTGGTGTTTCCAGACCTGGATGGGCAGCTGAAGGCCAGACAGCAGCAAGGAGGGGTGAGTCAAAGACTGCACTGTGAACTCTGTATTACATGCTTTGTGCCCTCCTCTGGCCTGGTTCAATTGCCACAGTGCAGCAGTCATGTTGTCCAGGAGCCATGTCCCTCTATTGTGCACTGCCCACTCCTCATCTGATACCCAGGTGTGGCCCTTACATTCAGGGAATTGTGTCACTTGGGACTGTGTCCTTGCAGTTTGCTTCACTAAAGGTGGGGGACAGCATCTGTTTCCCTAACTCTGTTGGGGGCATCATGGGTGGGTCCATTGTTCACACAACGCCTGTGTTCGGACATGTAATCTGCGTGTTGCTTTGATATGCGGTCCACTTGCTGAGCTGAGCCACCACATGTGCCTGGGGTATGTGGCACACGCCCATGCAGCGGGTGGGAACAATGTTTGGGCCCCAGGAGTGTGCAGATTACGTGTGTCACACATACATAGCCAGCTATCCACTGTCCAGGGCTCATCCCTCATTCATGTGGGGCAGGACAGTCATGCCTACTCCAGGCCATGCAATGCACTCTGTACTCCCACTCCCGTGTATCAGCTGACACATTGTGCGCAGTGATTTGACCCCTCAGGTGTCTGCCTCTGTGTCAGTGTGCTGTGGATTAGTTGCCAGGACTGCTGGGGTGTTTCTTGGTAGGGGCTCAGCATGCCACTGGAGATGTGACCATAGGAGACGATACTTGTGTGTCACATAGGTGTTTGATCAGCTGCCCGTGCAGACTGGGGTATGCGAATGTGAAGTTCAGGCAGCTGTTCCCCATTCACAGCAGATTGTGAGGGGCTCAGGTTCAGAGGGTAGTGTCACAGGTCTCCCATATGTCCAATAGGTATGACCTGGACAGATGAGGGTTAAGATGATGTGTTGTATGGGGGATGTACATGTGCACTTGTGCAGCTCCAGGACTTGCATTCCCCATGACCTACTATTGTGACACAGTGCAGAGTGTTGTTGTCTGGCTGCCAAGTCATACATCACTGAGACAGTGATGTATGACTTAGCAGTCATGCCTCCGCCATGGCATGTGTCTACTTATTGGTGATCCTGCAGGGGAGTGACATGTGCTACATGCACACCATTGTGGCGATGGCTATCAGGACATGGGTGCATCATGGTGTCTGTCGCTGGTATGCATCACATGCATTTCCTATTTGACTCTGGGCATCCCTTTCATCCGGAAACCTGTACTGACTCAGTGGCAAGAGCTGTGATGTGTGCATGTCCACATGCTACACTGTGTCCTCTGCACTGTCCAACTACTGTGTAGTTGGTGCATGTGTCCACACTGGGGTGTTGCAATCCAACAGACACCAGACAGATGGGTGCAAGGCCATGTGGGATGTGAGTGCCATGGTTGGCATCAGACTGACAATTGGCTGCTCCTGTTCAGTTAGGGCACTTTTAGCAATGTACAACTAATGATGCCAGGGCTTGCTCTGTAATGTGCTGTGCTCACAGTGGTGTGTGCGTTTGGTGCAGGTGACTGATGTCTGTCTGTTTCCCCATTGTTTGCAGATACATCCACGGCCACGGAAGGGGACAGCTCCACGGACCAGGAGGAGCCGGAGAGCCAGACTGGGTCAGCAGCCGAGGAGTGGTCGGAGGGACCCAGTGGCACGGAGGGCGAGGGGAGCCACACCGAGGAGTCCTCAGCACCATCCACCTCAGCTGAGGACCAGAGCAACTCGGAGGATGACTCCCTTATGGAGGCGGGTGTCAGCAGCCACCACACCCCAGCTAGTGTTGCTGTCCCCGCCACCACCAGCACCACCACCGCCCTCCCATCGGCTCCCATTCCCCAGGTCCGTGGAGGCTCCCATGTTCGGGAGCGTGTCTCCTTTGGGCCAGGCACCGCACCCCCTGCCCCTGTGTCCCCTGCTGCCCTGAGTGAGGAGTCTGTGTACCTCCTTCGCCAGCTCCATGTAGGGCAGACAGCCATGCTGAGTGTCCTCCATGCGCACACCGCTCTGTTGACTCAGCTGGTGTCGTTCATGGAGGGCATCTCATCGGGCATGTCTGACCTACAGAGGGGCAATAGGTCCATGGACTCCTCCCTGACGGCAGCAGTGTCCCTCCTCAGACAGTCCCTCACCCCTCCTGCCTCTGCTCCATCCACACTCCCCAGCACCTTACCCGTCCCAAGCACACACACACCGGCACAGGCACACACCAGCACACACACATCCAGCACACAGACACACACGCCACAAACAAAACGCACACGCACGCACAGTCAGGGGACTGAAACCAGACTCACAGGGGATGGGGCCCTGGAACACACACACGCATCCACGAGCACTGCGCAGTCCTCAGTTGCCTCTCCCTCCAAAACACCCTCCCTTGCCTCACCTGCAACCCCAAAGACCCAGCGCCTCTTCCCCTCCGATCCAGCTGCTCCAGCATCCAGGGGGAAGAGGAAGCCCACCCACACGGAGCAGAGTGCCCTCGCCCCCGGACACCCTCCCCCAGGTGCAGACAGACTGAGGCCCCCACCCGCAAGTCCCCCGGAGTCGTAAGAGCAAGACCCCGCCGCCGCCCTGCAGCTCAGGCACCAGGTCTTCTTCCTCCATCCCTCAGGCCCCCACTCCACAGGTGCCCCCACCACACCCTGCCCCAGGTTCCCCCACCCACAGATATACCATCCCCAAGAGGATCCGGCCTTCTCCCCTGGCACTTGCTCTCCCGGCACCACACCCCCACTGCGCTTGTCTGTGCCACTGATGTGGTGAGGGTGTCCTCCCCCTCTGTCCAGCCCACCTTGCCTGTTCCCCATTCTCCTCCCCTGGTGGTAGGCACTGCAGTGGAGTCCACTACCACCCTGTCTGACTTGGGCACTGCAGTGGCGGACCTGTCCACTCCATCTGCAGGGTCCACTGCAGTCGTGCCGGCACCCACAACATCTGAGTCATGCCCCCAGTTGTGCCGGCACACACCATGTCAGACACCTCCACTGCAGTTGTCAGTGGCTCTCCAGCACCCACCACCCCTTCCCTGCTTCCTCCTGGTGAGCCCTGATCCTGTCCCTGCGGTGCCTGGCCTGCCCCCCGGTTGCCCCTCCTAGTGGATTGTCCCTGGTTTTGTGCAGGCATGCGTAGGGTGACATCTGCCACTGTCACCAAGTTTGGACTTTGACAATGGACTGGCCATTGGCCTTTGTGTTTTTTCTGGACTTTGTTTTCATTCCACACATATGCTGAATAAAGCAACTTTCTGTTCTCTAGTGCTTATGCTTCTGATGTACATGTTGTTGATGATGCTAACCATGCTCTTGCTGCAGTGATGGGGATATTTGGTCTCATGATAATGAAGTGTTACTGTGCAGGAACCCATGTGGTCCAGGGGGAATGTGTCCTATCCTGTGGTGAATCCATGTCATCCATAGCAGCATCTGAGGGTGTCATGTGTTCAGTATTTGGCAATGGGATTTCCTACTTAGATTAGCTATTTCACATCTGTGGCTTCCACCCCTGCACATCTGTTGTGCCTGCCATTGTTCAATTCGTCTACTTCCCTGACCGTGTGGCCATCTCCACTGGACATGCAGGTTTGGGCATCAATGGGGAAGGACTCATCCGTGTAGTCAGTGCAACATTGCTATACAAGTGTGTTGGATCTGTGCTGATGATTCCGTTGGCACTTCCATGACCAGGCTGATGTGACGGGAGCCCTCATTTGGTGCTAATTGTTGATTGTGTGACCAAGTGCTCAGCTGACATGATGGGGCCCTACTGAGGCAACATATGGCACAGCTTTCCTCACACAGGAGTGGAGTCCCCTCATGGCAGTGTGTACACCTGTGACATTGCCTGCGCCCAAGGTGTGTGTTGTATGTGCATGTCTGTGTGTTCACTTCCGTTTAGCTGTGCATGCTGTGATCCCTAGTGTTGTACCTGTTTGCGATGCTTGCTGAGTTGACCTATGTTCCCCCAAAGTCTTCTCCCTGGGTTCTCTGTGATGTGGGTGCATGGCACATTACTGGTCATCAAGGTGTCACCCATAGGTGTGTTTGCTGTCAGGGCTGAGTTTGTGTGCAGACGCAGATGGGTCACAGTCAGGTTTCCCCTTGGCACTTGTTGTTTGCCCCTGTCATGTGATTTCCAGTTTGTGTTATCTTTCAGTGATTGTGACACGTTGTGTGTGTGACTGCTGGCACTCCTCAGGGTCCGGGCTGCAATGTTGGTTGTTGTCTATGTGTGTTCTTTGTGGGTGACCTTGGCTTCTTCATTGGTGTGTGACTGTGGCTGGGATCCCATTGGTTGGTGTGGTATTGCCGTCATGTCCATGTACAGCGTAGTGTGCAGTGTGTCAGACATTCAGGAGTCTTGTTGAGTGGCCATGTGTGATGTGTTTCTGCACCTTGGTTCCCACCCACCACCCTGGAATAGTCATGGGTGCATGTGCAATGTCACCAGTGCATGTGTACTTCACTGCTGCACATTGTTGGAGGTCGAGGGGTGTGGTGTTGAGTGTGTGCAGATGAGAGTTGTTGCCCGGCTAGGCCCCTGCCTCCATGTTGGCCTTGGCTTACTGGCCATGCTGATTGATTTGTGCTTGTGTAGGTGTGATGGTAGTTTGTTGCTCAGGACACATGACTGTGGTTCACAGTGTGAACCACATTTAGCTTTGTCATCACAGTGGGATTGTAATGCAGCCCAGGGTCACCACATTGTGGGGGCCCTGGGGGTGGTGCTGTGGTGTGTCTGTGTCTTGCTGTGTCAGTTGCTGTTCCTACATGCCTGTGTGACGTGTGATTTGTGCTCCCTCTCATCTGACAATGCCTGCTTGCCCACATAGGGGATTTGGATCCATGAGTTACCTTTGTGTGGCACTGTCTGCACATCGGTATGATTGGTATTCAGGTCTCCTCATGTGTTGTGTGGTTGCCTGGGGACACTGGCACCCCCCCCCCCCTCACCTGTTGTGTATGATGTGCAGTGTGGGTCTGCCTGTTTGTGTTTGTGCATCTGCACCACTGCATTGGCATATCTTTAGTGTGCCATTGGCTGTATGTTGTTTGGTGTGTTTCCCCTGCTGTCCCTGGGACTCCTAAGTCATCGGTCAGCACAATGATCATGGTTTGTGTGTCCCATTGCTGCCATGGTATGGTATCTGTTCACCTCACATCTGCAGTCTCCACAGGGTATCTGCATTTGTGTGCCCATTGGTGCAAATATGTGGGTCTGCATTCTGATGGTCACTTCTGTCATTGTGTCATTGATGAATGTTGACAGTGTCAGCCCCCATGGGTGTTGTTTGTCTGCACATGGCCAAAGGTATGTCTTATTTGCACTGCAGTATTTGGCTCACCCAATTTATGTTGCAATGGGACACATACACTACTTTGCCACTGATGTGTTTTTTGTTCTGTGACCAGGAATCATCCATGCAGTTTGGCAGTTGCAGCTCTTTCTTTGTCAACACTTACCTTTTGGTCACTGTGATGATGGGGGTTTAGACCCCATTGCCACAATGTTCAAAATGTGCTTCAGCTATGGACCCCACACTTACATTTTGCTCACTGTGATGATGGGGGTTTAGACCCCATTGCCACAATGTTCGAAATGTGCTTCAGCTATGGACCCCACACTTACATTTTGCTCACTGTGATGATGGGGGTTTAGACCCCATTGCCACAATGTTCAAAATGTGCTTCAGCTATGGACCCCACACTTACATTTTGCTCACTGTGATGATGGGGGTTTAGACCCCATTGCCACAATGTTCAAAATGTGCTTCAGCTATGGACCCCACACTTACATTTTGCTCACTGTGATGATGGGGGTTTGGACCCCATTGCCACAATGGTCATGGCCTGCTTGCATTGTGGGTGCCACACACATATATGTGTGGCACATGTGCTAGGGGGTCACATTGTATGTTCAAAGTCATGTTCGGTGTTGTAGGCATTTGACACAGTCTACACACGCTTGTCATGGTGTTGGGGGATGTCTTTTTCTTGCATTCCCTAGGTTGTGGTGTGCTGGTTGTGTCATGCATTGTCCATCCTATGAGTGGGGGTGGTAGTAGTGGTAGGCATCCAGCCCCCTGGCTCAGGGTGGTAGTAGTGGTAGGCATCCAGCCCCCCTGGCTAAGGGTGGTGGTAGGCATCCAGCCCCCCTGGCTAAGGGTGGTAGTAGTGGTAGGCATCCAGCCCCCTGGCTCAGGGTGGTAGTAGTGGTAGGCATCCAGCCCCCCTGGCTAAGGGTGGTGGTAGGCATCCAGCCCCCCCTGGCTAAGGGTGGTAGTAGTGGTAGGCATCCAGCCCCCCCTGGCTCAGGGTGGTAGTAGTGGTAGGCATCCAGCCCCCCTGGCTAAGGGTGGTAGTAGTGGTAGGCATCCAGCCCCCCTGGCTCAGGGTGGTAGTAGTGGTGGGCATCCAGCCCCCCTGGCTAAGGGTGGTAGTAGTGGTAGGCATCCAGCCCCCCTGGCTCAGGGTGGTAGTAGTGGTAGGCATCCAGCCCCCTGGCTAAGGGTGGTAGTAGTGGTAGGCATCCAGCCCCCTGGCTCAGGGTGGTAGTAGTGGTAGGCATCCAGCCCCCTGGC